>CM018052.1:8202005-8204505 GCA_008638375.1 Nyssa sinensis
AATAATTAAATAATTAATTTAATTATTTAATAGATAAAGTAAAATTACTATTTTACCCTTGGGTCATATATGAAGCAAATGAAGTCCAAATTAAACATATGAATAGTGTATCCTTACTATTTTGGATATTCTGAGACTAATGGCAGGATCCGTTTTACGAGACAGGGTCCCGAAAAATAAAGACACGTAAAGGGGTAAAATGACCAAAATACCCCTTGTTCAAAATAAACAAATTATTAGTGTTTCTTACTATCTCAGACCTTCTGAGTCCAATGGTGAGGTCCAAATTACGAAACGAAGTACGGAAAAATACGACACGTAAATAGGTAAATGACCATTTTGCCTTTTACATACAAAAGTCCGAATTAAATTTTAGGAAAGCCTAAACCGACTTTCTTCGACGCTCCGGACTCGATGGTAGAGTCTAATTGACCAAAAGATATGTCTAAAACAAAAAGACATAAAATTTATTGAATAGCATTTGTCAGATGACTATAAATTAAAGTAATGCCAAAGTACTAATCTAAGGCGTATACGAGGAAATGAATTACGAAAAGACATGACACGTAAATATGTTAAGTACATAAATTTAAATTAAAGTTAATGGAGCTACCAGAAGAGTGTAAATTGAAATGAATTAAATTCCTAACACATTAAATTGTGTCATAGGTTAAGAGTACGAGTTAAGTTAAGTACATATGAAATTATGAAATCGTTTTAGGATCTAATACGATTTAAGCATAAGTTAAGGAATATCGAAATGATATTACAATGAATGTGAAGTTGATGAGATGTTTATAAATTGTTCTTAGGAACTACAAGGAAAGTGGGAAAGCACATGATTAGCACTAACCCTAAAGGACCAAGGTGAGTAACCTTGTATTTGAAGTGGAGATTTAACTCCATGGATTTGAAAAGGTTTTAAGTTCAAAAGATACGAAGTATTTGAATTCCAAATTCAGTATATTACATGATTTCAGTTTTAAATTACTTCTGTTCTTATAAACCCTATTGTGACATGCTCAATAAATGTTTTCTTTACAGTTTTCTTAAAAATGTGTTTTCGGCATGTCTAAGTTAAAATATAAATCTTGTTAAATATTCTGAGTTTGCCTATTTCAAGTATACGGATGTTTATCACGAAGTTATGAATGTTATGTTTTAAAGTACTCATGAGAAATATCTATTTGACATACTTATATGTTAAATGTATTTTAAATGCAAGATGAATAGTGCATAAGCACTTAGATAGGATTCTGAGTTTTCAGTTGCCTTGTAAAATAGGCAGGATTTTGGATTGTACGAAACTCAATTGCCCTGTAAAATGCCAGGTAGCAGGATCTAATCCCCCAAGCATGAGATATCTTTATTTATAAGTAATATGGGAGTCCGGTTCGAAACGGATTCCACTAATGGAAGTGATAAGATGACAAATGAATTTGAAAATGGAAGCAGGTTTTACCCTCATTTTCAATATGCATATGTTTTGAGTTTTATATACTCTATTTAAGAAATACATGTTATGTTATATATTTTGAAGTTCATGAAGTACGAGTTTAGCTTGAATACTTTAAATGTTTCAAAGCTATCTGTTTTAAGAAACGTATATGTTCTATGTTCAAGTATACGAGCAATTGGCAGTGAATGTTTTACAAACTCTTATGTACTAAAAACCACTGCTAATTGAAAACCCCATGACGAATACTGTAATTGTTCACAAGCTTATATTAGCTTACCCGGACTTTGTTCAGATCCCCTTTTCAGGTAATTAGTAGCAGTGTCGACTTGAGGACGATGATGATGAACCTGCTGATTCTAGAGGTTATGTCCAAGTAGTTTTTGTGTCTAGTACTACGAATATTAAGTATGGAATTTGTATTAGTAAAATAGTACCTTGTTATGTATAAGCCCCACGGGGCAATTAAACCATTATTGTTTATGAAGTTTTAAGTTTTATTTATACTCTGAATGTTAAATCATGTATGCTATGTAAAGAGTGGCAGTACCGGACAGATGTGCGTAATTTAAAAATAAGAAAAGAAAAGAAAAAGTTTTTCATGCTTCCGCAACCACGTGTCGCACATCTATTCGATACCGCTGCTTATGTGAGCCTTCGCCCAAGGGTCCCTGAGCCTGAGGGTGGCGGTCGCGATGCGAGATCCGCACAAGGTGGGTTTCGGGTCGTGACATCCTTGATTGTTTATAACTGTAACTCGATCTTCTAATCAAGGTGATTTGCAGTGCCATCTAGAAATAGAGAGAACTTTGTGCAAGTTAAGGAGGGAAGCTCGGAGAAATTCTGAAGAGACCGATTTAGCTCTTGATTCCTTATTTGCTAGCAGTTCTGATTTAAAAGAGGAGGAAGTCATGGCTGGAAATTGAACTTTGAAAGAGCTTGCCACCCCTGATTTGAATTAACAACCCTTATGCACAATGTTTCCTACTTTAGATGCTACAACTACTTTTGAATTAAAATCTAGACTAATACATCTCTTGCCCA
>CM018052.1:8209505-8324505 GCA_008638375.1 Nyssa sinensis
TCAGTTCGGGTCAGATCTAGGATCGGGTCGGAACCCGACCCGTCGCATAAATGGGTTTAAGTGAAACTACGTCGTTTGGTTAAAAGGATTTTGGATTTTAAAATTTAGGGCTGACGTCATCATGATGTCAGCATTATGCATTGAACCGGCCAAACTGGTTGGTTTAATGAAATGGTAGACCGGTTCACTTACAAAGTAACTAAACCCTTTGGTTTATTTTAAAAGTTTTACAAAATTGCAATTGAACCCCCATTGTTTAGGAAAATTTTACTAAGGCCCAGATTTTTAAAAGAAAAATTCAAATGAGCCCCTGGAAAAATAAATAATTAATAAAATAAATTAGTTAATTATTTTATTAATTGGATAAAATTACTATTTTACCCTTGGACATTAAATGACTCAAACGAAGTCCAAATTAAATAAATAAATAATGTATTTTTACTATTTTGGGCATTCCAGACTCAATGGTGGAGTCCAATTGATGAAATTAGGTCCCGAAAAATACAGACACATAAATGTTAAATGACTGTATTGCCCCTAATACAATACGAAGCCCAAATGAAGTCCAAATTGGACGAAATTGACACCAATAGAAGCCCAAATATTAGCGAGCTTGTATATATGATTAAAAAAATGATTTGGGGTCAGAACATCATAGAATTTAAATGATCGATGTGTCCTTATGATCAAAAACAGATACCAAACGAAGTCCAGAAGACCTAAAAATTTACGTATAAGATATATAAAATATTCTGAGGACCATGATAGGTCCGGGGAAAATAAATTACCATTTTGCCTCTGCATATGCCCGAAGCCAAATAAAAAGTCGAGAAGGCCTAAATTGACTTTCTTCGACGTTCCGAATCCAACGATGAGGTCCAAAATTCCAAATTAGGTACTGAAAAATAAGTCACGTGAAAGATAAAACTTATTAAGTTACCACAAGTAGACCGGTAAGACCAATCCTAGGAAATTAGGATACGTCAGGTCTAAGATTAAATGAAGAGCATCAATTAGAGATGATTTGAAGTAAATGAGGAAATAATTGAAGTCTTGATGAATTTGATTTTTAGGGATTACAAGGAAAAAGGGGAAGCCACCAATAGAGCTGACCTAAGAGACCAAGGTGAGTAATTCTGTACTTTGAAGTGGAGGTTTTTAATCTCCATGGATTCTGAAGTAAATCGAAGTTAAATGTTCTGAAGTGTTTTCATGTTTAAAATATCTACAGTATTTTCAAATTCTAAACTCTCGTATTTATATTCTTTATATCCCAACATTCTATCGTAATTATTTATAAATTCTAACATGGAATGCAAATTTACTTCTTGATAGTTTTGACAAATGATACGTTTATTTTTTGCATGTCCATGTAATTGTCAGTTTTATTAAATGCCTCCTGAATTAAATGTTTTATTCTGTCTATGCTTTAATAAATTCTTGTGCATCGTGATTTAAATTTCTGAAACTCTTATGTCAAATGTTTCAAGTATTTTCGTCCAAATATTTAAAAACCTTGTTAAATTGTCCGTGTTTTGAATACACATGAAGATTCATTCTCTTATTGAAGCCATGTTTTTAACTGTACATGAAAAGCATCTATTTGAAAAGTCATGTTTCAAATGCACATGAAAAGCTTATATTTGAAGAAATCATGTTTCAATGTTCATGAAAAGTATTTGTTTGAAGAAGTCATATTTCGATGCTCTTTGAAAAGCATCCAATGAAGAAGTTATGTTTTTTTTAAATGCTCATAAAAAGCATTTTATGAAGAAGTCATGTTTGTGCAAGATAATTGTGCATAGCACCAAGTAATGATATTGGGATTCCTTCAGAACTCAATTGACATAAAGAATGCCCGGTAGCAGGATCTGATCCCCCAGGCATGAGATATCTCTATGTGAAGTAAAACTGGAATCTGGTTTGAAAGAGACTTCCACCTAGTCAAAGTGAAAAGATGACAAATGTTTTTAGAAATGGTAGCAGGTTTTTAACCCCCATTTATCTGAAACGGGTTTTTATATAACCCCAAGTTTTCAAGAAGAAGAAGTTTGCATCCTTCTATTTTCATAGAAAGGATTTCAAATTATTTCCTTGGTCTTTAAATGGCCACTCTGCATATGTCTATAAATTCTATTGCATATTAAATGCTTTATTGAATGCTTTAAAAATGTATCATGCTATGTGATTTGAAGAATTCTTGTATTCTGTGATCATTGAAATACGTGCCTAGCTTGAATGCCTTGTATGCTTCATGTTATCTTTTTGAAGAATTCTGCCTTCTGTATCTGAAGTATATGTACAATTGATAGTGTATGTTTATATGAACTTTCTCTTATAACTAACCCACTACTAGTTGAAACCCATGACAAAGTACTGGAATTACTCATTGGGCTTTTCGAAGCTCACCCCATTCCCTAACATTTTTCAGGTGATGATGATGGTTGGAAGCCTTGCCCAATTTGAGGATTGGTGATTGGTAGCTCCATTTGATCAGGAATTTTGGAAGTACTAGGACCCATAGTTGGTCAAATTTCGATGTAGTAAATTTCGGACAAATATGTACTTAAGCCCGAGAGGCAACGAATATGTAAAATTTATAACTTTAAATTTTTAGTATGCTCTGAATGTATAGTATTTGTTTACCGCTCCGAAGAAGAAGAAGAAGCGACAGTACCGAGCGGGCATGCGAAATGAAAAAAGTTTTTCACGCTTCCACAATTTGTCAATTCTAGCCTTATCGCACAGCCATTCAGCGTCGTTGCTCACGTGAAACCTTGCCCTAAGGCCTCTGGGCCGAAGGGCGACGGTCGTGATTCGGGATCCGTAGAGGCCAGGTTCTGGGTCGTGATAGGGACAATGTAAGTTTTAAATATGGGGGAGGGGATTTAGGTTGTGTTTTAATTTTACGTGGTTTTTCAAAAAAAAATTGAAAAAAAAAAGAGTTTTTCTTTTTGTTTTGTGGTTTTCAACGATTTTTGGTTGCGTATGTCATGAGAAAGATTCAATTAAGCTTGAAAAATTCATAACATGATTGAATAAGTAATCTTCTAATTAATTAGTCTAGTTATTTTCCTTGAGAATGGTAGTGACTAAATTTGGTAAACAAAAGCCAATGAGATTTTGAGCCTTTAGATTGGCACATCTATATCAATCTTATTATTTTCTTTCATGGGAGATATTCTTCCATGGATTCGTTTCTCTAGAACTTGTCTTGATTCTCTTGGAGGTCATTTTGACACATGCATGCATGAACATGATTAAAGCCCTCTTTGTTATAAGCTATATAAGCCAAATAGCCTACCTTGTAATTAATTTTTTTCCTTTTGTTGAACCCCTTTGAGCTTTATTGGATTTTTTCGTTTATTGTGAACCCACGTTACAAGCTTTAAACCTGAAAACCAATGCCTTTACCCAAGCCGTAGAGCTAGTGGAGCATCGTTCATCATTATGATATGTATGGGTATGCAAGAAATAAGTATGGGGGTCTCTGGATTTGTGGTATGGCTATGACTGGTGAAATGGAACATGTTTTCATTCTCAATTCGTGAGTTCTATTGTTGATGTAATTTGGGTGGAAAAAAAAAATAAAGGAAGTGATGGATGAAATTGCTTTTAATGTTACAAACTGTCCATATTCATAATTCCTCCTAAAATTCTGAGAAAGGGGTCTGTTTATACATGATATATACAAAGGTGGAAGCTGTTGTGAAGGGTCGTTCCCTGCTGCAAACGAAAAGTGTTCTTTTTGAATGATCTCTTTTTCAATGTAGGAGTTTTATATGGTTTAAACGCTTTAAAGCCAAATTGAATAAGATGCTGAATGGAGTGATTAGTTTTACGTGTCTTATATATTTGAGCTTGAATTGATTCATTTTTTCTCTACTAGTTTCGATGGCTTTTGAGCTACATTCCCAAATATTTCCCACCTTGATCCTAAAGCCTGTCACAATCCTTGAAAAGTCCTTATGATCCGTGTTATGCATGTGATCTCAGTGGTGGAGAATGAGAAGATATGCAAGCCTATGGTAGATCATTTACATTGGAATGAATTTGAGTGAAACACATACCCTTCAAACACATAAGAGTCGAGTGTTTATTTCCGTGAGGGTCTACGTATTTAGTTTACTCTATCTTCGAGTAAAAATGCTTACTAAGTAATTGTAAGTGATTAAGAGTGTTTGTTCATGATATGTTATGAGTTTTAAAGAGCTTGGTTGTTCTTTGTTGATCGCGTTGCAACTTCGGTGTTTTTGGGAAAGTGAATTTGAGTTTTGCCCAAAGACGAGCAAAAGTTAAGTGTGGGGGAATTTGATGAGAATGCAAAATGTCATATTTTTCTCCCTTAATGTTTAGTCTTTTATACTTATTTGGTGCCTAAATGTACTTATTACTCATATATTTTGATTTAGGATGCAAATGGGGGCGCTAAATGCAAAACGAAGCTAATTGGGCGATTCAGGATAGTTTCAACATCGCTTCGTAATCTAGGCGTAACTCCATCATCCGAGCTCCGATTGAGATGATTCAAGATGCTATGGAAAGCCACGAAAATGTTCTACAACTTTAATGTTTTGAGTTTATGAGATTCGGGTTGCATCAAGGTCAAAATTGGGCTTGAAGTTACTGCACCTGCACTGTTGACGCTCCTTAAGTGCGCAAAATTCTAAAGCGCGGGTCCACGTAATTTATTTTTGGAAATTCCAGATCTGGTGCTCGAGAATTTTAGCTGAAAACACCACTTTCCTAGTTATATTAGGAATTTATTTTATTTTTAATATTTTTCTTTTTATAGTTAAATTTGGATATTATTATTTTAAAATAATATTTAGAATATCTTTAAGAGTTTGACTAGGCTTTAAAGACTGATTTTTAATGTAAAAGGGGCAGGTTGGGGCCTGCAGGTGCGCGTGGCATGGGGTGCGCACAGGGCGCGGTGGGCGCTCGCGTGGGGCTGATCTGCGGTAGGGGGCTGGGGCATGTCTTGGGGCTAGTTCACTGTAGCTACTATTCATTCTACAGTAAACCAATAACTAAAATGCTACAGTGCCCAATTTTCCAACCTTGGCCAAAAATCTTGATTTTGATAATTTTTATACCCATTTCAATTTATTTCATCACCAAACTTGGTATGGGGCCCTATAACATGTAAATTGACCATTTTACCCTTTTTCCTTATTTTTCGACTTCAAATAATTTTTGCGCTAATCACCCCCATTTTTCATTTCTTTACCTTTCTTCCTTCTTCTTAAGTCTTTTAATCCCCTACTTAGAAAGTCTAGACATGCTCTCCCGCTTCACTCAACCTAATTACCATATTTTGAAAATTTTCACCATAGTCTCCTTTGCTTTCTAAGCATTTTCCCCACCTAATATTCTACAACCATTCATGTATACAAGCATTGCACTTTCCATCCTCACTCGATGGCCACAAGTTCATTAAAATTAAACGTACATCTAATATTCTCAACATATACATATGATGCTCATTAAACAAATATATCCTACATGTCATTTGGGTTTAAACCCTTACATTTCAAAATGGCCCAAGGCCTATAGTTCACCGTTCTTCCAAACTAAAACACAAGTCTTTTGGGCTTATGCCCATAAACACAAAAATATGCTCCAAGGGCCAAATATCCTTCAAAGTTCCTTTCCCTCCTTCCTTCAAGACTTCATCAAGTCTCAAGTACTGAGAGCCTCATTTGTAATATGATATCCCACGAGGGATCAGCACAACTGCTGGTATGACATAGTGCTAATGCAAGGAACAAAGTTAAGGCGTGGCATATTCAAGTGTACATTTATAATCTACATGCCTTCCAATTCATTAATACAATGCAATGGCAATATGCATGACACACCCATGCAAACTCTATGCCACCATGTCTCAGTTTACGGATCACTCCCGTTGGCTCCGCGAGTACCAAACCCGTTCACGAATCGCTCCCGTTGGATACTAGGCACCAATGCAATGGCCAATTTTGAGTTTTTCACCACAGGATCTCCACCCTCATAATACATAGCACCAAGTGCTTAACCAACACTATGTTTTCAAAGAATCACCATATGCTAATATGCCTTGATTTTTCTATGCAATTTTAATGAGGCATTTTATCAAATACATAGCATACAACTTAAATCATGCATCATCCATAAAGTAAATTCTAACTTTCAAACCACACAACTTCTTCCACATGAACATATGCTATAAACAATCAATTTAATACATGCTCATGTTACATGTTCACTATATTACCAATTCTCAAAGAACACAAAATCACACAAAGCATCAATGCATTAAACAATCATATCTTCCAAAACACAAGGTCTATTCATATGAACATAAACTACAATGTAATGAATCAAATATATATTCAAGTTACATGTTTATCATTTTGACAAATTCTCAAATATTATAAAATGCATAAAGTACCAATACAGTGAATAAATCATAACTTTCCAACTATAAGATTTTGTCTACATGAACATAAGCTAGAATACAATGAATTTTACATATAGTCATGGTTCATGTTTATCACTTTACCAAATTTTCAAAGAATACAAAGAACACACAAGTACATAAACAACCAACTCTAGGTTTATAAAGCAATTACATCCTAAGTGAATTTCTAATAGAAAATAAACATATAAATCACTCAATTAATATATAAAACACTCTTAAACTTAACCCTATTCCTTACTTAGCAAAATATCATACCTAGATAGGTTTTTCTCAATCCTAGGGAGTTGTGCTCGCTTTGAAGCCGAACCAATTGGTGAGAATGTATCCCTTGACGTGGGGAACAACTTCCTAGAAGGAAGCCTTGTGAAATTCCAAGCCTAAAGATGAGTTTTAGAAGCTTGAAAGTTGAAAAATCCTAGGTTTCTTTCTCCCTTTTCTCCATGAACATGCCGCTGCTATATTCTCAAACCAAAGAATGAAATTATATCACTAAGGAGTCGTATTTATAGTAAAGGGGCAAAGGAGCAAAAAGACTATTTTGCCCTTAATAAGTTCGGGACCCTGTTACACTACAACCCGTCCCAAAACGCCTCAATTCGATATTTTGTTTTCGCCAAAGTTCTTAAAATTATTTTAAATGATATTTTTCAAAAAATCTATTTTTGCCTATGGCCGGGTTTGGCTGGATCTACCCAGGCCACCCGGGATGCCCTTTATGGTCCATTTTTGAATTTGTCTCCAATTAGGCTCAAATATTTATAGGAGGTGTATTTGAACATTCTAAGTATATTTCCCTTCTATGACATACTCAAAATATGCTCCTAACCATGGCTTATGTCTAAATATGCATGTGTAGTGCTCTACCGACAAATAGTGCATGAATAGTGTCCTACCAGCAAAACAAAAAATTTACCCTCATTTTTCAGGTCTCTACAGGTTGATTTCAAAATCTTACAAAGATTTGTTTGCTTGTATTTTTTTAACCTTTGGTATTCAGAGCTACATCAAAAGATAAAGAATGATGGATTACATTCATATAGCTAATGAGTAAAATTTGCTAAAAGAAAAAATATGCAATCTCACCAATCCTTCTTGGAACCTGATGAATGATCCCAGTACCCATCTCGGCATGATTCTCATCCTCCCAAGCTTCTTTGAGGAAAAAGAAACAATTATTCAAAGTCTTATTGGAAGATGGGACAAAGTGTCACATCCCGCACTGCACCCTACGTGGATACCGAATATATGATGCCAGTTAGCCACTGTGCCGGTCTTCAGACCGACAATGCGACCAACCAAAGGCAAACTTCGGAACCTTACAACAAATTGCATTCCAAATGTAGGGTCAAAGCAGCGGAATTTAAAACCTTTTTATCTCGGGAATGCAATTCAACTGTATACCACAGAGTTATGTACCTCAGGCCAAGTCTATAATTAGACAGCTAATAACTCTAGCCACAGAGCACATCTATAACCTGACATATAACACAGAGCATATCTAATCTCTCTAAAGTACCATTACCATGAGCCATGTCCCAATATATCTAGTGCAGATCAATGAATCTAATCATATCGTGTCACTCACCTGAATAACCAGATTTACTCCACAAGAGTCCAAGTCTCCACAAATCAGTGCCATTAGATCCTTTACTTGGAATGCCACTCGGCCTATCTGTGTCATATCATAGTGCCTTCTAATCCAATGGAGATAAGTCCTAAAAAATGTTGGATAAATAGAATGAGCTTAAACAAACTCAATGAGTAACATAGGTTCGTGCCATGGGTTTCAAAACCAGTTCATATATACATGATGTCATATAAAATGCATGCTTATATGCAGCTCAAGTAGAACAAACAGATTATATCAAAATAGAACAGACAAAACAGATCGGATCAGAGTCAAAACAGAACTGAACAAATCAAACTAGAATAGAATAGTACTAAATAGAGTGCCAATCAAACAAAGCATATCATCAAGGTGCCTGAACCTCCCCTAGCTGCCCATAAGCGGACCATTCGTGGGGCCTCTACTCTCTAGGGTCAGATCAGAGCGGAACAGAACAAAATTGAGCAGGACAGAAACAGAACAGAGTGCCAATCATACATATGAGCCTTTCCCAGCTGCCCATAAGAGGACCACTCATTGGGCCTCTACCCTCTGGGATCGTGCTCTAGCATAAAACCGCTCAATCTTGTAGTGGGCCCAGAGTAAGACACAACATATCAAAATAGAATCGGACAAACTCTGAATGGCGTATAACAGACCCGAACAGAATCGGAACGAAACATATCAAAGGCACGGAACATATAAAAAGGCAGGATAGAATAGGACGGATAGAACAAATAAAAACTGAGCCAAAACAGGTTATATCAAAAGGCAGGACATAATAGAATCATGCCATGTAATGCAGTACAAAGAGTATGCATAAAAGCATATGCATTAAAACAACACAGTGTATAAAATAGTTCAGCATATAAAGCAATACAGTATCCGACTCTAGATAGTACAGAAAATATACACCAAGTTAGGAGTCCGAGTTACTCACTTGAATATTACGCTTATCTCTCTTCACAGATAGTCTGACAATCTCCAGATACGTTAGGCACCTCCCTACTTATCCTAGGCATTATCCTTCTGATGGCCATTATAATTGATTCAACATCCAAAAAAACATCATGTTCCTCAGATATAAACATATCTAACCTTTGTCTGGTTGCAATCAACATTCCACTGGCACTGCAATCATCATTTAACTCTTCCACTAGCTTGACAGGGCGATTCCTCTTTTTTCTCCATTCCGAACCCCAACCACGTGAACCTTCAGTGGAATCTCTCTTTTCAATGAAACATTTTTGGTGACCCCAAGATGACTGTACATCACGTCTGTTGCAATCACCAACCTGTTTCTGTTGATCCCATTATCCCATTAAGACTGTACACTTTTACTCCAATTGCCAACCTTTGGAGAATTTGCAGTCAAGTGTCACAAGCCCCCAATCATGTCTTGCACCACCAATATAAGAATCGAGTTTCTCTTTGATGCCTCCTGTCAGCTTACAATTGACTCTATAGCTTGTAATCTCTCTACATCATGCCAACCAACATGACCATCCCAACTTGGTCACATAGCACTCCAACACACTCTTAGGGCCATAATGGTGAATAAAAAAGCCACTAAAGCCACCAATTGAAAATCTCTCAGTGCCCCAGTAGAGCAGCTCACTCCACTATATCCCCGTTGCAGCTGCTGCCTACAACTGCCTCCATTTCCACTATTTTTCACTAAACACAATAGATAGTGACAACATCACACTGATCAATATTGCAGCTGTTCAAGCTGCTGCTCCACTGTAACTGGGACAAGATATGGGTGGCTTATCAAGACTTGAGAAAGGAACTGATTAATTGGGGACTCTAGTTGAAGATGAGCAATTCGTGCATCAGGTGCTACTAGATCAGATGAAAATGATGCTCTGATAATAGTGCATTTCCTACTTCAATTACTCACAGCAATTCCCTTGAATATGCCCAACAACCTATCTTCAAAACATTCACATGATCCCCTATACATCTCCATCTCCAATTAATCCTGCATATTGCCCAACTGGATCAACGAACCTCCCTGTTGCTGAGCGTTGCTGCTGCTGCTTTCTTTCCCTGCACTGCAGCTACTGCTCTCTTCTCCTCCGTACTTCCCTACACTGCTACACACATACATACATATATATACATAAATTCCTACTGTAGCATCAATCTCTCTCCTATCCACTTATCTAGTATTGGCCTTGGCATCACAATCACCACTGGATTCATCCGGCAGCCTGGAATCAGAACTTCAGTTACTAATTCCCTCTTCTTCAATCTCTATTCTGCTGCTTCTATTAGCTCATTTTAAGTCCAAACAATCAGCTTCATCTAATACAAATTTTTCTTATCATCACATCTTCTGCCAGAATCTCCATCACCCAACTGACTTTTTCACTTCCATTTACTGCTACTACCGCCGCCTCTATTGTTACTGCATTCTCTACCATTTCCTCCAACCGAACTAGTGGCATTAAGCATACCCAATCTACATACCTACTAATACCTGATCTTCCTCAAGCTCAACCTAAAACCACTACACAATCTCTTCTTCGAATCAGTAAAAATGGGTGCAACTCTCTGCGAGTTCACCGATCTGGGAAGACACCGAATTAGGCCTGCTCCATTTCGTCAAATTCCTCAAGCCCGCAAGAACTGATTTGCACTCAACACCTCCCAATTCAGTTCCTACGCCAAAGAACTCCCATACTTGCTTTTCAAGTTCAACCCCACATCAAAACCCTCAAATTATCCTCTATTTTCTCACTAAACAAAATAAACAGTAACAGCAGCACAGTCCATGGCAACCACACCAAGTCTTGCAACTGATCTTTCATTCTCAATGGTTCCTCTCTCAACTCTAGTTCTGCGGCACCCATACCTACACATATATACCTCCACCTGCTGCACCGACACACACATATATGCTGATATCCCTTTGTTGCACTGCCCTACACACACACACACACACACACATATATATATATATATATCTTGATCTGTTGCACCATCTCTCTTCTTGCTCTAGAAGCTTCAAGCTTCTTCTTGATTCCTCTTTTGCTAGCTATGGTAGGATTTTGTTGGAGAGGAATAATCCAAAAGCTCTCCACTTTTCAGCTGCTTTTCTCTCCTCTTTTCCAACCTTCCAACAGTTTCAGCTGCTTTTCTCTCCTCTTTTCCCGCAATTCCAGCCTCTTCAATAAGCTTCCAACATATATAAATCTATATAATATTTTATATCTTATATATATTATGTTTGCCACATAATATTTACATGTTGGTCGTATTATATATATATATATATATGTATATAATTTTTGGTATATCTCTATTAATATTTATGTCAAAAAAGATTAACATATATAATACTGATAAATTTGGCATAAAGCCAGGACTCAGTTCACTATTATTTATTTTACTAATTTTGGGTCTCCATTAATAATTTATTTTGTAGTCATATTATCTGGATAATTAATTTTTTTCTTATCAATCCCATTTATTCATCCCGGCACTCAGTTGACCGGGTCATCTATTTTTCGAGCCTATATTATTTTTAATGTTCTAGATTAATTTTATATTTTTTAATAATTAATCCACTCATGGTTTACTTTATTTTGGGTTATCTCGAATTATTCATGTCACAAAACCTATTTTTATTAGATCAGAATGTATTCTACATCATGTCAAATTTTCGGGGTATTACACAAAGGTCAAAGGTTTGTACTGTGTAGGGTAGGAAATGTAGTAGAGGCCTTCCAAGGTTCTCTTAAGATCTATGTTACACCTCAGTAAGTCAAGGTCAGGTTCAATCTCACGCTGTATAGACAATACCAAGAATGTTATTAGCTGCCTCCATCCATTGACATTCAGATCAATAAGGCAAATACTATAAAAACTAAAGAAATGCTTAAGGAAGGAATGGAAGGGGAACCTAAACCATAACTCAAACCACTCTTTGTAAACACTCTTCGTAAGCACAAATTTCTCCAGGTTTGGGGATATTTGGGTGCTAGTATGGCTCCAGAACCCTACAGATCACAGTTTGAGGTATTTGGTAAGTAGCCTCTAGTATATCTAAGGCATCAGGGGTAAAATGGATAGATTTGGGATCTTTAATATTAGAGGTATCCCCTACATTAGCACTCTCAACCCAAGAGTCTGATCTTTCCTCACTAGTCTCCCCTATTTCGATTGAGTTTATACACTAAGTCTCTTGTTTTTTTCTTCTCGCTCTATATTTTCCTCTTCAGGGCCTAAGTTCTCTGGTGTCGACATGGTTTGAATAAAATATGTAAAAAATAGAGAAATGAAGGAAACAGAACCTTAGGGTAGAGAAGGAAGAACACTAACCTTGTCAGAGTACGCAAAGCCTACTTGAAAATCATTGTCAGAAGTAGGTAAGCTTGATCGAAAATCGCCTTAGCACTTTCAGAGAATCAAATGCCCCCTTGGGAAAGAATATTGGTGCTTTTATAAAGTACAAATTGGTCATTAATAAAAAATAACAATGACTATCCTAGGACTCTGAAGTGGCGCACCGCCCAAATAAATACTTGAAACGGTTTACCAAGCTATAGGACAGTCGGCCCCTCAAAATATGAACCGAAAGATCTTAGTAGAAGAGGACAGAACACTAAGCTTAGATCTCGGTATCCTAGCCAACCGGTAGATCAGAGTAAAGGGAGACAAAGAATTAAGCTTGGATCTCGGTATCTTGGCCTCAAATCGTAAGATCTAAGCCTTAAGAGGGGAGTAAATGGTATGCCTGAATTCAGCTCACAAGGTGAAGTTGACAGATGGTAGTCGAGTTTGAAAAATATGACCTATAGACCTCATCGCTCAGTGCTGAGGTATGCACACAAAGAATCAGTTATTTAGAAATATGCAGGAATTGACTAAGTCAAAAATTATATGAAATCCCTTCTTTCTTGGGAAGATCTCAACAATGAGATATTCATCATCTATAAAAAGGGTAAGATGTCACGACCTGCGACCCGGCCTATGCAGATTATAAAGATGTTACCGCCACCCTTCGGCCCGGGGGCCTGCTGGTGGGCCAAAAGCAGCAATGCTGAACAGCAGTGCATCCTTAAATATATTTGGCGGAAGCGTGAAAATTTTTTTTTTCTTTCTTTCCACACATCCACCAAGAACTACCACTCACAGAACGATACAATTAACAGACATACAAGCTTGCTAAATTTTTAAAACTTAAACATATTACATGGTCATTGTCGTTAGGGACTTAATTACATAATTTTTCCAAAATAGAATGCTACAAAAAGATTGACCAACTATTGGTCCTGTCATCCTTAAAAATGCTAATTTAAAGTACAGAGCTCTCAATGCCCTTCTTTAGTATGGGCAAGGCTCCCAATCATCTTCGTTACCTGAAAGAGTCATGGGTAACAAATCCATGTGAGCTTTATGAAAAGCTCGTAAGTAATTCCAGTACCTTGTCATGGATTTTCAACTGGCAGTGGGTTAGGTATAAGAGATTTCATAAAACAGTTACTACCAATTGCTCGTACACTTTAGATATAGAATACAGGAATCTTAAAATAGATAGCATGAAACATTCAAGGCATTCAAGCTAGGCACTTATTTCATCAAATACAGGATACAGGAATCTTCAAAACATGAAACACGATGCATTCAAGGCATTCGAGTAAAATAGTTATTTCACGAATACAAAGTACAGAAATCTTCAAAAACTTGTAACACAAAGCATTTAAAGCATTTGAGTAAAACATTTAACATGCAGCAGAAATCTTGTAAGCATCTATAGGATGGCCATTTGGTGGCCAAGGGAATTTAAATCCTTTACTTGTTAGCAGGATGATAAAATCATTTTCTTGTGAATAGAAGGATAAAAATCATTTTCTTATAACTAGGAGGATAAAAATCATTTTCTTGTAAACAAAAGGATAAAAATTATTTTCTTATAAACAGGAGGATAAAAATCATTTTCTTGTAAACAGGAGGATAAAAATCTTTTTCTTGGGATAAACAGGAGGAAAAAAATCATTTTCTTATAAACAGGAGGATAAAAATTATTTTCTTATAAACAAGAGGATAAAAATCCTTTTCTTGTAAACAAAAGGGTATGACCCTTTATCATTTTACAAGCGGGGCCATTTAAAAACCCTTTTTCATGTAAATGGAGGTTCAAAAACCTTTTACCATTTATTTTCATACTTGTTTTCACTTTTTAAAAGAAGAATCTGTTTCGAGCCGGACCCTAATCTTAACATATCAATAGAGATATCTCATGCCTAGGGGATAAACCTTCTACCGGGTATTTACAGGATTTTGAGTCTCATAGGGTTTCAATAGCTCGTAGTGCTTATGCACAATTATCTTGCATTACCAGTTCGCAAACAAGAAACATTTAAAACATTTCTTCTCAAATATATGTTTTTCAAGAGCATTTAAACAGAACTTTCAGAAGTACTTTAACAGAGCTTTCAGAATACTTAGAACATAACATTCAAGAACATTTAAAACATAACTTTCAGAATACTTAATCACAATGTTCGGGGATACTTAAAACATGGCTAAAATAAAAAATATTTACTTTTAAAGGGCCATTTAATACAAATTTTGAATTTAAAATAGACATGCTGTAGTATGAACTTATAACAATCAGCATTTAAACAAGCTCACTTACATGTCAAGATAGTATTTAAAATGGAAACAAATAGCACATTTGAAACACGAGTCATATAAATACAAGAATTTGAACTTAAAACACTTCAGGAATCATGGAGTTAAAACCTCCACTTCAAAGTCCAGGGTTACTCACCTTAATTCTCGGGGTTGGCACTACTGGTGTGCCTTTCCCTTTCCCTTGTAGTTCCTAAGAAGAATTTATAAAGAATCTAATTAATTTTACATTTATCTTAAATCACCACCTATTTGATGTTCTTAATTTACTCTTAGACCAGGTGAATCCTAATTTCCTAGGGTAGGCCTTATTTCCTTTAAAACGGACTATTCGTAGTCAAGTCTGACTTTTAAGAGTAATTTAATGAACTTGCATTTTTATGTGTCTTATTTTTTAGTACTTGATTAGATAATATGGACCTCACCGTTAGGTTTGAAACGTCGAAGAAAGTCAATTTAGACCCTCTCAGACTTCTATTTGGCTTCGGGCATCATTAAGGGTAAAATGGTAATTTTTACATTTTACGTGTCTTAATTTTTAGGAGTTTGTCCCGTAAAATGGACCTCGCCATTGGGTCCAGAATGTTGGAAAAAAATCAAAATACACTACCCTTTTATTTTATTTGGGTTATGGAACATTTTACCATAATTAAATTATTTTATTTAATAATATTTATTTATATTATTCAATTTATATCACAAGTGCCATGGTGGCACAATGGCACATACGTGGCCTCTTAAGTTCTCACGCACACAAGGTTGCTGTTTCGAGTCTGGGGAGCTACAGCTCCCCTTTATTTTTTCTAATTTTAAGTTGGCCAAACAGCGGATAAGGGCATAAAATAGGGATAGGATATCCCCAGGCCGTCTAGGTTTATTAGATTAGGGTCCCATTCATGTAGCCAAATAGACCCAATTCCCTTTTTAATTTAAAACCAGAAGCCCTAAACGACACCAACTTACCCATTTGTGCAGTTGGGTAGGTTCCGACCCAAATGTGAAACCTGAATCGAAACCAACCCAACATTATTCATCTTCTTCCCCATTCATCCCATCATTGTTGCCCTAGTTTCCCCAAAATTTAAAATCCTATTCTGTGACATTTCAGGTAGCTTTTTGGCCTGCTTTCTTCTCTAATGGTTTTTTGGTACATTAATTAAGAATTCTACATTGGTTTTGGACCTCGAATCGAGCTCAAAAGCTCCATTAAAAGTTAGATAACTAAACTTGCAACTCTGTCGTACAGGCTCATTTTTTAACCAAAATCTATGGGGTTTGTTCTATTATGATCATCTCATCATGGGGTTTAAATCCCCATTCTGAAAATCAAGCCTAAAGCTCTGTTGGTGAAGTTGGGTTTGAAACCCAAAACATATAACAGGGTTTTTCTTCCCCATTTTTGGTCCTTCTAATATGATCTTTATGGAGTCTTGTTCCTCTTGGCATCTATTTTAAGTCCCAATACACAAAATCACATTTCTTGCAAATAGTTTCAGACCCACCTTCCTAATGGTCATCAACGGCGGATAAGGTCTCTGGGCTTACTGTTTTGGGTGTTCTGACTTTGATTTTCTCATTTTATTTATGTAAAACACACACACACACACACACATATATATATATATATATATCATTTCATGCACATGCAAACAAAGTATAGCCTCCTACAGTGGGTTTCTACTTGGAATTTTTAAATAGAGGAAGTCTAGGTTTTTAGGGTTTTACCTTCTACAGTGAGCTTCTTCTCCCTCTATTTGGTTGGTTCTGAGTCCTCTAGGCTTCTTGTGCCTTGATCAGTGCTTGCATGCAAGCTTCCTTCCTCCTCTTTCTTCTTCTTTCTTCTTTCCTTTTCTCTCTCTTTCTTTCTCTAGCCACACACACCCACCCAAGGTCTAATTTCTTACAGACTTCTGCATGCAAGAGTCTGATTTAAGCTCATACACTCAACCTTGGGTACCATCATAAGGAATTTTCATGAAATCCAATTGGGTGTGAGAGTGGCGCAATAGGGTGTTTACACCTCATTGCTTCAGACTTTTCTCACACAATTTCTATGTTATATGCTTATTTTTTAGCCATGATAGCACATGTGTGCTGATAGCCTAATGGGCTTGGGTTATGCATAAGTCTCTTGGGAGACTAGGTCGTGGGTTCAATTCTTTGCGCCAACACCTTTTTGGCCTTCTTTTCTTCTTTTCTTTTTTTTTTTGTATTAATTTTATTTTTCTTCTTATGTACTCGTATTATTTATTTATTTTCTTCATGTGTCGATTTCATAAATCAATGTCTTATTATTTTATATCTTTTATTTTCTTGATCTAGTTTTTCTTAACTATTATTTTGCTTATTAAAGTCCCTAATATTTAATTAACGACTTATGTCACGGCCCAAAACCCACCCTATGCAGATCTTGAATTGCGGTCACCACCCTTCAACCCGGGGGCCGTCGGGTAAGGCTCACATAAGCAACGGTGCCGGACGGCGGTGCGGCATGTGTTTGCGGAAGCGTGAAAAAATTTTTCTTTTCTTCTTTTTTAAATTTCGCACACATCCGCTCGATACTGCCGCTCTTCAGAATGGTACACATGATTATACATTCAGAGCATAATAAAAACTTTAAGACTTTATAAATAATACATATCTAGTTGTCCATCAGGACTTAGTTACATAACATTTAAACATCTTCTATAACAAAAAGTGACTAACTATAAGTCCTTAGTGATTCCCAAAAACTGCTAATCCTGTAAGGAGCTTCCTATGCCCTTCCTCAAAATGGGCAAAGCTCTAACCATCTTCATCATCAAAAGTCGGGATTTTTTTCAATTACTTGTAACGTGGGTCGGATAAATCCAGGTAAGCTAAATTAAGCTTGTGAGTAATTCCAGCATTTGTCATGGGTTTTCAATTGGCAGTGGTTAGTATAAGAGAGTTTATAAAACATTCATTACCAATTGCTCATATACTTCAAATACAGAATATATGCATTCTTTAAAAAAAATAGCTTCAAAACATTTAAAGTATTCAAGCTAAACATATGCTTCTTCAAATATATCAAAAGAGATTTCAAAACATGTAGATATATGTAGTAAAATGAGGGTAAAACCTACTTTCATTTTTAAACATAACATCTTATCACTTTCATTAGTGGAATCTGTTTCAAATCGGACTCTAATATTTCTTCTCGTAGAGATATCTCATGCTTGGGGGATTAGATCCTGCTACTGGATATGTTACTCGTAAGTGAATCCCAAAGGGCTTCACTGGCTCGTAGTGCTTATACACGATTATCTTGCATTACCAATAGCAATAGAAGGTATATAAAACATTTACAAATAGATGCTAATTAAAATATTAAAACATGACCTCCTTATAGTTACATTTAAAATACACATGACTCCTTCAAATAGATGTTTTTATGAGCATTCAAACACATGATGTTCATGGCTTTATGATAGAGTCTTCAAATACTTGGAATATGCAAATTTAGAATATTTAAAGAGATTTGGCATTTTAAACTTACACATGTTGAAACACATTTTAAGGAAAACAGTAGTAGAAACCATTCACTGGCATGTCACAATAGGGTTTAGAAGAACAGAAATACTTTAAAATAGGGATCAAGTAAATACTGAATTTGATATTCAAATGCTTCAAATATTTTGAACTTTTAAACTTCTTCAAATCCATGGAGTTAAATCTCCACTTCAAATACAGGATTACTCATCTTAAACTTCGGGGTTGGTGCTACTAATGTGCCTTTCCCTTTCCTTTATAGTTCCTAAGAACAATTTATAAAAAGTCTATTAACTTCACATTCACTTCAAGTATCACCTATTGATGCTCTTAACGTATTTTTAGATCGTGTTAAATCCTAATTTCCATCTTAGGCTTATACTTTTTAAGTGTACTCTTCTGGTAGCTTCATTAATTATTAAGGTTGTTTCTATAGCATCACATATTTTTTTTGTACTTTATTTCCTAATATGGGCCCCATCATTGAGTCCAGAACGTCAAAGAAAGTCAACTTAGACCCTCTCGGATTTCTATTTGGCTTTAGGGGCACTAGAGGCAAAATGGATATTTCACCCCTTTACGTGTCTTTATTTTTCAAGACTCTGTCTCGTGAAATGGATCCCTCTATTGGATTCAGAATGCCCAAAATAGTCAAAATACACTATTTACTTATTTTATTTGGACATCAGATCAATTTACTATTATTAAATTAATTAAATAATTTAATTTAATTAATTATAAAATTTTATATTATATGTTATTTATGTCATCATTCTTCACGATTAGCAATGGTGGCTCAATGGCTTGGGGATTGGATTTTAGGGCTTGGGCTGCGTGAGGTTAGGGGTTCAAACCAGGGGAGCTGCGGCTCCCCTTTTATTTTTCTGATTTTTCCCAATCCAAACAGCAGACAAAGGCAAATTAGGGATACGTTATCCCTATTTTGGTTGCAGCTATCAAATAAATTTCCTATTTGTGAAGCCAAACAGCCCATATTCAATATTAAAATTAAAAACCCTTAAACACAACGACGCCGTATTACTAAAGATTAAAACCATTTCATGTTCGGGTTCGGGCCTGACTCGAATCCGACCCAAGGACCAACCCAATACTGGTCATCTTCTTCTTCTCTCCCTCGACTATGTTGACCTAATCGCAACTTTTTAAACTTTTTAATTTCGTGCATTTTCAGAGATTAATTCTCTCTATTTTCTGTCCCAATCAACTCCCCTAAGCCCCTTCTTCTCTTTGGCATTCATTTTGTGCCTCAGATCGAGCTCAAGGCTCGGTTTTACTTCACCATGGCCGCACCTGAAACTCCTTGGTATGCCCTCATTTCATCACTATTTCATGCGTGATTTGGCCCATTGTGCCCTTTTTGTTAAGGGGTTTCATTCCCTATTCCTTAGGTTTAGTTTTGGTGAGTTTGAGAGGTTGGGTTTCAAAACCTGAACCTGCAACTCAGGTTTCTATGGTTTTCTTTGAGTCTCAAGGTTACGGCTTAGTGTTTTTAAAACACTTTAGAAGTCTATTCAAGGTTTTAACAAACCAAATGGGGTTTGGTTTACATGATCTCATACCTGCTCCAACTAAGGTCCATCCATGGCAGCCATGTACGGGTTTAGTGTTTTGGGCTGTTCTAGGGTCCAAATTCCATGCCTTGTTCAAGATTATATACCCTAGCTATCATGCATGCATGAACAAGACCTAAATAGCTTGTATATATGTAAAAATCTTAGAGAGAGAAAAATGGTGAGTTTTGATATTTTTACCTCAATAGTGGTATTCTCCCCTTTTCCTTATGTTTTCTTCCACTTCTGAAAATCCCAGAATTTCCTTTAGCTTCCTATTCTCCTTCCAACGCATGCTTAGCATATGGTTTTTATATAAAAATAGCCGTATGGCCGTATCTCTCTCTCTCTCTCTCTCTCTCTCTCTCTCTCTCTCTCTCTCTCTCTCCTTCCCTCTCTTCTCTCTCTCTTCCTCCCTTCCTTGACTTCCTTCTTCTGATTTTAATTTTCTCTTTTTCATTTTTATCTTTGCATTTAATGTTTTCTTGATATTTTGTGATATATATATATATATATATATATATATATTATATTAACACACACACTAGCACACACTTACATACACATGTCGACACTCCCATATCTTTTCACAAATCTTCTTCTGCCTTTTTTTTTAATCTTCATTTATTTTATAATTATTTTATCCATACATACATATATATATACATATATATATATATATGTATATTAGAATATATATATATATACTTACTAATAGTATACATATATATTCACTTGTATTTATGTATATTTATTTATTTATATATACATGAATATTTTGTATATTTTTATGAAAATATACATGCGTACGTATACATGTATTTACGTATACACAAATTTTCGTGCAGTTAATTCTTTGATCGCATGATTCCGGCGCACTCAAGTTTTTCATAGTCTATTTAAACTATAAAATTCTAATCTCGATATGCAAGCCGAATTACTCAGGTGTTTTGGGTCGGGATATTACAACTTAATTATCAATAACCAGGTCGGGGTGTTACATAAGACCTCAACCTAAAAGGGTACACTTGCTTCTAAACTTACACTTACTGATAATAGTCCCTCATTCAAGTTACTAACTTGATCGTCGAAGGTTTCTTCATCGGACCTCCACTGGTGATCTTCTAATCCCTTCTTTGCAAATACCTGGAAAAAAGGATTTTGGGTACCAACTATCAAAGACAAAAATCGACATCATCAATAATAATAGCGAGAAGAAGAAACACTATAATTAAATGAAAAGCAAGAATCTAAAAAAGAAAGTTCTGATGAGCACAATTTACAACCCCAACCTTGCACACTAATAAAACATCCTCTGAGTTTTTTAAAGGAGCAGTCGCTTCAATTCTCAAAATTCCTAATTTGTTTTGGGAATAGATATTTTTGGCCAATTTATGTAACCTCGATTTAAAGTGAGTTTTTGTTAAGAAATGAGGAGGAGGTATAGGAAAGTGGAGCGGTGGTGATACAAGTTAGGAGGAGGCAACATTGAGAAAGATAAGATGCTTTTGTTGTGAAAGTTATGTGTTTATAGTATAATCTAAACTAAAAGTATATGTTCAATAGAAGTCATATTCTACAAATAAGGCCCACAAAGACTCCAAAAAAAAAAAATCAATTCTATTAAAAGACTTTTATTCCGTATTATTTTTTTATTTTTTATTGCTATTGTATGGGGATAAAATCAACCCTTACATCTAAGGATGACATTTGGAACATATCATAACTAAATGACCAAACTACCCAAGCAAGGTAGCTAAGGGATAAAGCTACAAAAAAGGCTGCGAGTAAAATCCCTGGGTAGACCTCTTTCGTCATCCCACCACATAACAGGGTTTGTACTCCCATCATATAACTTAAATTTAGGAAGACCATACTTCTTGGGGGGATTTCCTGTTATGACTTCCGGGGTAAAAAGAGTTCCATGCATATCGAACCAAAAATATATGTGCTCCCCCGTTAACCTGTTAAGGTGCCCTGGTTCTTGAAAGACTCCTAGACTCTACTTCCCCCTTGATCCTCTACTGAGATAGATGTTGGGACCTCGATGGCTAAACAAAAACATCTTTGTTATTTCTTTGTTTTTGTTCTAGATTATTGTTGTTTGTCCAATTGTCTACCTAGAAAGGCTGTTGATTTGGAATAGATACTTGCTCGTTCTGGACTAAGAGTTGCTGGTTCAGGATATGAAATTGCTGGTTTGGAATCAAAAGCTGCTAGTTTAAAACAGGCGACTGCTGGTTCTAAGTCGACATCTGTTGATGTTGGGCTGCTGGTTGTTGTTGGTTCAGAACAAGCAACTGTTGGTTTGGAACCAGCAGTTATTGATATTGGGGTGCTGGTTGTTTTTGACTTTGAACCAAGTTAGCCATGGCCTGGTTCAACATCTTGATATGTTGGGCAAAGAAGTCCATCCTCTTGTTGGCGGGACTTATAATAGGTTGACGATTGTTGGTACACATTTGAACATGCGACTGTGCTAATGGTGGTTGGTCTCTCTACCTAAGACAAAACTTCAAGGCCATTGATATATTTTGAAGCAAAAAATTGTCATTTCCCATAGGCAGCATGTAACACCCCGACCCTGATTAATTAATAATTAGCAACTAATTATTAATTAGAACCGACATAAAGAAAAATTAAGAAGTTAATCGAAAATCTCTCGATGGTCATAATAGACCAACAAAATAATTGAACGCGTCAAGAGAGAATGGTGTAATACCCGAACCTAATTACCAATTTATTTGGGTGAAATGACGTCATTTTAACACTATGAAAACTCGAGTTAACGAACTACGGAAAACCCAAAGAAGTAATAATTGACGCGAGGCCTTTGGCCTTAAAGCAAATCGAAATAGGAAACGACCCGAAGAAATCGCGTCAAAAAAGGAGCAACAGAAAAGAGATTAAGAAGGAAACAGCTGAAACAAAATTCTGTGCCTGCCAAACGAGGCCTAAGCCAAAAGGGGAGAAAATGCCCAAAAGTGAGGCCAAGGGGATTTGAACCCTTGACCAAGTGGGGCAAGACTTTATGCACCCAAAAAATTACCAAGTAGGCTACTAGTATCCTTGTGTCTAGATATGCAACAAATTGTATTTAAACCCAATTCAGCCAAGGCCACCTCCCAAATTGGCCAATGGCCATGCATGCAAATCCTTTATCACTAGCTCACATCATCTCCTTTCAACTCCACATCAGTCATCCAAACCCACCAAATTCTAATATACCTGCATCTATACATATATAGGTGTATATGTATGAGAATGTTATAATGTATATATGTGTATACCACACACCTTGACCCTCCAAAAAAAAATCAGTGTGCTGCAGACGTGAGTGAGTGATTTTCTGTGTGTTGTATGGGTGTTAGAGAGAGAGAGAAGAGTGAGAGAGGGGAGTATTGTGTGTGAGAGGAAGATTTATATATATATATATATATGTGTGTGTGTGTGTGTGTGTGTGTGTGTGTATGTAAGTGTCACCCAATTGCACGTGAAGGAGTCTGGGCAACTCTGAGGAGCATTGAGAGGGCTTGAACCAAGCCAAGAAGAGAGGAGCTGACTATCGAGAGGTATAAACCTCAAACTGCCTTATTTTTTTGTTTAAATTTTGGTACTGTTTTGATGATTGTTGAGCCCCATTAACCGCATACATGACACTTAGAATGTGATATCTTGAATGAGACACAAAATTAGAGCCTCAAAACAACCTTAGAAACCAACACAATGCACATCCGCTATGGACAGACCTCAAATTTTGCAAGTCTGAAATGACCTCTGTAAAATTTGTTTTTGACCTCTAGAACCTTGAAAGGAATTTATGGACATTCAAAAAAGCACCCAGTCGTGACCTAGGAGACCCAAGGAAGCCCCAAAAATTCGAGTTGCAGGTTTCAGCCATTAAACCCAGTCCTTGTTTTAGACCTTTAAACCCACTTTTAAGGATAAGAACATGAACCCCATGAAAAATGAATCATCCCAGAAGAAACCTCATGAAATTTAACTCAAAAATGAATCAATAGGGCCAAGTTGCAGGTTTGGGTATCAAATGTTGAGCCCAACGTTTAGGTTAGCTTTAGGGTTTCAAATGAATGCCAAAAGATTGGCCAACCCTCTAAGAACATGGAACACCCAAAAACAGAGAAAATCAGTGATTAAAAATGCACGAAAATGGAAGAAAAAAAACCCAAAAAATTAGGGTTACAGTGATAGAGTTGGGGAAGACGATGTATAGTGTTGGGTCGGAATGGTTGGGCCAGATCTGGGTTTGGGTCGGGGTCCGACCCATCGCATAAAAGGTTTAAGTGAGACAACGTCGTGTGAAGATGTGTTTTTTTTTAAATTTAAAATGTTAGGGCTGACGTCATCATGACGTCAGCATCGCGTGTTAAACCGACCAAACCGGTTGGTTCAATGAAAACCAGACCGGTTCACTTAAAATGGGAATGAACCTGTAACACCCCGACTCTGTATAATTAATAATTAAATAATTAATTATTAATTAGTACCGGCTTAGGGAATAATTAAGGAAATTAACCTTAATCTCCCGGTGGTCACACTAGACCAATAGAATGACAAAACATGTCCGAGAATAGGGTATAATACCCGAACCTAATTATCCATTAATTAGGTGAAATAATGTCAATTTAACACTGACGGAATTCGAATTAGTTAATCCCGAAAATCCCGAATGACTAATAAATGACACGGAACCTCTGACACTGAAGATAACAGAAATAGAAACTGACCGGAAGAAACCGCACCGAAAAAGGAGTTACGGAATAAAAGTTATGAGGCAAACATCAGAAACTGAATTACTGCGCAGCCAAACATGGCCTTAACCAAAAATGGTGAAAAAGGGGCCAAATGGGAGGCCAAGGGAATTGAACCCTTGACCTTTGAGAGGGAATGAATTTTTCTCAAAAAATAACCAACTGGGCTGGTGGCATCTTTGTGACCATACATACAATGAAATGTATATACATACAATTCTGAATAGGCTGCCACCCAAATCAACCAATGACAACCCATGCAAACCCCACATGATTACTCCCCTCAGCCACCTCAGCTCACCTGATTCTCTGATTTTCAATCACCTCAACCCTGCACATACATATAGAGATATATATATGTATAAGTGTATAGGTAATATACATGATATGGTGATTCATTGTGGACACAAAATAGGTTCTGTGTATAAACCAGAACAGAGTGAATGAGAGACCTAAGAACTGCCTATGTGTGGGCTCGGTTAGAGAGGGCTGCCATGGTGAGCTTGCATGTGCATGCAAAGTGTGTGTCCATGGTGTGTACATTCATGGAGATGCACCAAAGGGGACTGAGGAGCTGAGCAGCACCGTGTGCCTAACTGAGGCACCACCAAGGTGATTGGACCGAGCCGTGTAGGAACAATAAGCCACTGCTTGAGGGGTAAACACCTTAAACTACAAACTGTCAAATTTTTGTTTTGATTTATTGGCACTGCTCTGATGATTTTTGATCCATATAGACTGTGTAAATAAGCTACTGTGAGACCTTAGAACTGTTCTAAATTAATTGGGAGGGTCGAATAGGGTAGAAACACCCAAAACCCGTAAACAGCCACCATGGATGGACCAAGAATTGCAGGTCTGATTCGACCTCCATAAAACCAAGTTTTGATGGTTTATAAATGATCTAGACACTGAGGGGGTTCAAAAACCACTGACCCGCGACCCCATTGCCTGAGTTTAGACCCTCAAAACCGAACCTATAGGTCTCGGCCATGGAACCCAAACTCGAAAATAGGCTCTTAAACTGAAATTTATAAATGGGGAATTGAAGCCCCTATCCTAAGGGTCACAACAAGCCAAGAATCGTGCAATTTGGTTGAGAAACAAGGCCACACGACTGGATTGAAAATCTGCACGATAATCGGCTGTACAGAGCTTAATTCTTATTTTTGAAGCTTAAAACCAATGCAAAAGTGTTGGAATAACGTTCAGGAACCATTTGGGACCAAAACATGTTGAAAACCTTGTCTGAAACTCCACGAATTGGAGAAATTGCAAAACTGCGAATTAGGGCTACAGTAGCAGTTTTGGTTGGAGAAGACGGAGTCGACTCGTCCAACTCGCTTGGGCAGACCGTGTCGACTCGGACACGTGTCCACTCATGGGCGTGCCATCTCTTTAGTGGAACGGCACCGTTTGGCTAAACTGATGTGTTTTAAAAAAATTGAATTCGGACCGTTTGGCAACAGAGTTAATAAATCAGAAATTGAAATTGATTTGGGGCTAAACCTATATACGGATAAGGGGCCAATTAGGGGATAACAGGGATATTTAATTCCGGTTTTCTGAAGGAACCGAACCGGTTGGTTCTTGACGGTTTTGGACCGGTTCAACTGATGAACCCTTGAACCCTTGGGTTTGAACCCCTAAATTATGAAATTATGTTTTAACCCCAAATGATTTCTGAAAATTACGGATTTGTCCCCAACTGTTTTAAAGAATTACACAGTGACCCAGACTTTTGAAAATTTATACATTTAAGCCCTAAATAAATTAATTAAATAATAAAATAATTATTTAATTATTTTATTAAATAGGTAAAATTACAATTTTACCCCTAGACATTAAATATGTCAAACGGAGTCCAAATTAAGTAAATAAATAGTGTATTTTCACTATTTCAAATATTCTGGACTCAATGGTACAGTCCAAATTGGGAAATATAGTACCGAAAAATACAGACCTGTAAGTGATAAATTACTGTACTGCCCCTGATGGCACCAGACCCAAATAAAAATATCAGATAGCCTACTTTGACTATCTCGTGCATTCTGGACTCAACGGTGAGGTCCGTTTAGTGAACTGAGGTCCCGAAAAATACAGACACATAAAGTGTAAATGACCGAATTGCCCTTAATGATACCCAAGGCCGATTAAACATAACAGATAGTCCAACTTAATTATGTCGGACACTCTGGACCCAATGGTGAGGTCCATTTTATGAACTGACGTGCCGAAAAATACGACACATGAAATTACCAAATTACCCCTGATACTGTACGAGACCTAAACAAAGTCCGATTAGGACGAAACTGATACCGGTAGGAGCCCAGACACTGGTGAGACTGTATACTTGATTAGATGACGAATCGGGGTCAGAATTACACAAAACGTAAAATGACCAAAATACCCCTGAGCACTGTAAGTGCAAAGTAGAGGTCAAACTGATCTGATAAATTATCATAGGGATAATTATGAACACTGAAGGGCTAAATAAGACTCCGAAACAGTCAACGCGTAAAATGAGAAATGACCGATATGTCCCGACGATCTAAAACAGATACCAAATGAAGTCCAAGGGACTTACAAATTTATACATGAGATATATGGGACGTTCTGAGGACCATGATAGGGTCCGGGGCAAAAATGACAAAATTACCATTTTGCCCCTAAGACTAAATAAGTACCCAGCTGATACCGATTAAAGTCTAAAAGACTTAAAACTTCGTATATACGATATATGGGATATTCTGAGGACCATAACAGGGTCCGGGATAAGAATGGCAAAATTACCATTTTGCCCCTATGGTTAAAATGAGAACCTAACTGATACCGATTGGAGTCCAAAGGACGTAGAACTTTGTACTTAAGATATAAAGACTATTCCGAAGACCACGACAGGGTCCGGGACAAGAATGGTAAAATTACCATTTTACCCCTAAAGTTGAATGAGTGCCTGACTGATAACAATTGAAGTCTAAATGACTTAGGATATAATCCTAATAACTGCTAAGCCTAATTAAAGAATGAAATAGCCTCGGGTGAGACCCAATGGAAGGGCGATAGGCTACTAGGCTATCTTAGGTAATCCGATAGATACCTAAGATGACGAATGAGACCTGAATGGATGAGTTCTGATCTGTCTGTGATTGATGATTATTATTCAGGATATACATAGAGATGCCTGACGTACCTGGAGGTTATCGGATTATTTATGCAAGGAAATAAGCGTAAAGTTTGTGAGTAACTTCTGACACTGTTTTGATACTGTCCCTTGATTTACTGATCTGTTTTGAATGCAATTATTTAAGTGCAATTATTTAAATGCATGCTTTTCGTACTATATCACTTATGACATGGTTTTAGTCTTTTTAAATAATTGACTATATTCCTGATCCCTGTGCTAGCATTCCGTACTGTTTTGCCCGTTCTGAACTGTTGAGATAAAATGGATATATTGAACCATTATTTCCGAAATGATTAAATAAACCATGTGATATAGGCAAAGAACAACATTTTGTTGTATCGTACAGCTTTGTATAGTATACTGTCTGAATGCTATATTGTTTAAATGTATGTACTTAATGTACGCCCTTTGTACCACATTCCACGTGATGTGCTTGTGTCCTTCGAATTAGGAATTCCGTTCAGTTCGGTTATGTGCTGTCCGTTAATGATATGTCTGCCTCGATTGATATGTTCCGTCCGGTTCTGACATGTTCCGTCCGTTAATGATGTTAAGTCCGCCTTGATTGATATATATAGTCCAGTTCCGTTATGATCTATCCGTTAATGATATGTCTTTGCTTTGACTAATGTTTTGTTCCGTTCGATTCTGTTATGTTCCGTTCATTGATGATCTGTCTGTCTTGATTGGTATATGGTCCAGTTCCGTTGTGTACCGTCCGTTAATGATACGTCTGTCTTAATTGAAACATTGTTCAGTCCAGTTATGATTAGTTCCGACAGTGATGTGTCCCTGACTTGATTGTTATATTGTTTCTACCCAGTTCTGTTATGTTGTGTCCTGTTCATGATTTGCCTGTGTCTTGATTAGTGTATTGTTTCCGTTTAGTTCCGTTATAATTTTATCCGTTCGCGATATGCCTTTGCTTGACTGATGTATTGTTACCGTCCGATTCCGTTATATTCCGTCCGTTAATGTTATGTCTGCTTCGATTGATATGTTCCGTCCGGTTCCGACATGTTCCGTCCGTTGATGATCTGTCTGTCTTGATTGATATATGGTCCAGTTCCGTTATGATTCGTTCCGTTAATGAAGAGTCTGTGTCTTGACAGATATATTAGCAATAGTTATTGTTCTGACCGATTGGTTATGTCATGTTCCGATCCGTTTGTATTGTCTGTTCGATTCTGTTTTATTGTACTAGACTGCTTATGAAATGGATTTATAAAAATAGTTATTTTTGAAATGACTAAATTATCCATGTGCCTTGGAAGCACAAAACTGGTTTTGAAACCCATGATAGGGAATCTGTGTTACTCACTGGGCTTATTTAAGCTCACCCCATTATTCTGACATTTTTCAGGAATTACCTCCATTGGATTAGAAGGTACTATGACATGACGTGAATAGGAGAAGTGGCATCGCAAGTAAGGATCTGACGGCACTGAATTGTAGAGACTGGTTTATTGTGGATTGAACCTGGTTATTCCGGTGAGTGGTATGTTATGACTGACTTGACTGATATATATTGGATAAACATGGCTCATGGAACTAATGGTACTCTAGAGATATTAGATCTGTTCTGTTGTTATATGTTTGATTTTAGATATGCTCTGAGATTAGAATTGTTGACTGACTGGATTTAGTCTTGCTCTGTGATACATATACTTATGATGGATAAGTGAGTTGCATTCCCGTGACACAAAGAAAAGTTTTAAATTCCGCTGCATCTGACCCTACAGTTGGAGTGCAATTCGTCGAAAAGTTCAGAATTTGCCTTTGGTTGGTCGCGTCACGACCAACTGGCAGTCACGTCCTCGACATCCGCGTAAGGTGGGGTTCGGGATGTGACAGAACCTGCTTGCTCAAACCGGAATTTATGGAAATTGGATTTTTACCCCAGATCTTCTGGAAAATTCTTCTGTGGCCCAACAAAAATAAATTTATTATTAAATTAATAATATTTAAATGAAAAATATTTCAAAAATGCCCCTAGGCCATAAATGAAGCAAACAAAGTCCAAATAAAGTAAATAAATAGTGTATTTTGACTATTTTGGATGTTCTGAACCCAATGGCAGGGTCCTTTTCACAAGACGGTACTCCAAAAAATTAAGACGCGTTAAAGTATAAAATGACCAAATTGCCCCTAGTACCCCTAAAGTCAAATGGAAGTCCGAGAAGGTCTAAATTGAATTTCTTCAACGTTCTAGATTCAATGGTGAGGTCCACATCATGAAATGAAGTATAGAAACATATGATACATAAATATGTGAAGTAATAGAATCAAACCTTACGATTAAACAAAGCTACCGGAAGAGTATAAATTAAATAGAAATTTATTTCTAGCACGTCAGTTCTAGTTTAGGTGATAATTATCATGGGTAAGACTCCGAAAGTCATGGATAAGAAACAACAGGAATTTATGGACGATCTGTTATGGCAACAAAAAGTAATCGCCAGAAAAATAAGGATTGCCAAAACAACCGAAATTGTTTCAGTTAGACCCTTTATATATAAAGCCCCAATAGTCCAAATGGGATGACTCATGAAGGAAAATCCAGCAAGAAGACTCGCTGAAGAAAAATTAAAAGAGGAAAAAGAGCAACGAGAAAACACTGAAACCTTAATTGAATGGATTCGGAGGTAATATTTATTTATCATGAAAACACCTAAAATGTAATACAGCTATAAGTTAGGTTGATTTTAGAATTAGGCTTACATAGTCTAAGAGTAGATTAAGATCACAAGTTGATTTAAATACATGTGAAATTTATGAAATTCTCATAAATTATTTTAGGTTGAAAAGAGAGAAAAGGAAAGGAAAAGTAGCACAGTAGAGCTGACTTAAAAGTATAAGGTGAGTAACTTTACATTCGAAGTGGAGATTTAATTCCACGAATTTGAATAATGTTTTAAATATCAAATTCAGTCTTTACGCAATTCCTGTTTTTAAATATTCTGTTATGACATGCTTAATGAATAACTTTACTACAATTCTTTTAAGATATACTTCAGCATGTCTAAGATTTCAATTTCAAATGTTATTAAATATTCTGAATTTGCATATATCATGTATTTCAAGATCCTATCATGAGATTATGAACTATATGTTTTGAATGCTCATAAATGCATCTATGTGAAGAAATTATGGGTTAAATGTTTCTAAATGCAAGATAAACTATGCATAAGCACCACAGATTTTTGTTGGGTATCTTCGGAACTCAACCACGAAACGAATAAATGCCAGGTAGCAGGATCAAATCCCCCAGGCATATGAGATATCTCCACGTAAGGTAAAATGGGAATCTGGTTCGAAACGAATTCCATTAATGAAAGTGAAAAGGTGTTGTGTTGAAAATGAAAGCAATTTTTACCCTTATTTTCACCATGCATATGTATATGTTTTAAAAGTTTATATTCTTTATATGAAAAGTACATGTTTAGCTTGAATACTTTAAATGTTTCAAAACTGCCTGTTTAAAGAATGCATGTATCCTATGTTCCAAGTATATGAGCAATTGGTAGTGAGTATTTTATAAACTCTCATGTGTGAAACTACTGCCAATTGAAACCCCATGACAAATGTGGGAATTACTCACTGGGCTTCTTGAAGCTCACCCCATTCCCTAACATTTTTTAGGTAGCGACAATGAATGGAAGCCTTGCTCCATTTTGGGATGACGACTAGTGGCTCGGTTATGATCATGGATTTTTGGAAGTAATAGAAACCGTAGTGGTCGAATTTTGATGTGTGGTAGATTTGGACAATATATACTTAAGCCCTTGAGGCATTCGAATATGTATTGTGTGTAAAACTTTAAGTTTTTAACATGCTTTGATTTTATTATCATGTGAACCGCTATGAAAAGCTACAGTACCGGACGGTTGTGAGAAAGTTTTAAATAAGAAAAGAAAAAAAAAAAAATTTTCACGCTTCCGCAAACCAAGGCCGCACTACCATCCGATACTGTTGCTTATGTGAGCCTTGCCCTAAGGCCTCCAGGCTGAAGGGTGGCGGTCGCGATACGAGATCCGCACAGGGTGGGTTTCGGGTCGTGACACAGAGCCAAACTGGTATTGTCGAATTCTAACCCAAGAGATCAACAACTTAGATCTTATGTTGATTACCTACAAAATAACTAGGTCAAAAGGTCATTGAAAAGGGTCCAATGAAGAATCTTCAATGGCTAAGTCGGTTGGATTTTTTATGATGAATCATAACTTTTAGCTAAGAACTACATACATTGAGTGGTGATCGTGCTCCTCTTATATTGGTTTGGACATACCATTCCTAATAGGATTTGAATAGAGGAAAAATAGGAATTGTTTTTGTTAGCCCTAAGGGTTTTCAAGTAAAGGCATCTCAATAATTTTAATAATAACAAGGCATTATTCATGTAACCTAATGTTTTATCTAGTGACAATACAAATAGGTCATTAAGGTCAAAAAAGATTATTGACCAAGAAATAACAAAATCCATCAAGCTTAAGGACTCCACTCAAGTGCAAGTTTCAAAACCAAAATAAAATCAAGTAAAATGCTCTAATAATGATCCAAGCAAATGGATACACTCGAAATCAAGACAAGTCAAGAAAAAACTTTTTATTTTTTTTTTTAATTTTAAATTTTGAATGATTTACTATTAGATTGATCATTAATCATAAGTTCTTATTTTATATATATACTGCGGTTAGTTGTGATTTTGTTTGGATAATTGTAAAAGTTAATGGAGATGTGAAGCCCTTGGACCAAAAAAAGAGTGTTGTTCTTATTTGGTTTTATTCAATTTTTTTTGTTTGATTTGGTGTGGATATGGACTTGATTTACTAGTATTTAGTTCTTTGATAACACCCACCGGCGTCACCAGGCAACATGGAATTCATCACAGACCGACTAACTAGAAGAATACGCAGGTGTATCGTGCGTGTACATAACAATTATCAATTTCACAAAATGCAATTTCTTGCCAACCCATTGTGTATATATATGCATTCTTCGTCTTTCCTTCTTTGTTGATGGTTTTGCAAAAAGGATGGTTATTGAATTTTTGTTTCCTTCTTTGTTGATGGATTTGCAAAAGGATGGTTTAAAATTGGTATTTTAACATTGTAGTTGAGATTTTTGTATTATAATAATGTCAAAATATAGATTTAATATAAATGAAATATAAAAAATAAAACCCATTTAACATAAAAGCCTGCTAAAACTTGGAAGTCTTCATAACTTAAGACCCTTCCTTTACAGGGTGTGGCAGGCAGTAATCTTGAAATTCGTGTGCAATCCATAATGGAGCAAGGAAATTATAAAAAAAAAAAACCAAAAAGCTAAAACACCTTCGATCCTTAGCAGAAAAACATAGAACTGCTGACACTGTGATGCAGCCTGGGAAGTTGGGGCACCGGAACGCTGCTGGCACTAGCGTGCCCGGACGACGTATCTGACATTTCATCAAACTTGATAAACTGGGACATTTGCGAGGCTGCCAAGTGAGCGTAGCATATTGGAGCAACTGCATGAATATATTATTAACTTTTAAAACTGGTTATTGAAATTGCAAGGGTGGCGGTCGCGATACGAGATCCGCACTGGGTGTGGCACATAAAAGCAAATCATATTACCTACAGAAATTGCTGTTGTGCTCCTCTGGTACCTGCAAAATTTATTAGTCCTACTGTTATTGTCAAATACATTTTTAACAATATGTGCTCTCTTATAAAATTATGATGCCACGAGATACAAACTAAGCATATACATATACATACACATACACATATACATACACATAGGATAAAGAATGGACAAGTTCCTGCAAAGTATCAGCTGGAAAGCCAAGCTCGTCATGTAGAACATGGTAATGCGTAGGTCGGGTTGTCCCCTGTATACACCAAAAATATTCTCAACGGTTGCTATAGGTGGAAGGCAATTATATAAAAAGATAGTACGAGTACCGGAACTTACAATCATTCCAGCCTGTGCACACATGTAGAAGTCATTGTTTTTCGGATGACAAACTTTGTTGTCAATCACCGTCCCTGCATAAACATATATACTTAAACAGTGAAAAATGCTACATCAAATAAATTATCTTGTCTCTTTGTTTTTTCCTTTTAGCAGAATCACTAACCAGGTGGAACATTTTCAGGGGCATTAGCCTGAAAGAATTTGGTGTGGTGATTCTTTTGTGCAACAATCACCATGAACTTTGGAGACCATTTATCATCCAAGTGTTTGCAGGCCTGCAAAACATAGGCCAACTTTGGTTACTTCTAGGAGATATATCATTCATTTCAAATGGCAAATTGAGCTGCAGAAGTTTCTGATCAGTTCTTGTAACCTCAATAATTTGATCAAGTTCAATGTTCAAAACTTGGTGGAACTGGGACTCACTAACTCCATCCCTACATAATCAAACATCAAAATATATATATATATATATATATATATATATATAGATACCAGTAAGCAAAAAAGAAGATGCAACAACAGTTGGACAAAACTAGAAAAGCATAGCTCTCAAGCAAGAGAAAAACCCATAAAACAAGACATAATAAAGATTTGTCTTTTTTTAGCTAATAACAATTAATCAATGTGACAATAGCCAACACTAAAAGTTTCTTACCCTGCCAAAAAGAAAAAATATATATAGTTACTACTCCACTTAATCTAGCCCATTGGGTAACCGATACACAATTGCTCTCCATGCGACAAACTGAATTGTTACACGAATGCTGGTTCTACTCAATAATGTCTTGCCCAAGATCATTCACTCAATTAAAACAAATTATATATATATATATATATATGTGGTACTTAATCTTGTTATCCATGAAGCAGGGACATTTTTTTTTGTCTCACGAACACGTGTCGGACACAAACATGTCCTGGACACGCTCAAACATGCAAAAAAAACATGTGTAATTTTTCTAAATTTTGGACACATTTTTGGATTGTTTTATTTTTTTTCGTTTGGATTTTTTTAAGAAAAAATATTAAAAAGTCCTAAAAATAATTTTTTCAATTCAAAAAGTTCATGATATATTTTTTCTATCTAAAAGATCCTAAAAAAAAACATTTAATACAAAAAAGTATAATTGTTAATTTTTATTTTAACGCCGTTAAAAAATATTATTGATTAGACTAAAATAACCTTCAAGATACATTTTAAAAAATACTAAATAATAGATACACCAAATTCTTCAATCCAAAAAAAAACATAACATTTTTTATTTATCTAGAATGCCTAAAAAAATAAATTTTTACTTTATAAAATGTAATAATTTTTGGAATTGAAAATTTTAGATTATTTATTTTTTAATATTTTTTTTCTAAAATGTATCTTAAAAGCCATTTTAGTATAATCAGTAATATTTTTTAATGGTGTTAAAATGGAAGTTAACAATTAGATTTTTTTGTATTAAAAGTATCTTTTTTGGACTTTTTAGATAGAAAAAAATTATCATGAATTTTTTGGATTAAAAAATTTATTTTATGATTTTTTTAGTATTTTTCTCATTTTTTTATCATGAATGTTGATTATTAAATGAAATTCTTAAATTTTTATTTAATGACTTTTTTTTTTATTTTGATATACTAATAATATTTATATCAATTTTGATTAAAATGGTATTAATTTTTTATTATAGTCATAAAATTTATATATATATATATATATATTCAATGTATCTATATCCTACATTTTTTAAAAATACCATGTCCGTATCGTGTCATATCTATGTCATGTATCCGTATCCATGTTTCCTAACTTATTATCATTATTTTTTTTTTTTTTTGGGAGGGGAGGTTAAGCAAGCATTGAAAAACCTCACAAAATGACGGGAGGCGTACCTCCCCGTTTACAAAAGTGGCACAAAGGAGACCAGAAAACACAGCTCAAAGGAACCAGCAAAAGAGAGCCAAAAAACCAATAGCAATGCCACCCCCCTTGTTATCAAAAGAACAGAGGCAAGGAATGCAAGACTTACTCTCAAGATTTGTAAACCACGAAAGAACTATTAGTTCAAAAAAACATCACAAAGGAGACCAGAACACAGCTCAAAAGAGCAACACCGGGAGACCAAAAAAACAATAACAGAGCCACCCCCCGCTTAGCATAAAAAACAGGGTGGCAAAGCATACAAAACTTATTCTTAAGATTTTGAACTACAAAAGAAATATTAGCTCGGTTCTCAGAGATTTTAACTTATTTTCAAAGTCTAATAGGTGACAAATAATTGATGAATTAAGGCTTACAACTCAGGCATGAGACTAAAAAAATAAATAAATAAAATAACAATCTTCTTCATCATCATCACTACTTTGATGCCTATTTTATGTTTGCATTTGGTCCACATCTCTGAAGACAACTTTCTATTCTTAAGAGACGCAAAATATCAGTTCACATTCTCAATGATATTACATACCCTCTATCTGTAGAAGGCATTGTCTTAGTTGTGAGGATGTAGTTAGGATTCAAGTGATAAGCTCATAATTGTTGAACAGAAAATACTATGTACCTGAAAATTATTATCTGATCAGGTTTCCTTTGCCCTGAACTTGTATAGAAATCCAGTAGCAGCTCCCTGTAATTGTGACAATTGAAAACCTTTCAGAAAAGCAAGTTAACCAGAGGTCACATCACTCTAACAACTCTCGATTGAGTTACCATTTAATGTGTGATAGGGGCACATCACTTCTATACTAAGATAAACTAGAAAGACTGATAATCAGCAATGACAAAATTCTGATAATCAGCAATGACAAAATTCAGAATATGGGATCGTAAAAGTGAATATCAGAATACAAACCTACCTGACAATTCCCTGATCCCCACCATCAGACACTGGCTTATAAAGAGAATCAATCATCTCAACCCTCGGAGACTGAGTACGCACAGAAGCCCTATAGCGAGAAATTAGCGGCCACTGCCTGGAACTGACAACCTAGGAATTCCATCCCAAAATAAAAAACAGTATAAAAAAATGTGGTCTAACATATCTTGGGCAATGGTGCATGTCCAGACAAAGAAAATGAAATACTACCGCAGCAATAGATGGAACATCAGAACGGCCAGGAGAGCCGTGGGACACATCCATCCCAAGAATGATGGTTGGAACTTTAGAAACCACAGGTATGGAAGGAGAATGTTCAACTGTTAACAGGGAATTCAAACCACCCAACTGCAAGGAAGCAAGAAAATTAGCAATGGCAGTATGAAAATAAAGGGGAAATATTGAATATATAAAGGAAAATTTGAGCACTTCCACAAATCAATTGTCATTGAAACAACGTACCTTGGCATTTATTTTCAAGAGCACATTCGTAAGGTATTGATCATTCACTCTCGTAGGTGCAATGCACTGTGTAACGATTCCAAGCTCTGAAAGATTTTTCCTCTTCCATGGACCTTAATGTAATAAAAAATTAAGTTTCACAAAACATTTATAAATATAAATTTAGGGAATACCAGAAAAGAGCACAGACCCAACCCCAAAAAAGAAAAAAAAACTACCATAGATATCAGAGTTCTTTTTCTCAGAGAGAATACAAAGAAAGAATTGAGGTGGCCCAGGAAGTTTTGACTTTATAATCTCAAACATCCTCTCTACCCTAACAGGAGCAGGGTTGCGCCTAAACCGAGGATTCTCTTCAAATGTTTCAAACGGTGGATTAATCAACTACAGAAAAACCAAAACATTTTTAAAAAATAAATAAATTTACAAGAATGATTTAGAATCCATGTTGTAATTTACAGAAAGAAACAAACTCACAATCCCTTTCATTTCTCCACATTTAATCAGATCTCTGCACAGGCCACGGATGTCACAGCGAGCAGAGAAATTTACAATAGCCCAACGTTCAATCTTTGTTGGCTCCACCAATTTCTGCAGAGGTTAATTTTACTGTCAGAAGCACTGATTTCAAGATTGAAAATGGTTTGGAAAAAGAATGACACCTTATTGTTGAAATTCCACCGTCCATTGCGAGGAAAGAAGTCCTCCCCATTGCCCACTTTTAACTGTAGTAAAAGAACAATAGTCCGGGCAACTAAGAAGAAACGACCCACAAGAAAAATATATATCTAAAAATAACAAGGCCTCTTCCAAAAACTATAGGCAAGATTATGAGAAAGAGCATGGAATGAAGGGTGAAAGAGATTTACTCGTGGAGCTGACAAAACCCGACCCTCAACCTGAGTGAAACTAGTACTAATTGAAATTCCAGAGGAAACAAGAAGACGGTCAGCAGCATAATTACTTCTTTTTAGTGCCTGCAGGAAAATCCCACGGCATCAGAAGCGTTAGCACAATAAAATGCAAGATCTAATTACATCATCTATCTATAAAGTACCACTGACATCAGTCAATATTCTCATCCGTTCCTGCGGTTTCTGCCTAGATTTCTCCACAAGTGAAGCTCTCTGCAGATTGGACAATGCCTTGGTGTAGCGTTGCAAGGAAACTAAAGAGCAAAGCTAAAAAGGCAAAACAAAAATAAAATTATTGCACCTACCTCAATAATGTCTCAGTTTAAACAAATATTTTTCATATCCATTACCTCAAGAGGGAAAAAAGCTGGACGGTTTGCCTTTCCAACATTTATGCATGGAAAATCTGCAGAATAGTGCAACTCTATATGACGATGATTAACAAAATAATCATACACTGTTATTTCAACAGGTTGGACCTCGCCATCACCCTCTCTTCCATTTCTTTTTCTCAGTAAGAACCTATAATTTGAAAATGAGCCATATTAAGAAAATGTAAACAGAGATGAGAATATGTTATAATGCTAATCATTTAATGAGTTGGAATTTCTAGCCTATAGAACAGAAGAAAATGTGAATATAAAAGCAAAAAACATACATTTGAGCTCTGCATGATTTATCACTCATGCCAGTGATTTTGTATTCTGCATTAGAGGGGCTAGTCTTGATCCTGAGATTCTTTAGCATCCTTTTAGCCTGTTAACAAAATGGGTAGCTTTTGAGGATGACATGTGTCAACATAATCGCACAGCTGAGTTAACAAACTAATTACCTTGGCCCAATCAATACTAGAAGGATCTTTGACATTTTGATTAGCAAGAAGGAAGTCAACCACCGGCCCAGGTTGTACAATCATTGTAGTCAATCCATCTGCATGTAATGAAAACAATAAAAACTTGTAAAAATAACAATAGAAAAATAGATGACGCAGTATTGCAGTATAATAACTTACCAATGTTCAGGGAAAGACCCCCCTGGGTAGCCCGAAAACTTGAATGGAAACCCCTGCATCCCAAAACACCACCTCCCAAATCTGTGAAGTTTCTTGGTTCATTGTGGAAAAATGACTGACGAACAAGAAGACAGCCCCTGCCAACAAGAAAAATAAGATAGCAGCAGAAACAAAGCAATGAAAAACTACAAGCAAGATCAACTTACTGCTTTGCAGCATGCTGCCTGAGTATGATGTCAAGCACTCTTAGTGCTTCTTGGAAGTGCTCAGATTCCTGCCCACCCAGAGCATTCGCAATTGCTTGCATTGGTATTTTGGCAGCATAACTTATTGCTACCTTAAAGGTTTTGGACTGATATTGCCGACGTGATCTCTTCCTATCACTCTCATTTAGGCTGCCATTTCCACCAGGGCTGCCGGTTCCCACATTTCTGAGAACAAAGAAAACTAGTTAATGTCAACAACAAAACTAGTAAAATCAAGCAAAATCCCAACACAACCAATGCATTTGTACCTATTTGATGAGAGATCCTCAAGTATAACAGTGAACTCAAGCTTGTTGTGTGGAAGAGCACCAATAGTGAACAAACTTTTCTCCCCATCATACGCAAATTCTTTACCTGCAAGTTCGGAGCCATATGTCTCATGAACTTTGTCGAGAACTCTTCTTCCAATACCTTTCCCGTCAACAGGGTGACCATCTTCATAAAATAGAGAAACCTAAACAAATGTGAAAAAAGTAAAGAGAAATTTTTAGGGAAACTTCATTTTTCTGGTTTTTTTTTTCCTTTTGGAGAGGGGGGGTCAGGGGGATGTGGAACAGAGGGAGAGAAGGGCATACACTATAATTGAAAAAGTAGTTGTCAGTACTGGCAATGCCAACTTTAAAATGGTTAGTTAGAAGCTGGATTTTTTGCCCTTTTGAACCAAAGCCACGCCTGGCCATTGGATTGAATTTCGGATTTGACACTTTCTCAAATGTTTCAGGAACATGAGCCGGAACTACATTTGATGGAATAACAGGTGGAGGTGGTGGCAGGGACTCCGGTCCATCAGAATTTGAAGGTTCCATTTCCAACCTTCTAACCAGCGCAAAAGAAAGTAGCATCACAAGATGCAAAGAAAACAATTACATCACAGTTAAGAGTTTGTAAAGTGGAACACACTACAAACCAAAGAAAATGAGTAAGAAACAAGCATAGACAATTAATACGTAACACAAACAAGGAATATACAATGACAAAAGAGAAAACCTACCTAAATTAACACTTGGGCTCTTTTAGATAGGTTTTATATCATTATATCATTGTTTTTATATTACATTTTAAAAATCTATAAGGAATTCTATCATTAAGCATCATTTTATCTAAATCTGTCACCCAATGTTTCTCAATTTGATGGCAGAAAAACTCCATTTCAAGCCATAATAGGAATGCTGATTTGACAACTATGATAATATATATATATATATATATATATATATATATATATATATATTAGATTAAAGAATGACTTAATCATGTAAGACTAATACCACAGAGAACTCTCCCTGTGAAGTTGACACAACAAACCCTATAAGAGGAAATTGTAATTATAATGTATTCCCAACTGCAAGGCAATCCCATCAAGAAAACACCATTTGGACTGAATGCTTCATCAAAACAAACTATAGCAACCAGGACAGGACAGTTATTTGGTTAAAATAACAGAGGCCCACCTTGTCAACAAAAAATATTAACATAAAAAATTGGGATCCATGAACACAAATAATCTATCTAATACAGCAACCCAACATTTCCAATATAACAAAGACAAGGAGCCAATTTTTCCAACTCAATTGTAAATGCACAATTCAGAATGCCTCAAAAAGCTTGAAAAAACAAACACCAGAGGAAACAAAATCCAAAAACCAATGCTCCATTGGTTGCTATGAAACAGAAGAAAAAGAAATAAAAATGAGATTTAAGATGCACATTTCTCATACCAAAAGACTAGAATATTTATTCGACCATATTACAGTTTTGGCTTCTTAAGAACCATCAATATCGTGAACATTTAGACCCCAAAAAATCTTCCATAACCAGACTACCAAAGACATAAAAATCCAATTACATTTCTAGTCCAACAAGTTTTTTCTGTCACCAAGCAGAACTTTGCTTCTCAATATATGAATTTGCAACATTTCAAGAATCTTGAATAGGCAAAAAAAAAAAAGGTAAAGCAGCCAATAGAATCACGCAACAAAGTAAAGAAGTGAAAATCAACAAAAGCATAACAAAAATATAATAACAAGCACAAGAACTTCTGCTGCAGTATGAAGATAACCAGAAATAGATATATAAACATAAAAGGATAACAGGGAGGTAAAGCAAATAATAACGATACATCATATAACTATGATAAATCACATCACAATAGAATCTATTAGTACATACGGTAGGTCAAAGCATATATATCTAGAATTTATAACTAGAATTAAATCTGTAGAAACTTAACAGAATTGAGAAAATGAGAAAACTGATGTTCTAAATAATACAATGATAAGAACCGTCTCTTTTTTTTGGCTTCATATAGGTAGGCTTGTTGGTAATAACAGCCACGATTATGAATACTGTTATGTTGTTAAATTTTACGTAACTATGATTTTTTTTAGAATAACTCAATATGGAAAAATGATATTAAAACTTAAATCACTCAACCAATGTGAGAATCAACCAAAATTAACTTTAACGCTCTGTTTGAAGAAATAGAGTTTGTAATATATCAACCCAACTAAGAATTGAATGTATATATAACCGAGTGAAAGAAACCAATATATCAAACCATCTTACAACAAATAAGGAAAACTTTGAAGAAGGAAAACAACAAAAGAAAAACATATTAATGTTTGATATTGTAAAAGCAATAACAGAGAAACAAACACAACCCAGAAAAGAACAAAAAAAAAAGGTTTTCTGGAAGCAATGAAAACAAGATCCGAGAACGGAAACTTGAAAAGCTGCGAGGAAAAAACAAAGTAGAGTTGAAAAAAAGAGGTCTCTAGAAAAAAAAAAAAGAAAAAAAAAACGTCCAGAAAACATAGAAAACAACGACAGAATAAACTAAACTATGACTTTTAAACATCAATAAGCTAAGAAGAAGAGGTTTTGAGAGAGAGAATACCGGCTGTTCTACGGAAGCGAAGAAGAGACCCATCGGTTTCTCTGAGAGTGAGCAATGTGATATATGTATCTCTCTCTTTCTCTCTATATATATATTGAGAGAGAGAGAATACCGGATGTTCTACGGAAGCGAAGAAGAGACCCTTCGGTTTCTCTGAGAGTGAGCACCGGATGTTTTACGGAAGCAAAGAAGAGACCCTTTGGTTAATTTCTCTGAGAGTGAGCAATGTGATATATGTCTCTCTCTCTCTCTCTCTCTCTATATATATATATATATATATATAGGATGGGTTTTGGGTGGGAGCAAAACCCTAGGTTGGTTGAGACGTTTGAGTTTTTTAGCAATCGAAGTGGGAACTGGTTGTAGCAGTGGTGGTAGTATCAGAGCTGCATCTTTCTCTTCATTGTCCATACATGGGCTGGTTTCTTTCTCTATTTGTCTGCGTTAATCGTGCGAGAGGACGTCTTATGCCATGTCAGGATTATCATGCCACGTATTCCCATTGGTCCCCCTCCGCCATCATTATTTTTTTTTTTCTAATTTTTCTTTACTTATTTGACTGGGATGACCAAATTCTCGTACTAAGAATTTTTATTTTATATAAAGAATGTGAAAAAAAAGAATGGACATTATTTGTGTGAGACGAATATTTAGAACATTTGAATAGGACTTTAATTTTAAAATTATTCTCATATAAGTTGCTATGCACTTCTAGTAGTATCATTTTATATTTAATTCAGTTTTTATTTTCATAAAATTAATCTTTTATTTTACTTTATACACATATACGTGAATGTGTGTGTGTGTGTGTGTGTATATATAGTTGTGTGGATGTTTGGTTATGTTGTTGAGTCAAAAAATACTTGAGAATTTAGGAGTTCAAAACTTGGGATAAAATATTTAAAAGATTTGGCCTATTATTTGAATTGAAAAATAAAATATCATTTTTTTAGAATTTATTATTAAAAGATTCCTTAAAATAGGTGTTCACAAAATTATCCAAAAATATGTTGTAATACCTCGAATTCTTGACTTTAAATTCCAAATCAAATAAATAAGGTTATATTATTTAAATTTTAATTATATGGTATGAATTAGGCCAAATGTTGAAAAACTTAATAGATAAGTGGAGGCCAAATATGAATCTTATATCATGGTTATTCTAATACAATTTTGAAACAATGATCTCTAAGCAAGTATAATCTATAATTTACACCATTAAGAGTAATATATGGTAGAATAAAGCATAATTGGGCAAGTTACATTTCATAAAAAAGAAACCTATTATCCAACACCTCATGCTTCATCTTAGCATGGGGTGGGCCAAATCTAAGGCAACCAATGTGTGAAAAGACTCAAGAAAGGTAGAGAATTCATGCCACCTCAATACATGAGGTGGCTATACTAAGAAAAAGGCTTGCAAAGTAAAATATAGTTAGAAAACATAAGGCTATACCCCATGCATAATATTACATGAGGTGGCCAAAGGAGAATTTAAGGTGGCAATACAAGACTAAGGTGGCAAGAGGAAGAAGGGGGAGTATTGGTGAGACACCTAAACTATATGACATGACACAAAAAAGATTGAAAGCTTATGAGAGCCATCTTAGGTTGTGCGCGCGCACACGCAAGTATGTATATATACATACATATATCTAGACACACACACACACACACACACATATATATATATATATCAAGAAGTTGCATGTATTTTGATGTTTTGCAACCAAAACATAGTGAAGCTGAGTTAGTATCCTTAATAGAGAGAGAGAGAGAGAGAGAGAAAGAGAGAGAGAAAGAGAATGAGGCCCCGTGGCCGAGTGATTCTCCCTTCCCCCTCCCCCTCCCAAAAACTCTATTGATAAGTCATATTTATTTTCTTATTATGTCTTTTCTTCTAGGCTAATTCTCTAAACACATTTCCAAGGGTCCTGAGCATTTGTGCGTCTATGAGTGTTAAGAAATTTATATAATTTATGTTGGCAATTATTTTTCAAAAGATGTATTTTTTTAAACAATAATTGTTAGGTTAGTATTGAATCACGTGGTTTACTACACATCATGAAGTGAAGACTTGAGACACCTCACAATTATGTCAATGTTTGAAGATGTGTGCAAATTCAAAGGTACATGTTCATGCATATCATGCATTTTTGCATTCCGCACACCTTAGAATTTTACTTAAGTTTAGAAGTGAATTTAACTGTAGTTAATTTGACCTTAAAAAAGTTAGTTTTCAATATAATTTAATACACTTATGAACAATGTCTTTTTGAAAGATTTTAAATTTGTTTTATTTCTCTAAACTAATGTTTTTTTTGGAAATTTGCGTTTATTAAAGTCAAAAATTAAAAATCAAAATCTAATAGCTTAACTGCCTGCACGATGGGCAATCCCCATCTAAATAAAAGATCAAGTAGAACCGTTTGAATGCATGTCTATGTTTAGACGTGGTTCATTTCTGAACTTGCCAGTTGCACAAAACCTCTTCTAATTAGGTTTAGGTCTAACACATAAAATACTTAGTATATATAAGGCATTATGTTTCACATAATGAAAAACACTAGCCTCTTGAAGCACAAAATTAAAGATATAAGATACCATTGACTTTGTATGTTTATTCATATAGTTAGTTCATTGCAAAGTGTTATTCCTTGTGATTGATTCTATATACCTAGTGTCGATTTAGTACGCATAGGAGCATATAAAAGGGCTAAAGCACATATTTCCATTGCATGCAACTTGCATATTATGGAAGGTGATGGATCAATTGATTATGGATGGTGCTAGAGCTGACAAAAGCTATTCAAAGTTGAAAAGTACAATAAGAAGTTACAAACTAATTAGCAGGTAAATCACTAGAGGTGATATGTTAGTTGTTTGTGGTTGAGGGCTTTGTGAACTTATAATTTATTTTTCTTGACTAGTGTAGTTTTGCAACATGCAGCTTGTACACTATGGAAGGTGATGGACAAACTGATTATGGATGGTGTTAAAGCTGACAAAAGCTATTCAAAGTTGAAAAGTACAACGAGAAGTTACAAACTGATTAGTTGGTAAATCGCTGGAGGTGATAGGTTAATTGTTTGTGGTTAAGGGCTTTGTGAACTTATACTTTGTTTCTTGACTAGTACAGTTATGCAGCTTGTGGTAGATTTTATTCATCATGAGGGTTCCCTAGGTAGATCTTGGTGTCTATTTGTTTTGGTTGCATGGTCTTGTTATTAATATTGCTATCATAATGATTTCTTGAACTTAAGATCCTAAATATTTAATAAAAGAATATTTACGATAGTAATCTATCTTGATTAATTTGATTATTTTAAATATGTGATACTTATTAAATAAATGATGATTTGATTAATTCAAAAGTGATATAAATATTTACGCACTTTTAGCAGACACTTACTATCACTTATTTTTATATCGCACTGGAAGTTGGAACATCGTAGTATATACCATATTTTTTTTCCACTTTCTCAATTGGTATCAGTGTGGGTTCTCCTATATATTTGCTTATTGGTATATCTGTTTAGAAGTGATTTAAATATTTTATTTTATGTCAATCTTAGGTTCTTTGAGTTCATTATATAATACTAGTAATAATAATCATACTATTGATATGGATGATAATGACCTTTATAAGACTATGGTTTTTGAATGTGAAAAAAGTTAAATAAAAAATTGCTTGTAAAAGTAAATGACTTAGAAAAAACTAAGTATTATATTGAATCGATTATAGAAGAACTTAAGAATCAAGTGAGCATGCTACTTAGTGAAAATTCAAATTTAGAAGACAAATACAAAATTTTAGAGAGCAAGTTTCTAGAAGGTATGAATGATAAAAAAAAAAAAAAAAAATTAATAGAGGATAAGTTGAGAACTATCCAAATTGATTTACAAAAAAATCAACAAACCGGTCACAAATTTAGTAAAGGAACCATGAAACTAGATAATATACTTGAAAATTTTAGGGACAAAACAGGTTTAGAGCATACTGAAAAAAAGTAGTACATCAAAACAAAATACAACTACTAGACTGTAACACTCTAACCAAATTATATTGGCTAATTATGAATAATAATAATTATCATGAAAAACTTATCATAATGATCGACTATTAGTATTTTATTTAAGGCAATTAGTCTATGAATTTTAGAGAATATCATATGCAAATGGAATTGACTATTTAATTGGTGATCATAATTCCTAAAATGTAAAGTTATAGTGAAGACCATTGCTAAACGATAAAACCCTAATTAGTGTTAATCATCAATTAACACATTCGAATGTTTGGGCAAATTGGTGCATAAGTGCACTTAATTAAAGACTAAGGTCCCTAATTCCAATTTAAATGAAGATGTTATGATATAGATAGACTTAAGTAATTTGAATAATGGACATGAAACATAGTGTATGATTATACATGACATAATGCATGATGGGGTACATATATATATGTATGTATACCTCACAGACTTTTGAGCTTCACGTTTACCTCAACTGTGAGTCTCATACCTCACGCACTTCTAAACTTCTGAACTTGTACTTCACTATAGGTATGGGTCTCATACCCCACCTTCGTATCACCCGTACATATCATTGACAAATCCATGTGAGCTTTATATAAAGCTCGTGAGTAATTCTAGTACCTTGTCATGAATTTTCAACTAGTAGAGGTCTAAGCATAAGAGAGTTTATAAAAATAACCACTACCAATTGTTCGTACACTTTAAATACAAAATACAAAAATCTTCGAATAGATTGCATGAAGCATTCAAGGTATTCAAGCAAAGCATTTGTTTCACAAATCATTGAAGTATAAACATGAAGCATTCAAGGCATTCGAGTAAAATATTTATTTCATATTACAAAATATGAGGATTCAATTTTTGTTATAATTGAAAACATAAATCCTTTGATCATAAAATCTGAACATATAAATCACGTTTAGAGTAATGGAGGATAAACCTTCTACTATTTTTGAACGTAACATCTTTTCACTTTTGTTTTAGTAGAATCCATTTCGAACTAGACTCCAAACTTAACACATCTCGTGGATAAATCTCATGTTTGGGGCATAAACCTTCTACCGGGCATTTCATAATTATGAGTGCTTATGGGCTCCTTATATTGCATTACCAATTCACAAACAGAGGCATTTAAAACCTAGTTTGTCAAATAGATGATTTTCAAGAGCATTTTAAGCATAACTTTCAAGCGTATTTAAACATAGCTTTCAAGAGTACTTAAACATGGCTGTAATGAAAATATTCACTTTCGAAGAAGATGTTTAACACAACTTGAAGTTAAAATAGGCATGGTGAAGTAAGAACTTTATAAACGGTTGGCATTTAAAACAAACACATTTGTAGTTCATGATAGTATTTTGAAAATAAAACAAGTAACATGTTTGGAACACAAGTCATGTAAATATAGGAATTTGAATTTTAAATACTTCGAAAGTCATGGAGTTAAAACCTCTACTTCAAAGTCCAGGATTACTCACCTGTGGTCTAGAGTCCACAGTCATTCCCTCATTTTCTTACTTTACTTGTCTTCACACTTGTCTTATCCTTATCTCCTTGCTAGTGATCCTAGTTCACATATTAAATTGAACTCAATATCTGAATAAACATAAGATTATATTTAATCGCTATCTCTTTGATGTTACTAGCCTTAACAGGTTCCATTTTTGATTCGATGGCCCTCTAAACCCTAAAATAGGTCTCATACCCTCTCTTGGGTCCGTTCTGAAGCTTATTCTCCCATTAAGGGTATTTTAGTAATTTTGTATTTTGCATCTCATGTCATTTGGTTTATCATTTACCTCTACTAACATCATTTTTGAGTCCAAACGGTCTTTAAAACATAAATATGTCTTTTAATTTCATCTATACTCTTCTAGTAGATTCATTTAGTCGTAAGGATGTATTCATCATTTTTTAGTTTGTTACCAGGTCTTATTTTTCTTAAAAGGACATCACCGTTAGGTCCGGGGTGTTCAAGATAATCAGTTTAGGCTTTTTCGGATCTTACTTTGCATATCTATAGCTTATATTAAGCCTAGAGGCATTTTCATAATTTTATGCTTTCACGCGTCATATATTTTGGTGCTTCGTTTTCTAAAATGGATTCTACCAATGAGTCCAGACTGTCAAAGAAAGTCAAAATATGCTATCTCTAACATTTAACTAACTTTTGGATAGTTGAGGGCATTTTGGTAATTATCATACTTCACGTGTCTATATTTTTGAGACTTTGTTTCGTAAAATAAACCTCATCGTTGGGTCCAAAATGTCCAAAAATGATGAGTTAGACTATTCGTACATTTTAATTGGCCTTTGTTTGGTCAATTTTTGGCTTAAGGGCATTTTGGTAATTTTTTTATAATTAATTAGGATTTAAAAATAATTTAAAATTATTTTTTTTGGTCTTTTTTGTAATTAACATAAACGCGGGGGGGGGGGGGTTAATTCGTAATTTCATAAACTTAATTAACCTAAACTGTCTCGTCCAGTTGGTTTCTAGTTAAACCAGTTCAGCTTGGTTGGGAACCGACCAGTTCAACCAGTTTGTGACGTCAGTCCATTCATTTAACCAAATGACACCATCTTATTATGATTTGGATTCATTTTAGTGTGGGTCAGGACCTGTCCGAATTCGACCCGACCTGACCCATCACTTCTCCTCTTCCTCGTTTTTCTGGCGAATCTTTGGTTACCCTTTCCGTCAACGGTAGCCGAAAATTAAGGATTTTTCAAGATTTGTACTTGTTATCTTGATTTTAAGGCTCCTTTCCACCCAAATTTGATCTATACTTCCTTAAGGTTGGTTTAGAACCATTTTGGTCTGTTTATTCCCATTGAAGGGACTGGAATCCGCTTGGCCCGATTCTCCGATGATAGAGACAGTCGTCATTTTCTTCCTCTACAGTAGGTCTCTTTTTATGATTCTTTAACCATTGAAATCCTCATCAAATTCTCTATCAATTTAAGGTGTTAAAACTAAGTTTACCTAGGTTCTTTTGAAGGAGGTGAATTATCCCTAGGACTTGCAAGTCGGTAGTAAATACCCATTTCTGGCCCAAATTACATAGTTCTTGTTCCATTGTAATTCTTTTTTGGTCTAGTTTTGGTCCTCGTTCCCTAAATGAATTTTTGTTCAAGTTTGGTTTAGACCCAGATTCTAAGGTCATTAATGGCAATTTTCATGTGCCCTACTGTTTTAGGCTTAAACTCATGCAAATAATACACTTAAATCATGTATAAAACCTTAAAAGAACCAAATTAGACTGGGGAGGTTCGATTTACTTACCTCTTGTTGATATTCTTTTGAAATCTCAGGTTTTCTCTCTCTAGCAGTTTCATCTTGTACAAGGGTGTTTGTACCCTTATATAGATATTAAGGTACTTGTATAATTATACTAGACATAGACTCGTATTATAGATAAATAGAGTCAGCTATGAACAATGTAATCGTATTGTATATTATTGACACATAGATGGCCTATCGTTGTATAATTGGAACTTGTGAAGAATTAATTCAATTAATTTCGTTATGGGACTTGAACAAGTAAAAGCATGGTAATGAACCGATTCAAAAAATAGTTTTTTTTTTTATATATATATACTTGAACAGAATGATTAGCTAATTTTCCTTCTGATTAGGGTCCTAATGACCTTATTGTCATGGACTTTGAGTTTGGGTCGTGACACTACTAGTTGTAGGAAATGGCAAATAACCTGGTGGCATGAGGCACTTGAAATGAAGAGTTGCAATTTTGGCATGTTAGAGATATTTGGCATTTTGGGATGCTCCTAGCTTGGTTGGGATTCTTATAGTCCATGGAGAAAAAATGTAGATGTAAATGTTAATGTTCATTTTGTGTATTTGTACATATGGATAGATGGGGAAGAATGTAATCTTGTTAATGTTAATTTTGTAACACCCACAACCGATAAATTTGGTGATATTTGTATTCGATGAAAACGATGAAATATGTATAATGCATTAAAAGCTATGAAAACCTTTTTGGGGTAAAATATGCAATATTATGACTTAAGGTTAGGTAATCTAATAACAGATGGAATTAACCTAAACTAGGTTAGGAGGTCAAAGGATCGAATACATCACTAACCTAAGCTAGAAGGAAATTATTCATCAAGTCGATAATTTAAATAATAAAAATATAATCGAATAGTGCTCACCATGTGACCAATACATGATGACAGAGAAAAGGGAAATATATGTAAGGTATATATATATAAGTGTATATACATCTATATATGTGTATGTATATTAATGTGGGAAACAACAATAGAATCATATTCAACAAACTATAACATCACACTTGGCAAACTATAGAACTAGAGCATCACACTTGGCAAACTATAGCGTCACATTCAACCATTGTACCATCATATGTAACCGCCATCCTTATAAACCTTTCCAAGCCAATTTTCCTATATAAACAAGCTTGCATAAGCTTAAACCTCACAATAAAAAAAATTGAGTGTGAAAGTGTGTGAAACTTGAGCAAGAAGAAGGTTGGATTACAACATAGACAGTGAAAGAAGAAAAAGAAAGAAGAAATGAGGAAATCCATTCAAACAAGGACAAAACACTTTCTTTTTTATCTCTTGTAAGGATTCATAAAATTATAAAGGGCAATTTGGTAAAATTGCTAGCATTAACTAAGGTCATATAAATAATTCATCGATATTGTATCAGAATAATTATGAAATTGACTAGTAAACCACTAGTATGACATTTTAAGACTAAATTGAATTTTTGAAAATTTATTTGGGAGTAGTGTGAGTCACGGGACTATACAGTCATTTACGGGAAGCAGACAAGTATGAAAATTCAAACGATTGAATTTGGAAAAATAGATAGCACATTTGGAATTAGAGCATCGAAATTAGCTAGGGTGCCAATTTTGGTACGATTTCAAGACAGTTTATATTCGAGCACGTGTGCGCACACATTTGGCCAACTAACACTTGGTGCATTGGGAAATGTGAAAAGCTTCCTCAATAAGCTTGGTTGGGAATTTCAAGACTGTGACACATGTTTCATTTGGGTTGGGAAAAATAGAATTCAATGTTAGGAGTGTTTGGGTGTGAATGAGGTACACCACTTGGGGACCAAAAAAGTAAGGAGATTGACACATATTGGGACAACCCTACACAAACCATCACCTCTCCCCTCCCTTTTCTAATTTGGCAGACTAACCCTCCCACACACTCAATCTCCGTCTCTATCGGACACACAAATGTTTGTGTGGGTATATCTATATAGATATATGTGTGTGGTGAATGAAGTGATGGTTGTAAAAATAGCCAAGAGAAGAAAAGAGGTGTCACATCCCGTACCCTATTCTACACGGATGCCGAAGATGTGATGCCAGTTAGCCACCTTGCCAGTCTCTCTACCGACAATGCGACCATCCAAAGGCAAACTTCTGAACTTTACAATGAATTGCATTCCAAAGGTAGGGTCAGAGTAGCAGAAATTAAAACATTTTTATGTCAGAAATGCAACTCATTTATATACCACAGAACATGTCATAACCAGACGTCCAATATCTCTAGAGTACCAATACCCATGAGCCATGTCCTAATGCATCTATTGCATATCAATGAATTCAATCATATAGTTTCACTTACTTGAATAATATGATTCAATCCACAATAATCCAAGTCTTCATAATTCAATGCCAATCAAATCCTTGATTGGGATGCCTCCCGGCCTACTAGTGTCATTTCTTTATGCCTTCTAATCTAATGGAGACAAATGCTGAAAAATGTTAGGCAAATAGGATGAGCTTAAACAAGCTCAGAGAATAACATAGGTTCCGTGCCATGGGTTTCAAAACCAGTTCTATATACATGGTATCCAAATAACATGTATGATCAAATACAGTTCAAGTAGAACAAAATAGTTCAGGTCAGAACAGATGAGAACAGAGCCAAAACAGAACAAATCGAAACAAACCAAATCAGAACTGAACTAAATGCCAATATATCAATCAAAAGGCATATCATCAAATGTGTCTGAACCTCTCCCAGCTGCCTATAAACGAACACTCATGGGGCTTTGATTACGCCCAAAGAATAACGCGGTAGTTGTAGTGTAGCTTTGGGGTGTCGATTCCACAAGGAAACAAGATAAAAAGAATAATAAATAGAATTTCTGAAACTAAGAAAAATATTAAACGGTTAACGAGAAAATAAAATATAAAAAAGTGATTTTTGAATGCAAATTAAACAAATTGATTAATGGAAGAAAATACTCAAATTTAACGAACAGTAGAGTTTCGGGAATCCCTTGCACATAGCTGGTATTTTAATTATTTTTAATTCACTGTTAACTCAATTGAGAATTTAAATTCCAAATATCTCAATCGGAAGATATAAAATTATGAACCAAAATTAAACTAAATATAACCCTTTGAAAAATCATTCAACACTTTTAAATCACTCAAATTATTATTCACATTGAGAAAACCCAACGGCAACAATATAGCCAACGAGCAATATTGCAGCTGAGAATTGAATCAATATAAATAAGTAATTGTTCCAAAAATAATCAAAACATGAATCCATTCGATAGAAAAAGCATGACTGAATCTATAAACGGACTAAACCCTTTAATTATTCGGAGAATAAAATCTAACAATTAATTATGAATGATCATCAAAGAATTTAACAAGTGAAAACCACGTACAGGAATCAAAAATAAATTAAAACAACCATCTATGATGCAAGTTCATCCCTAACTCTACTTGAAAATTTAGTTACCCATGTACAGGATGAATAACATAAATTTTATAAAGAAGAATTGAGCCATGGAACAGTTGCGCAGCCGCACCACTCTGTCCTTTGCACAGTAGCCGCCGCCCAATCTCCTCTGCCTAAGCTCCGCCTATCAGCCGCACGGCTTCTGTATTTATATTCTCTTTTTTTTTTCAATTGACTTTTCGCCCTAATGCCTTGGGCCCTTCCTAATTAGATCCATGTTTTTAAACTGCAGCCGCACACCGCCTCATAAATTTACTTCAGCCCACTAAATCAATGCCAGCCATGGACCCCACTGCTTCAGCCTGCTCTACACTCGGCGCCCACTGCACAAGCCAAATGCTCCTTTGTTTCTTTATTTCCATTGCTTTTGTTTTGGTCAAATCTCCAAGCACCGGGCCCACACAAAATAAAATCAAAATTGAGACTCCCTCCAGCCGTGCAGCCTTGCTTTGAATTTTTCTCTTTTTTTTTCGTCTTGACTTTTCAACCTTGCACTGTCCAGCCGCACACAGCCACCAGCACCCATCTTTACGCTCCATTTTCTATGAGATAACAACTGAATCTCAACTCGGGCTCTTCACGAAAGTTGTAGTTCCAGATGAGTAGATAATTTTAGACTTAAAAACCATCTGATTTGGGCTTTGGAAGCTCAAGTTATGGCCTCTTCAAGTTGGCTGGACGGACAGAATTTGGAGCAGCTTTCTAGACCTGATTTTGAAACAATGTTTGGAGGCCCAAACGAACTCCGATTTTTGCAAACCAAACCTCTCTAAAAAGCCCAAGACGTCCTCTAAAAACTTCATGAAGACCATTTTCTAATTCTGAAACTCTAACACTATCCAAATCTTAATTGAAACTTAATGGTTGAATCTGCCAAAAAGCCAAAAATAGTTCCAAAAATATTAAGTGAAAAGCGCAATTTCAAACTATCTCTCGCCAACAAAAAATGCAGTATTTGAGATTTAAAATATTATAAAATAATGCTCAAATATATCTCACTGTAAATAGAAATTAAATTTAATAAAATCAATTGAAGCCCAACATTTCTATTCATAATTCTAGCAATTTTAATCAAATAATAAGACATTTAGAGTGCACTTTTGCGCACTCATCACACCCCCCAACTTGCTCATTGCTAGTCCCTAGAAATTTCCATGGAAATATGGCAAAAGAGACCAAACTTTATCACACACAGAAGGCTTCTAATCACACTTTTTAAATTCGCAAATCAAGGCAATTTAAGGAATTCAAAAATCCTATAACAATCAATTCACTTATAGCAATTCACAGAGTGTGTGTTTGTGTTCCAAACAGTATCCATCTAACCACAAGCCATGACACATGCAACATCAAGAACATCTCAAGCAAAAGGTTCAACTCCATATCTCACGGGTACAAAAGTGTTTCATATAGGGATTCTCTCTATGGAGTTGACAAGGGGTGTATACGCTCAATGAAAAATTAGGCAATTACGCACAAGCAATAAGCAAATATTGATCTTATGATAGGCGCACTAACCAATGAGACTTCCACCACTCTTTTCACAAGCTTACTCAGGATCAGAACGATCAATATAAAAGGGTTGTAACGTGGCTTGGGTTAAAGGCTATATGAAGAAAAGGGTAAAAAGGATTCAAAAACTTCCAAGTACATACTAAGAGAATTTCATTACGAACCATAGCAAACCAAACTTTCCACTTGATGTACTCTTCAACTTTTCAAATCTTTGAATAACAAAACATCTCATTCTTCTTCTTCTTTCTTTCTCTTTTTCTTCACCTTTTTCAATTTTTTCAACTTTTTTTTTCTTCAATAGAATAAACTTTGATGCTCATTGACTTTAATGCTCACCCAACTGAACACTTTTGCACTTTCTTCCTTTTTTTCTTTTTCTGTTTTTTTTTTTTTTTTCAATGTAACACAAAAGACAAGTAACGCAAATTTCACACCTAGTACACACTTGGAAGCAACAAGGGTAGAAAAAATTAAAGTATAGGCTATACTCCAATGTGGAGAGGTATGGATGATGTAGGCACATGAAAAAGAATTATGTGTTTGTTGGCTCAAAGCTGGCTACTAAGGGTCTATAATGAGAAGGGTTAGCTTGAAAGGCTCAAACGTTAATCCTAAATTGACCTTTGTCATATCCCAAGTATATCCGCCGTCATACCACCAACCATGTAATGATATTCTCAAAAGAAGCGCCCAATTCAACAGATCAATGAATGCTTATCACAAACTGAATTTGTAGACTCTCAATTCTCTCCAAAACACACATGAATACTTAAGCAAAAGAGTTCTCTAGCTACATGTGTCAACCACCATCTTACCACAAAGTTTGGATAAGTGCACTAAAAATTCTGTGAATACCTCAGTAGAATGATTATAGTGGATTCGGTGAATTCACAAAAATAGCTATGAATGAAAATGAGTACTCGTGTAAAAAAGATGCACGTGTGATGCAAATTTTAAAAATTTTGACACATGAAAATATGAATTTGCAATCACCCACCCCCGAACTTAAATGAAACATTGTCCTCAATGTTTAACAATCAAAATTGAATGGAGGGTTCTAAAAAGGAGAGAATACACCTGATGTGTCGTGGGAAGCTCGCTAAGCACCAAAGATAACATCCTAAACTTGACAAAATGAAACTAACCTGCAAATAAAAACAAAGAAAAACAGCAGCAAACAAAAAGAAAAAGAAGAAAGATAAAACAAAACAAAAATAAAACAAAATAAAATAAAATAAATAAAAAAAAAACATACCTGCATAGCGCTATCAAGGTTGATAAACCGGGTCCATAAGTGGAATGTCTTCCACTTCCAAAACTTGCCTATCAACTAAAACTTTAAGACGCTGACCATTGACTTTAAAAATCCGATTGTTCTTAAGATTCTCTATTTCTACTGCCCCATTTTCAAAAATATTCTTTACTATAAAGGGGCCTGTCCACCTAGACCTGAGTTTTCTTGTGTACTTATGGAGTCTAGAATCATATAAGAAAACTCGATCATTAGACTTAAACGTTTTTCTCAAAATATTGTTATCATGCAACGCTTTCATTCTAACTCGATCAGCAATGCTCCAACCTAGGGCTGACCTAGGCTTACTTAGGGTCTGAGGTAGTTTCTCACCTTGAGACTTAGATAATTCAAATGACATAATAATAGGAAACGTATCACCTAGATCAAGGAAGGCATATTTTGAACCCTTAGGCAAAGGTTTCAATTCAACTTTTGGCTCTTCCATACTCGACGGAATCTGTTCTTACTTGTGTTAGGCAACTCCTCAAACTTTGGTTTCCATCCCCGTGCTCCATAATCCTGAGTTCTGTCAAAAATAGCACAAACATCAACCACATCAGATGGAGCAGAAATATAGTCAAACTCAGTATTAATAGGAAAATGCTCAGGGGGGTCAGAATCATGAGTTGCAGGAATTCCCTTATCCATAAGTGAGTCAACCATGCACGTCTGACAGCTTTCATCCTCCTCTTCTGGCTGTTTTGCAACATGAAATATATTCACCTCAAGGGTCATGTTCCCAAAAGACAGCTTCATAAGCCCATTCCTGCAATTGATAAGAGCATTAGTAGTGGCAAGGAACGGCCTAACTAAAATCAAAGGAATCTTTGAAGTAGAATCAACAACAGAACTAGTGTCAAGGATTATGAAATCAACAGGATAATAAAATTTATCAACTTGAATTAGAACATCCTCTACCACACCCCTTGGTGCTCTGACTGAACGGTCAGTCAATTGCAATACCATAGAAGTTGGTTTGATCTCCTAACCCCAACTGCAAGTAAATAGAATAAGGCATTAAATTCACACTTGCTCCTAAATCAAGTAAAGCTTGTCCAAACTCATGATTTCCAATACTGCATGCAATGGTTGGACAACCAGGATCCTTGTACTTGGGGGGGATCCTCTGCTCAATTAGAGCACTAACTTGCTCTGTCAGGAATGCTGTCTTCTTCACATGGTGCTTCCTCTTAACTGTACATAAGTCTTTAAGAACTTTTGCATAAGTAGGAATTTGTTTAATCACATGCAAAAGAGGAAGATTGATTTTTACCTGCCTGAGATTCTCTAAAATTTCATTGTTAGGATCCAAAGTGTGCTTGGTTGATTTTAAAGCCTGAGGGAATGGTACCTTAACATAGCTCTTCGTCACCTCTGGTTCCTTGGGCAGCTCAGCATTGCTACTATCTTATTCCTTTTCCACATCCTCTGATTTGTCAATGGTTGGGATGTGTAAGGATTTACCACTACGAGTCACAATGGCGTTTACATCCTTCAGATTTTTATGCGCCATGTGTTGACCTTAGGGTGTGGACTGAGCTTGAGAAGGGAATCTACCTCGCTCATTCACACTCAAAGAGCTCTTCAATTTGGACACTTGGCTCTTTATCTCCTTATTTTCTTCAACAACCTGCATGATCAAAGATTCAGATTTTTGGTTAGTCTTACCCTGTGCTTCAATAAATGCATGCAAAGTGTTTTCTAAAGAATTCCTAGAAGATGAAGATGCATGATCTGGTACATGATATGGTGCAGGGTATGATCTAGGAGGCTGTGCAGATGGTGGTGCATGTGGCTGGTTTTCCGATTTCCAGCTAAGATTGGGGTGATTGCGCCACCCTGGATTGTAAGTCTCAGAGTAGGGTATGAAAGGCTTCTTGTACATACCTAAGGTATTACATTGGTCCTCATACATCCCTCTCATCTCAGATGATGTGGGACACTCTTGGGCAAGGTGATCTACCCTACCACACACTGAACATGGTCTAAAAGGCTCTGCATGATTAGCCAAGTGTGTTGGCTTTACGTCTCTAGCCTTTAGCATCTCTAACTCCCTAGTGAGTGTCTCAACCTTAACTTTCAAATTATCCTCCTCCCTAAGATGGTAAATTCCCCCACTCTGTTGGTTCCCTATAGGTTGTGACCTATTTTTGCTCTCAGTAGCACTAGGCCCTGTCCATGTGTGAGCTTTTTCAGCAAGCTCATTAAGGTACTCTATGGCCTTATCAGGATCTTTTTGTAGGAACTCACCATTGCACATCATCTCTACAAATTGGCGCTCTCTAGGTGTAAGTCCCTCATAGAAATAGCTCACTACACGCCAACTCTCATACCCATGGTGAGGGCATATACTCAGTAACTCCTTAAACCTCTCCCAAGACTGATACAAAGTCTCACTATCCTTTTGTGCAAATGTGAAAATCTGTCTTTTCAAAGCATTGGTCTTGTGTTGGGGAAAATATTTAGTGAAGAAAATCTGGGTCATCTCATTCCACGATCCAATTGACCCTGGTCTCAGTGAGTATAGCCAACTTTTAGCTCGATCCTTCAAAGAGAAAGGAAAGAACTTAAGTCTCACAATGTCTTGTGTTGCATTCTGACTATGAAAAGTCGCAACTACCTCCTCAAACTCTCTAATGTGCACATATGGATTCTCATTTTCCAAACCATGAAATGTAGGGAGTAACTGTATTACCCCTGTTTTGACATCAATTGGACGAGCATTGGGTGGAAACATGATGCATGATGGTGTAGCTGTGCGTGTAGGGTGAATGTAATCCTGAAGAGTCCTAGTGGGTTGATCCTCATATTCATTCATATTTTCAGAATTGGAAGTATTATCAAACAAAGAATTAGAAAAACAAGAAAAATTAGACTCTAAATCCGACTCTAACACAGGCCTATAAGCAAAGCGGCCTAATACGTCCCTATACGTATTATGCATGCAAGATGACAATAATAAAATAAATAAGTAAAAAAATGAATAAAAAGAAATAAAAGAAAATGAATAAATAAATGAATAACTAGAAATAAAATAAAAAATAAAAAAATAAAAAAATAAAAAATAAAATAATAATAATAATAATAATAATAATAATAATAATAATAATAATAATAATAATAATAATAATAATAATAATAGTACAGCAAGAAAAAAAGAAGGGAACGAAGTTACCGCCTTTACAAACTGCTGAAAAGAAAATCTATCGACTGATTCTTCTACCGTCTCCCCGGCAACGGCGCCAAAATTTGATTACGCCCAAAGAATAACGCGGTAGTTGTAGTGTAGCTTTGGGGTGTTGATTCCACAGGGAGACAAAATAAAAAGAATAATAAATAGAATTTCTGAAACTAAGAAAAATATTAAACGGTTAACGAGAAAATAAAATATAAAAAAGTGATTTTTGAATGCAAATTAAAAATTAAACAAATTGATTAATGGAAGAAAATACTCAAATTTAACGAACAGTAGAGTTTCGGGAATCCCTTGCACATAGCTGGTATTTTAATTATTTTTAATTCACTGTTAACTCAATTGAGAATTTAAATTCCAAATATCTCAATCGGAAGATATAAAATTATGAACCAAAATTAAACTAAATATAACCCTTTGAAAAATCATCCAACACTTTTAAATCACTCAAATTATTATTCACATTGAGAAAACCCAACGACGACAATATACCCAACGAGCAATATTGCAGCTGAGAATTGAATCAATATAAATAAGTAATTGTTCCAAAAATAATCAAAACATGAATCCATTCGATAGAAAAAGCATGACTGAATCTATAAACGGACTAAACCCTTTAATTATTCGGAGAATAAAATCTAACAATTAATTATGAATGATCATCAAAGAATTTAACAAGTGAAAACCACGTACAGGAATCAAAAATAAATTAAAACAACCATCTATGGTACAAGTTCATCCATAACTCTACTTGAAAATTTAGTTACCCATGTACAGGATGAATAACATAAATTTTATAAAGAAGAATTGAGCCATGGAACAGCTGCGCAGCCGCACCACTCTGTCCTCTGCACAGTAGCCGCCGCCCAATCTCCTCTGCCTAAGCTCCGCCTATCAGCCGCACGACTTCTGTATTTATATTCTCTTTTTTTTTTTTCAATTGACTTTTCGCCCTAATGCCTTGGGCCCTTCCTAATTAGATCTGTGTTTTTAAACTGCAGCCGCACAACACCTCATAAATTTACTTCAGCCCACTAAATCAATGCCAGCCATGGACCCCACTGCTTCAGCCTGCTCTACACTCGGTGCCCACTGCACAAGCCAAATGCTCCTTTGTTTCTTTATTTCCATTGCTTTTGTTTTGGTCAAATCTCCAAGCACCGGGCCCACATAAAATAAAATCAAAATTGAGACTCCCTCCAGCCGTGCAGCCTTGCTTTGAATTTTTCTCTTTTTTTTTTCGTCTTGACTTTTCAACCTTGCATTGTCCAGCCGCACACAGCCACCAGCGCCCATCTTTACGCTCCGTTTTCTATGAGATAACAACTGAATCTCAACTCGGGCTCTTCATGAAAGTTGTAGTTCCAAATGAGTAGATAATTTTAGACTTAAAAACCATCTGATTTGGGCTCTGGAAGCTCAAGTTATGGCCCCTTCAAGTTGGCTGGATGGACAGAATTTGGAGTAGCTTTCTAGACCTGATTTCGAAACAATGTTTGGAGGCCCAAACGAACTCCAATTTTTGCAAAACAAACCTCTATGGAAAAGCCCAAGACGTCCTCTAAAAACTTCATGAAGACCATTTTCTAATTCTGAAACTCTAACGCTATCCAAATCTCAATTGAAACTCAATGGTCGAATCTGCCAAAAAGCCAAAAATAGTTCCAAAAATATTAAGTGAAAAGCGCAATTTCAAACTATCTCTCGCCAACAAAAAATGCAGTATTTGAGATTTAAAATATTATAAAATAATGCTCAAATATATCTCACTGTAAATAGAAATTAAATTTAATAAAATCAATTGAAGCCCAATATTTCTATTCATAATTCTAGCAATTTTAATCAAATAATAGGACATTTAGAGTGCACTTTTGTGCACTCATCAGGCTTCTACCCTCTAGGTCAGATCAGAACGGAATAGGATAAAATTGAGCGAAACAGAAATAGAACAAGATGCCAATCAAGTATATGAGCCTTTCCCAACTGCTCATAAGCGGACACTCGTAGGGCCTCTACCTTCTGAGTCATGCTCTAGCATAAGCCAAACTACTCAATCCTGTAGTGGGCCCAGGAGTAAGACACAACATATCAAAATAGAATCAGAACAGACTCTGAATGGCGTATAATAGAACAGAATAGACCCAAACAGAATCAGAACAAGACATATTAAAAGATAGGACAGAACAGAATCATCCTATGTGTAATATAGTACAAAAAGTATGCATGAAAACATATGCATTTAAACAGTACAGTAAATAAAATAGTACAATATATGAAACTAGATAGTACAGTACATATACACCAAGTCAGGGGTTCCGAGTTACTCACAAACTTTATGTTTATCTCCATTTACAGATACTCTGATAATCTCTAAGTATGTCAGACACATCCTTGCATATCCTGAATAATCATCATTAATCACAAACAGATCAGAATTCATCCATTCATGGTTTATTCATCATTTTAAGATGATTATTAATTTAATTCATTTGGACTTCATTCGTTATTAATTAATCACGTATTTAACCTTAGGGGCAAAATGATAATTTTTTCATTCTTGCCCCAGACCCTATCGTGGTCCTTCGAATATTTCATATATCTTATATATCAATTTCTAAGTCTTTTAGACTTCATTTGGTATCTGTTTTGGATCATTGGGACACATTGGTCATTTTTTATTTTATACTCTGACTGTTTCAGAGTCTTATTTAGCCCCTTAATTTACATCATTATACTTATAACAGTTAATTATATCAAATTGGCCTTCATTTGGCCTTTACTTTGTATTTCTCGTACTTAGGGGTATTTTGGTTATTTTATATTTTATGATGTTCTGACCCCAAATCATTATTTTTACAATTATTTGGGCTTCCATTGGTATTAATTTCTTCTAATTTGGACTTTATTTGGGCTTCGTATCATATTAGGGGCATTTTGGTAATTTTTCTTCTTATGGTGGGACCATTCCGGAGTCGCCGGATGTCCAATTGGACATTTTCATTGTGTCCGGAATGCCCAAAACTGTTAAGATAACCTTTTTCAGATCTTAGTTTGGACTTTTTTTGCTTTATTTATGGCCCAAGGGTAATTTATTTATTATTAAATTATTTTTCCAAGGATATATTTGCATAAAAATCCTAAGAGTTGGGCCAGAACATAATTCTTCAAAATATTGGGGTCAAACTATAATTTATACAAGTTCTGGTTTTCTTATTTTAATTTAATCAATGAACCAAAGGGTTCTCCAATCTAAATCCTGGACTGGCCCAATTAGCCTTGGAACCAACCGGTTCAGGTTCTGTCTGAGAACCGGTATAGCATAACCCAGTTGTCTTCCTTATCCACGGTTGGGTTAACTCTAATTCCTCTTCCTTATCCACGGTTGGGTTAACTCTAATTCCTGATTTCAATTTATTACATCCGTATCCAAACAATTCAGATGACCTGTTAACATAACACTTAAACCTCCAAAACAACACAGTTCTGTTAATCCATATTTGTGTTCAGTCAGGTCCCGACCCAGATCCGATCCAACAATATGCACTTAACCCGTTTCTTCACCACGACATTCTGGCGTCTGCTCCGGCATCTTCTCTAGCGCCAGTGCAGAAACTAAAAGTATTTTTCTCACTGTTTTGCATGATTCTGAAATCTTCTTCACAGATGTTTATACCAATTTACTCGTAAGACTCTATGCAATCATTTTGGATCATTTTGAACCTCAATTTACAATTTTTTGACACCCACACAAGTTTTTCGGCCAAGGCATTCTTAGCCCTAACATGGTCATTTCTTGACCATTTTGCCTAATTCTGTAACACCCCGATCCCGTGAAATTAATAATTAATTAATAACTATTAATTAATACCGACTTACAGAATGATTTAGGGAATTAATCATAATCCCGACGGTCGCCATAGACCGATTAAATAAAGAAAATGTCTGGAGGGAAGGGTACTTTACCCGAACTCAAATTACTGATTAATTTGGTGAAATAACGCCGTTTTAATACTAACGGAACCTGAATCAGCTAACCCGAAAAATCCTGAATGTTTAATAAATGACACGGAACCTCTGACACTGAAGATAACTGAAATATGAAACTCCCGGAACAAACCGTGTCGAAAAAGGAGTTACGGAATGAAAGTTATGAAGGAAATACTGAAACTGAATTTCTGCGCAACCAAACGTGGCCTTAACCGAAAATATGGGAAAAATGGCCAAATGGGAGGCCAGGGGAATTGAACCCTTGACCTTTGAGTGAAAAGAAACCTCATCCAAAAAATTACCAACTAGGCTAGTGGAGTCTTTCTGTACCAATGCACAATGAAATGTATATACATACGAATCTGAATAGGCCACCTCCCAAGTGACCAATGAACAAGCATGCAACACATCAGCATGCATCACCCTATGCCCCCTAGGCTATCATGCCTACACACCACATGATGACCTCTCCTCCAACCAAAATACATGCAAATTAATCATGAGGTTGAGAGGTGTATTGAACAAGGAAAATCTGATTTTATTTTCATATCTCCATATAGGCATTGGAGGGAAAAGAACAGACCTGTAAAAGAAATCCTGTAAACTGATATCTCTAGAGAGAGAACCTTAGAATGAGTGCATGTTGGTTTGGCCATTGGAGGGAGCAAAGGAAGGGAGCTAAGGTCTGGAAGTGCACAAGATGGGAGATGACTGTATTTTGAAAGGCCAAGGGAACTGGACTACACCTGTGGGTGCCTGAACCAAGCCATGAGGAAGGCCACTGCTTGAGAGGTAAACACCAAATTTTTCTGAAATTTTTTTCCCTCAAGCATGCCTACTGTTTTTAGTTGTTTTGATCTATATAACTGAGTATATAGACGACTGTGAGGCCTAAGAACCGTAACGAACTAACTGAGAGGTTCAGATAGGCCTAGAAACCTACAAATCGTGAGCAAACCGCCATTAAAACACCTTGGGTAACAGGTCTGAAACGACCTCCATAAAACGGACTCCTGATGGTCTAGAACTCATCTAGACTCTTCCAAGGTTCTAAAAACCCTCATCCGCGACCCAAAAACCCCATGCAACACCCTCAAAAAGTCAGTTGCAGGTTCGGGTGTGAAATGCTATTCTTGATTTGAATGCTTTAAACTGATTTTCTTGATTGGGGGAGGGTGCTATACATCATAAGGATCACACAAAACTCAACCTTGTTAAAAATGGTTGAGAAATGAAGATGTATTGTCGAATTATTCAGTTCGGCTATTCCTCCATAAATCAAGCACTTGAGCTTGATTCGATCAAAGAAGACGATGCCAAGTTGTTGGTATAGATCCCAGGAATCGATCGGAACCAAAAACAGTAGGAATCCGCACCTGAAATGGCTCGAAATAGAGAAAACCAAACCTGCGAATTAGGGCAACCGTGGGGCATTCGATGGGGAAGATGGAGTCGACTCGGCCGAGTTGGCCGAGTCATACTGAGTTGGCCCAGACATGTGTCGGCCAACGACCGTGCCACCGTTTTAATAGAACGGCACCGTTTGGCTAAACTGATGTGTTTTAAAAAATTAAATTCGGACCGTTTGGCAACACGGTTAATAAATCCGAAAATTTGGGAATTTGGTTTGGGCATAAACTAAACGAGGATAGGAAGGAAATTGGGGATAACCGGATTATTATATTCCGGTTTTCTGAAGGGAATTAAACCGGTTGGTTTTCTGAGTTTTGAACCGGTTCAGTCCACTGAACCCTTGAACCCTACGGGCTGAACCCCTAAATCATGTAATTACATTTTGGACCCCAAATAATTGCCGATATTACGGATTTGTCCCCAACTGTTTTAAAAATTACACTGTTGCCCAGAATTCTGAGAAACTGTTCAATTAAGCCCTAAAAATTTAATTAAATAATAAATTAATTATTTTATTATTTTATTAAATAGGTAAAATTATGATTTTACCCCTGGGCATTAATTATGTCAAACGGAGTCCAAATAAAGCAAATAAATAGTGTATTTTCACTATTTCAAATATTCTGGACTCAATGGTACAGTCCAAATTAGGAAATTATGTACCGAAAAACACAGACCTGTAAGTGACAAATGACTGTACTACCCCTGAGGGTACCCAGGCCCAAATAAAAATAAAAGAACAGTCTATTCTGATTATGTCGGACGCTCTGGACCCAATGGTGAGGTCCATTCTGTGAACTGAGGCACCGAAAAATGTGACACATGAAATTACCAAATTACCCCTGATACTGTACAAAGCCCAAATAAAGTCCGATTGGGACGAAACTGATACCGATAGAAGCCCAGGTACTGGCGAAACTGTAAACAATATTAAATGATGATTCGGAGTCAGAATCTTACAAAACATAAAATGACCAAAATACCCCTGAGCACAGTAAGTGCAAAGTAGAGGTCAAATAAAGGTCAAACTGATCTGATAAATTATCATAGGGATAATTATGAACACTGAAGGGCTAAATAAGACTCCGAGACAGTCAATGCGTAAAACGAGAAATGACCGATGTGTCCCGATGATCAAAAGCAGATGCCAAACGAAGTCCAAAGGACTTAAGAATTTAGATATGAGATATATGGGACATTCTGAGGACCACGACAGGGTCCGGGGTAAGAATGGCAAAATTATCATTTTGCCCCTAAGGCTAAATAAGCACCTAACTGATAGTAATTTAAGTCTAAAAGACTTAGAACTTCATATATAGGATATATGGGATATTCCGAGGACCACGACTGGGTCCGGGACAAGAATGGCAAAATTACCATTTTGCCCCTATCGCTAAAATAAGAACCTAACTGATACTGACTGGAGTCCAAAAGACATATAACTTTATATTTAAGATATAAAGACCATTCTGAGGACCTTGACAGGGGTCCGGGGCAAAAGTGACAAATGACCGTTTTGCCCCTAAGACTGAATAAGTAACCGACTGATAACGATTGAAGTCTAATGACTTAGGTTATAATCCTGATGACTGCTAAGCCTAATTTAAGAATAAAATAGCCCCGGATGAAACCCGATGAGAGGGCGATAGGCTACTAGGTTATCTTAGGTGATCCGATAGACACCTAAGATGACAAATAAGACCTGAATGGATAAATTCTGATCTGTCTGTAATTGATGATGATTGTTCAGGATATACATGGTGATGCCTGACGTACTTGGAGGTTATCAGATTGTTTATGCAAGGAGATGACTGTAACAGTTGTGAGTAACCCTGACTCCTGAATTGGTGTATAAGCACACCGTCTAGTTACTGTATTTTAAATACTGTACTGTACTGTTTTACCTGATACACTGATTTCATGCCCTTATTCAAATGCATGATTTTTACTGTCTGAATCCTTTGTTCTGTACTGCAATAAACCTATCACTGTTTTACTGAAAGAACAACTGACTCTTGGTACCACTTCAGTCTTGAGCACTACATGAGCATACCGCACTGTTTAATCTGTGCATACTGTACTGTTTATTCTGTTATACTGTTCTGCTCTGCTCATAACTGATCTGTTCTGTTATTCTGATGTTTTAACTGATCTGTTCTGTTACTCTGATGTTTTAACTGTACTCCTGTTTTTAAATACCGTTTCAAATGAACGTGTTTAACTAACTGTTATGTCTAATATGTTCTGATCTGTTCTGTTGATTTTTCTGACCCGTTCTGTTTGATCTGCCCTGACCTGTTCTGTTTGATCTGTCCTGACCTGTTCTGTTTGATCTGTCTGACCTGTTCCGTTTGATCTGTCTGACCTGTTTTGTTTGATCTGTTTTGTCCTGACCTATTCCGTTCGATCTGTCTGATCTGTTCCGTCCTGATCCGTCCTGATTTGTTAAGTCGGATCTGTTCCGCCCTGATCCGTCCTGATTTGTTATGTCTGATCTGTTCCGTCCTGATCCGTCCTGATTTGTTATGTCTGATCTGTTCCGTCCTGATCCGTCCTGATCCGTTATGTCTGATCTATTCCGTCCTGATCCGTCCTGATTTGTTATGTCTGATCTGTTCCGTCCTGATTTGTTATGTCTGATCTGTTCCGTCCTGATCCGTCCTGATTTGTTATGTCTGATTTGTTCCGTCCTGATCCGTCCTGATTTGTTATGTCTGATCTGTTCCGCCCTGATTTGTTATGTCTGATCTGTTCCGCCCTGATCCGTCCTGATTTGTTATGTCTGATCTGTTCCGTCCTGATCCGTCCTGATTTGTTATGTTTGATCTGTTCTGTCCTGATCCGTCCTGATTAATATTGTACCAGTTTGTTCCGTCCTGTTCAATTCCGATATGTCTTGTTCTGATAGATGTATTGTTCCGTTTTGTTCTGACATGTTCAGTTTCGATATGTCTTAATCTGATTGATGTATTGTTTCGTTTTGTTCCGTCATGTTCAGTTCTGATATGACTCATCCTGATTGATATTGTTTCGTTTCGTTCCGTTGATGATATACTTGTATCCTTGATTGATATACTGTTTCCACCCAGTTCTGTCTTGTTTCGTTCCGTTGATGATATACCTGTATCTCTGGTTGACATATTGTTTCCGCTCCGTTCTGTTGTGTTCCGTTTTGTTTTATTCTGATTTGTCAAGTTTTATTCCGTTCTGTTCGGTTATGACTTGTTATGTTTTGTTCCGTTCCGTTCTATTATGTTTTATTGTGATCCGTTTCGACCTGTTTTATTTCGACTCATTTTATTCTGACCCGTTCCATTCTGACCTGCTCTGTTCTGATTTGTTGTGCTTTGCTTCATCCTGTTCTGATTTGTTATGTCCTGCTCTGCTCGGATCTGCTCCGTTCTAACCTGTTGTGTTCTGTTCTGTGCGGTTATACTTGATATAGTCTGTCATGTTCTGTCTGTCCTGATCTGTTGTTTTATTTTGTGCAGTCCTGCTTTATTCTACTGGAACTGCATTTAAAGTAGATTTATAAAACTGCTATTTCAGAAACAACTGAACTACCCTTGTGCTTTGTAAACAAGAAATGGTTTTGAAACCCTTGACAGGGAACCTGTGTTACTCATTGGGCTTTTCGAAGCTCACCCCATTCCCTAACATTTTTCAGGAATGATATTCGTTGGATCTGATGGCACTGATCTGTGGAGACTGGATTATTGAGGATTGAATCTATTTAATCGGGTGAGTGATGTACTATGACTGACTTGACTGATATGTACTGAATATTGATATGGCTCATGGATTTAAAAGGTACTCTAGAGATTATAGTTCTGCTCTGTTGTTATATGTCGAATTATAGATATGCTCTGAGGTTAAGTTGTTAGTTGTTGGATCTTAGACTTGCTCTGTGTGATACATATCCTACGGTGGATACATGAGTTGCATTCCCGTGATAAAAAAGAAAAGTTTTAAATTCCGTTGCATCTGACCCTACAGTCGGAGTGCAATTCACTAGAAAGTTCAGAAATTGCCTTCGGTTGGTCGCGCGGCGGCCAACTGGCATCACGTCCTCGACATCCGCGTAGGGTGGGGTTCGGGATGTGACAAATTCAGAGTGAGTTAGAATCCTAACACTATTCTTTACTTGTTTCCATGCACAAAACCAAGGTTGGTTAACTTTCAATATTTCCTATTTTCGACAGTGAATTACGAAGGCAAGGTTTTAAGTTTTCTTTCAATTTTTCCTACGTATTTTTGTTCTTAATTCTCTGCAGAACATAAGAGAGGACTTAACACATACCTTGGTCTCGGGCCCAGCTTTGTGAAGCTTTTTCTTCTTCATTCATGGTGGACTACTGCTACAGTAGTTTGCTCTTTCTTTCTTGCTCCTGCTTTTGTCTTCTTTCTTTATCCCTCACTTTTTCTCTCTATCTTTCTCTTCAATCACTCTCTTACTCTCTTAACTTGCTTGTTTAAACTTTGGTTGCTTATAGGTTGGTTATAAGTTACTTATAAGTTACTTACAAGTTGGCTGCAGCCATCTTTCTCTCTTTCTCTCTCTCTCTCTCTCTCTCTCTTTCTCTTTCTCTCTCTCTCTCTCTCTCTATATATATATATATACATACAGACTAAACATCCTAGAAATATCCTGAATTCCCCATGTTTTCGTTGCCACTTGGAAACTTTCCTAAGCTGCTAGAAGTTTCCTGACTTCTCTCATGGCTAGATGTTTCCTGACTTCCTAAGTTGCTCCAAGAAGTTTCTGAATTGTCTCTCTCATATATATATATATATATATATATATTCAATCCCCCTTTGTCTCACAATTGCTTCTTAAAAATATTGTTTTCTAGAAGCTTCTTTTAGATTCCATAAATATAATATAGTTACATTCTACACACACATAGGTTTATATATCTATATATATAGGACCATATCTATACATGTGTATACGTATTACCATATTTACTATTTTTATTCCATAAAATATTAAGTTATAAAATGCCGGTAAATTTAGTAAAGTAGGGGCTCGATACCACTATTACTCATTTTGGATTCCCCTTCGTGCCTTATATTATATTCATTCTATTTTCATAATTAGTTTTTCGTATCGGTCCCATTTGTCCATCTTAGCACTCGGTTGACCAGGTTGTCAATTTTTCTAGCATACATCATTTTTGGTGTTTTAGATTTATTTCATATTTTAGGATAATCAGTCCCGTTATGGCTTACCGTATTTTGAGCCATTTTGATCTATTATTATCATAGGGCTGACTTTTATGAGATCGGGGTACAGTCTGGGTTATGTCAAGTTTTTCGGGGTATTACACTCTCCCCTCCTTCAAAAGAGTTTTGTCCCCAAAACTCAACTTGCCTTATAGGGAAATTAATCATCTATCAGTCAAGTTTATCCATTAGGGGTTATATTGCCTTATGACTTAGTAAAATGTCATAACCCTTATTTCGAGACATAATAAAATCTTAACCTTTATTAGATCAACTAACATGTCTCCAATTGCCACTAGTCGATAATCTCCAATCATACAAATTTCATATCAGATCCAGAAAATCCACAATAAGTCTGATTTACCATCCACAAAATATATGATCTCCTCAAGATCTGATATTAGATCCATTCACATTAAATCAAGTTTGGTGATCATCCTCAAATGATTAGAAATCATCCACTATGATCATTCAATCACGTTTGAATACACAAGTTATCCATTTTTATCTCCATAATCACAATTATCAATGCTAGAGGTAGCTTACCTACAGTCAATTTCCTCCCAATCAATATATCCACAATCATTCATGTTATTAGCGACATGTCTTAGTGTCACTTATCATTCAATGTCACTGTGGCTCCAACAAGAATGTTGATGCCTAGTCCTTAGAAGCCTTAAAATCATAGATTTACCATCTATTACGAAGACCTCCACAATTCCATTTCTAATTTCCAAAATTGGGACTTATCACTTTGATACTTTCACTATTAGTATCAATGGCTCACGTACTCTATGGTTCTTAATCCATGACTTAATGCTCTAATGTGAACACAAGTTCCCAAACCATTTCATAACTTATTGTCCTAAAGTTCCCATCTTTGGTAACTTGCTCTAAGTCTGTCACATGTAACATTAACCTTTAGCTCTGATACCACTCTCTCGTATCAGTAGATCTTAAATATTACCAACATTTGCTCTAATACCACTATGTGGTATTACTGGATCTTTCATATTTACAAACCTTAGCTCTAATACCACTTTGTCACATCCCGCACCCACCCTATGCGGATGCCGAAGATGTGATGCCAGTTATCCACCTTGCTGGTCTCTCTACCGACAATGCGACTAACTAAAGGCAAACTTCTAAACTTTACAGTGAATTGCATTCCAAAGGTAGGGTCAGAGTAGCGAAATTAAAACCTTTTCATGTCGGGAATGCAACTCATCTATATACCATAGAACACGTCTATAACCAGACGTCCAATATTTCTAGAATACCAATGCCCATGAGCCATGTCCCAATACATCTATTGCATATCAATGAATTTAATCATATAGTTTCACTCACCTAAATAGTATGATTCAATCCACAAGAATCCAAGTCTCCACAATTCAGTGCCAATCAAATCCTTGCTTGGGATGCCTCCCGGCTTACTAGTGTCATTTCTTTGTGCCTTCTAGTCTAATGGAGATAAAACCTAAAAAATGTTAAGCAAATAGGATGAGCTTAAACAAGCTCAATGAGTAACATAGGTTCCCTGCCATGGGTTTCAAAGCCAGTTCTATATACATGGTATCCAAATAACATGCATGATCAAATGCAGCTCAAGTAGAACAAAACAAATCAGGTCAGAACATATCAGAATAGAGCCAAAACAGAACAGAACAGATCAGAATAGACCAAATTAGAACTGAACTGAACTGAACTAAATGCCAATACATCAATTAAAAGGCATATCATCAAATGTGTTTGAACCTCTCCCAGCTGCCCATAAGCGGACACTCGTGGGGCCTTTACCCTTTAGGTCAGATCAGAACGGAACAGTACAGAATTAAGCGAAATAGAAATAGAACAGGATGCCAATCAGGCATATGAGCCTTTCCCAATTGCCCATAAGTAGACATTCGTGGGGCCTTGACCCTTTGGGTCATGCTCTAGCATAAGCCAAACCGTTCAATCTTGTAGTGTGCCTAGGAGTAAGACACAACATATTAAAACAAAATTAGAATAGACTCTGAATGGCGTATAACAGAACAAAACAGACCCGAACAGAATCAAAACATGACATATCAAAAGGCAGGACAGAAGAGAATCATGCCATGTGTAATGCAGTACAAAGAGTATACATGAAAACATATGCATTTAAACAGTACAATATATAAAATAATACAGTATATGAAACTAGATAGTACAGTACATATACACCAAGTAAGGGGTTCCGAGTTACTCACAAACTTTATACTTATCTCCATTTACAGATACTATGATATTCTCCAAATACGCCAGACACATCCTTACATATCCTGAATAATCATCATTAATCATAGACAGATCAGAATTTATCCATTCATGACTTATTCATCATCTTAGGAGTTTATCAGATCACCTAAGAAAGTCCATTATTAGCCTATTACCCACTCATTGGGTTTCAACTGAGGCTATTACATTCCCTAAGTAGGCTTAGTAGTAGACTTATAATTTAATTCATTTGGACTTCATTCGTTATCAATTAACCACGTATTTAACCTTAGGGGTAAAATAGTAATTTTTTCATTCTTGCCCCAGACCTTATTGTGGTCCTCAGAACATTCCATATATGTTATATATCAATTTCTAAATATTTTGGACTTCATTTGGTATCTGTTTTAGATCATCGGGACATATTGGTCATTTTTTATTTTATACTCTGACTGTTTCGGAGTCTTATTTAGCTCCTTAATTTACATCATTATACTTATGATAGTTAATTATATCAGAGTGGCCTTTATTCGGCCTTTACTTTGTATTTCCCGTACTTAGGGGTATTTTGGTCATTTCTTATTTTATGATATTCTGACTTCAAATCATTATTTAGTCACATATACGAGTTCACAATTATTTGGGCTTCCATTGGTATTAATTTCGTCCAATTTGGACTTTATTTGGGCTTCGTATCATATTAGGGGCATTTTAATAATTTTTCTTCTTATGGTGGGACCACTCCGGAGTCCCCGAATTTCTAATTTGACATTTTTATTGTGTCCGGAATACTTGAAACTGTTAAAATAACTTTTTTCGGATCTTAGTTTGGTCTTTCTTTGCTTTATTTATGGCCCAAGGATAATTTCATCATTTTATCCTTTTTTATAAAATAATTTAATTCTTTATTTATTATTAAATTATTTTCCCAGGGGTATATTTGCATAAAAATCCTAAGAGTTGGGCCAGAACAGAATTCTTCAAAATATTGGGGCCAAACCGTAATTTATACAAGTTCTGGTTTTCTTATTTTAATTTAATCAATGAACCAAAGGGTTCTCCAATCTAAACCTTGGACCGGCCCAATTAGCCTTGGAACCAACCAGTTCAGGCTATGTCTGAGAACCAGTATAGCATAACCCAGTTGTCTTCCTTATCCACGGTTGGGTTAACTCTAATTCCTGATTTCAATTTATTACATCTGTATCCAAACAATCCAGATGACCTGTTAACATAACACTTAAACCTCCAAAACGACACAGTTAAGTTAATCCATATTTGCATTCAGTCAAGTCCCGACCTAGATCCGATTCGACAATATGCACTTAACCCTTTTCTTCACCACGACATTCCGGTGTCTTCCGGCACCGGAACTACAAGTATTTTTCTCACTATTTTGCATGATTCCGACATCCTTTTTCACAGATTTTTATACCAATTTACTTGTAAGACTCTATGCAATCATTTGGGGTCATTTTGAACCTCAATTTACAATTTTTTGACACACACATGGGTTTTCCAGCCTATGTATTCTTAGCCCTAACATGGTCATTTCTTGACCATTTTGCCTAATTCAAAGTGAGTTAGAATCCTGACACTATTCTTTACTTGTTTCCATGCACAAAACCAAGGTTGGTTTAACTTTCAATATTTCTTATTTTTGATAGTGAATTACAGAGGCAAGGTTTTAAGTTTTCTTTCAGTTTTTCCTACGGATTTTTGTTCTTAATTCTCTGCAAAACACAAGAGGAGGACTTGACACATACCTTGGTCTCGGGCCCAGCTTTGTGAAACTTTTTCTTCTTTATCCATGGTGGACTACTGCTACAGTAGTTTGCTCTTTCTTTCTTGCTCATGCTTCTGTCTTCCTTCTTTATCCCTCACTTTCTCTCTCTCGCTCTCTCGCTCTCTCGCTCTCTCTCTCTTCAGTCTCTCTCTTACTCTTTTAACTTGCTTGTTTAAACTTTGGTTGCTTATAGGTTGGTTATAAGTTGCTTACAAGTTACTTATAAGTTGGCTGCAGCCATCTCTCTCTCTCTCTCTCTCTTTATATATATATATATATATATATATATATATATATATATATACAGACTAAACATCCTAGAAATATCCAAAATTCCCCATGTTTTCGTTGCCACTTGGAAACTTTCCTAAGTTGCTAGAAGTTTCCTGAGTTTTCTCTCATGGCTAGAAGTTTCCTGACTTCTCCTATTTTTCCATAGATATATTGCCCCTTTTTGTCATGTATTTCAGTTGTTTCAAGAAGTTTTTGAATTGTCTCCATATATATATATATATATATATATATATATATGTAATTTTCTTACCCAAATTGTAACCAAGGGAACCATGTAGATCCGAGTCGTTAAGGCTTTACGTCATTACATCGAATAAAACGGACGGTTTTGGAATCTCAATAGTTCAAATGTATGGATAATGCCCGAGCGATACCCGAGCAAGCCATTAACGAATATTGAAATAAAAATAAAATAAAATATATATTGATAAGGTTAATCTTAACAATTACTAAATGAGCAAGATTGTCAAGATTAACCTTATGAAATGTGATGATTTTGAAAAGAGGCTGACACATAATGAATAAATATGATAGAAATTCAATGAACCTCGTGATCTAAGATGATGTGTGACTGATTTTAGTCAATACTCTATCAAGTTAGATGAAGGTAAATGATAAATGATTTTGAATAATTGTTAGGGATCAATGTGATCTAAATGATCGTAAAGACTGAACTGGTAGTAAATTATTTAGAGAAATCATGAAATTGAGATGATTTATGAGTTTTGAGGTACTACGAGGAAATCATTATTCATGACTGATATACATAAAACATATGAGGTATAGATCATAAGTACACGATAATTAACCGATTAGATACTCTTAAAGGAACTAAGAATCCGAGGATTTAAATAGTTAAATGATCGATGACTTTTGGAGAATGATAGCTTGTTTAAATAGTAAGGTTAATAGTCTTTGGGAAAGACTATGCTATGATGGATCAAATGAATAGTGACTTTAAAAGAAAGTAGTATGCTTAAGGGCAAAGATTAGGGATTCTTAGGAAGTCAGTGGATTTAACAACAAATATATATATGAGAGATGGTTTGAGGACAACTTAATGAATAGTAACGTGAGGAGTTTAAGACTCTAGATGGATTGATGACATATCAGACTATGAGGATTCTTGAGTGAGTCATATAGGATAAAGACAAATGGATCATTGGGAGATAGATACTGTTTGAACGAAACTATCAAATGAATATTATGAATTATGATGGTCCTAAAAGGAGATTGAAACGTGATAAATGATCATTGGGAAAAATTCAATGGATCTTGTTGATCTAGGTGACAATATGACCCAATTGTGGGCGGTACTTTATTGAGTTAGCTGAATCTAAGTCAAAAGATAAACGGTTGATGACTTTGAATGACTTTTGAGGATCAACGTGATCTGACAATTAAAGAGACGAAAATTATGGTTTAATGTCTAAAAACACTGGTGAGGACAACGATTGTGCTAAAGTGATACATATTCTTTGAGGTACTACGAGAACAATTAAGATTGAGGTAGAAGGTAAAAATAACTAAAGTTGTGAAACTAAGGAAGTAGAGAAATTTCATGGTGGGAAAAACTTGACATAATCTTGGAATGTCAAATGTAACAATAAAATGATGGGATGGCTAATTGATGTGAACAATCCTGAAATATGATATGAAGTCATAGAATTTATAAGGAACTCCCTATACGGTTGAATAAGTTCTTGAAAGAACAAATTTGAAAAAGTTGAATAACGATTGGGGATATAAATGTAATATATAATGAAAACCCGAATATGATGACGAGCATAAGAAATGAGATATTTGAACAACCCTTCTGAGTAAAGAAAAGTGATTGGGTTATCATATTCAAGGTAAACTAAATATGATAACACCGTTAAGAACACTTTCGAAGTAAACTGTCATATGAAGAATCAGCGACTGGGGTAAAAGACTACCCTAAACTTTCTAAGTATATGTACCATACTTTAATCTATGAAGGAATGAGAAATCTGTGAAAAGTTCAATGGTAAAAAGCCTTCGTACTAGTCAAAAAAAAAAAAATAGAGGGACTGATTTCCTCAACATGTATGTGAAAATAAAGGCAGGTATGCCAATGAATAATACAAAAAGAAACTTAAACGAGTGACATTACAAATCTGGCAACCGAACTCATGTAGTGAATTCAATGCAGGATTCGTGACCAAAAAAAAATGGGAGAAAAACAAATTTTGAAAAATAGTTGTGTATAAGATTCGAACAGATGAAAATCCAAACATTTCCTTCCAAATCATTATACTAAGCCTCTATACGAATTCAAGTGGAATAATGTGAATCTATCCAGAATGTTGTCCTTAGTAAAACTTAAAGGACTTGAATGAGAAGCTCAAAACACTCTCAATGATAAAAGTGGTGTAGTCGAGTTACACCATTGACTTCCTATGACCACAACCAAAGAAACAAATAGAAAAAAAAAAAAAAAGACCAAGGTACTAGATACCTTTACATGGCATATAATGCGCCATATGATATCAACGGAAGTTAAAAGACCATAAACAATAAGGTAATCATGACCTAATACCAAATGAGATGAATATAACGACTATACATGAAACTAGTCAAGATACTGGTAACAAGGAGAGATAGTCAAGTTACTGAAAAGATGACTCAGGGTGAGTAATGAAAGTGATAGACCCTTAACCATAGATCTAAGAACTAAAAAAATATGCATGGGGATGTTAATACTAAACTGCGGAGACAATGAGTAAAGGTCCCAAGGAAGTTAAAAGGCCAAACCCTTTACTTTCAAATCCAATATTGAATTAAAACAAAAAGGAAAATAGAATAACTATGAACCTGTATAAATAAATTTCCTTGCTTGAGAATATAATATCTAAATACTAGAAATAAGTCCCATAAATAGATTAAAAAGAGGATTATGATGATGAGATTGGTATGAGGAGATCATAGAGTTTCTTAGATTATGGACATTCGAGTTTTGAGGAAAAAACTCATTTTAAGGGGGGTAAAATGTAATACCCCTACCCAAATTGTAACTGAGGGAACCATGTAGAGCCGAGCCATTAGGGCTTTACGTTATGACATCAAATAAAACGGACTGTTTTGGAATCTCAATAGTTCGAATGTACAGATAATGCCCGAGCAGTACCCGAGCAAGCCATTAACGAATATTGAAATAAAATAAAATAAATAAAAAATAAAAATCATGTTATATGTATATATGCCCATGTGCTGAAATAAAGTATATATATATATATATATATATATATAACCTACAAATTATATTAATACAAAAGTAAATGAAGGGAAGGGGTTACAATTTGAGAAAATGACAAGGATGTGGGATTTGGAAATGTAACACATAGAAAGCGGAAGAACCAGAAATTCAGCACTGTTTCCCCTCTTTCCCTAACCACCAACGCCAGAATCCAAACCCAAAAGGAACGTCCCTCAATGGCCCTATAACGCAGCTTCACTGTCAACCTCACCGTCATCAATGAAACCATGCCTCACCATCATCAAACCGCCATTACCTCTAACAATTTCTGCACCGTGCACCATCAACAGACCACCATTACCTCTAACCGTTTCCGCACCGGAGACACCACCAACACAGTCCAAATCTGAGACTGCCAAGCCTCAACAGCGCCATCGAACTGCCCAGATCAATGGCCAAATCCCCGACCTAGACTATTGTCCGTCCCAATTAGATCGATGACGTAACCCTTACCATGAACTACAGAGTTGCTCCGATTTAGTCGATCTTGCATCTATCAACTGGGTTCAAGATCGAGGACTCGACCACCCCGTCAAGAAAGGAGGTAACCTCAAACCCATGCTCAACCTTAAGGACCTCATCCAGTCGGAGCCCTCCAAATCCCTCCCACTCGCTGTTATAGCCCAGAATAGGGGAAGCCGCAACGAGTCATTCGAGAGTTCATCCTCTAGCGGATTGGAGACATGGGTTATCAAGTTTGAACAATTTATAAATATCGTTCTCATGGATTCAGTGATAAAGATTCTTGATACTTTGTACTATGACAGAAACTATGCTAGGTTGTTTGTACTGGAAACTATTGCAAGAGTTCTTTATTTTGCTTTTACCTCTGTTTTGCACTTGTATAAGAGTTTTGGGTTGGTGGAAAAGAGCAAACTATCTAAAAGTGCACGTTGCTGAGAACTGGAATGAGATGCACCATTTGCTTATAATGGAAGAATTAGGTGGAAATTCTTAGTAACGATTATAATCGTGACTTGGACGTTAATGATTTTGCAATTGTTGCTTTCTGATATCAGGCCAATCTAGGTGCTCCACACTTGGAACCAAAAATCGGAGCACAAGTATACAGAGTAACTTGTCAGATTTGCGGTAATTATATATATATAATGGTAGGGATGCCTCTACGCTTCTAAATACTCACACTAGAGAAGTTGCTTGCATCGGTACAAACAAAAATGGGGCATTTCATTGTTTCCTCACGAGATGTATTGACTGTGGATTTTAATTTGCGACTATCATGGAGAAAGGGACATCAATGTCAAATCCTTACGAGAAAGTGAAAAGAGGGAGACTGAACTGTAAAGGGGGCGTCATCGCCAGTCGCAGCAAAACCATTGACAAGAAGTTAAAAAATGGAGCACAAATCGAAAGAAACATCGGAGTTTATTGTTGAGGACGCTGCCACTATCGTTATTCGGCGATGAAAAGAATGGGGATGAAAAATCTGTTGTGGTTGACCCATCGTGTTCGGTCATTGCTGCGCAACCCTTGGGATCGCCTATGTAGACGCTGCAACGGCATCTTATTTTCTGGTATAGTCCTCATCTCATCCCCTTCAGTTTACGGTATTTGGTTTCATCTCATCCCTTCTAGAGCTAGATCATTGATCCGAGCCACTTGAGTTGAGCCAAATTCAAGCCAAGCTGCATAATGTTGGAATTAGTCCCATTTTCTATATCAACCACCTCCATGCCCATCATATATTAAGCCCATAATCCTTTATTGTTCAGCCTATGCAATTAGCCAAGTGAGCCCAGCTCCAACACATTGCTTCATAAAACCAACACCCTAAATAGTCTACCGAGGTGGGAGCACTGCTGAGCCAAGCCACTACACCAGTGAAATAATTTTCAGGAACTATTACAACAGCCCATAATTTTAGCAAAAATAAATAAAATACTCATAGAAATGCCAAAATGACCCTAAGTCAAAGGCGAGTCAAACGAACATCGATTAAAATAAATGAATAGTGAATCTTTATTATTTCAAGCATTCCGGACTTAACGGTGAAGTTTGATTTGTGAGCATAGGTCCCAAAAAATAGAAACACGTAAAAGTACAAAATGACCATTTTGCCCTTTTTAGTATAGAAGTCCCAATTGAAAACCGTGAAAGCCTAAACCGATTTTCTTCGACGTTCCGAACTCACTAGTAGAGTCTAAATTAGTAAAAGAAATACTTATGGTGACAAAGTATGAAATTTGATGAATAACATTGGAACTGAAACATGTTTACTGAATAATGGGGAACTCAAAGGAAAATGAAAAGTTACGGAATCTGAAGTAGATCACTTGGATAAAAGGTAAGTAAACTTCTATCTCTGATACGTGATTTTCCAAGCCACACTCCTTCTATTACTGCCAAAATTTTGTATTCATGTACGTACCCACTACTATTGTCCCACTATTGATATTGTCCTATCTGGTGGATGTTTATTGACTATTATCTCATGTTTGCTTTATTGTACTGTGCCTTGAAAGGCCTATCACTCATGATTTCTTTATCGTACTGTACCTTAAAAGGCCTATCATTGTATGTTTACTGCATGATATTCCATACCCTATACACTTCTTATGGAATTACGATAAAATCTGAATTTATGATAAATATCGAATTTTGTGCTCAGTCACAATTTCCTTCAGATGCTATCTGATTGACAGGACCTATGGGTCGAGTCCGTGAATGGACACATGGCAATGATGGCATTGTTTTACGCAGTGAGTAAAAAGGGCATTTCATATACATTCACGTTAAGGGGGTATGCCGGGCCCCCAAAAGACCGAGGGTCTGCCAAACCCCGAACAGAGTAAATGCATCACTCATGTTTGACTGTTATGTTGACGTTTATTGGATTCATAGGATGCTTTCATTTCCCTATGAAAAATTCCATGTTGATAGTTTCTTATTTCTTGGACTTGATTGTGACCGTTTTATTATTGCAGTATATTCGTGTTGATTGTGATTATTGAGCTTTATCCATATCCATGCTACACCATTACTCATACTTGTTTATTGTGCCTTACTATTCATTGGCCATTATGGCATTTTACTGTTAACTATAACCGTTGTCATGACTAGCTATCATGTTACCTTTGAGTTTATATTTTTCTATGTAATCCCTAACCCGTATTGGAGATAGGATTTTACTTACTAAGCTTTTTTAGCTCACCCCAACTTACTATATGTTTAGGTAAGAATGCTGCAGGACCATAGTAGGAGTCTAAGAGCATAGGAGGACAGTTTGAGAAAAATGTAATGTATTTTCTCCCATGTACTCACCACCTAAAAGTGGTTGTATGTTATGTTTATGTTGGTTTACAGTTTTCAACTGTTAAACAATATTTTGTATTAAGGCTTCTGCTAATTTACTATTAAGTTACATTATATAATATTGTCATTGATACAAAAGAATGAAAAAGTAGGGATGGCCATTGGGTCGGCCTCGCGACACGAGACCTGCATTGGGTGGGTTTCGGGTCCTGATAATATATATATATATATATATATATATTTTCAGCCCCCCTTTGTTTCACAATTGCTTCCCTAAAATATTGTTTTCCAAAAGCTTCTTTTAGATTCCATAAATATAATATAGTTATATTCTACAAAAACATAGGTTTATATATCTATATATAGAGGACCATATATATACATATGTATGCGTATTACCGTATTTTTTATTTTTATTCCATAAAATATTAAGTTATAAAATGTCGATAAATTTGGCATAAAGCCGGGGCTCGGTATCACTGTTACTCATTTTGGATCCCCGTTCGTGCCTTATATTATATTCATTCTATTTTCATAATTAATTCTTCGTATCAGTCCCATTTGTCCATCTCGGCACTCGATTGACCAAGTTGTCAATTTTTCGAGCATACATCATTTTTGGTGTTTTAGATTTATTTTATATTTTAGGATAATCAATCCCGTTATGGCTTACCGTATTTTGATCTATTATTATCACAGGGTTGACTTTTATGAGATCGGGGTACAGTCTGGGTTATGTCGGGTTTTTTAGGGTATTACAAGAGGGGAGGTGGGTGCGTGAGTGCATGACAGTGGTTGTGTGTGTGTGTGTGTATACAGGCATGTGTGTTGAACACCCACAGTAGGCACCCGAAGGAGAAAGTAAGGAAGAAAAGAAAATAAGAAAGGAGGAAAAGAAAGAAAAGAGAAGAAAGGAAAAGGAAGAATAAGGAGAAAGAGAAGAAAGAAGGTGGCAGTGGCTGGATGAAGGTCGACAACCATGGAGGCTTCAGACCAAAGCTCTCTCTCTCCTCAGAATCTTATCTCTCTAGCCAAACCATATTGAGATATGGGATTTTCTAGATTTCTTGAGGTTATATACGGTTATTTATATGAATGTGTGGAAGTATGTGTGTGCTACCATATGTGTGGGTGGGGGTGTGTGCCTTTGGGTGAGTTGCAGTAGAAAGAGAGAATGAGAGAAAAAGAGAGAGACCCAAATTGGGTATCATCTTGTGTGATCAACAAATGGGTTTCTGGGCTCCAATTTAGGACTCGTGGTATCTCATTTAGCCTGTAGTGAAGAAATGAAGTAAAAATTGAGAGAAAATATGGCCGAGAAATCACTAGTTTGAGCTTGGCCAGAAAATCAGATTTTTTCAAAAACCCAAGATTCAATGTCTTTGATCCTTCAAATCTAATGTAAAAGATGTTTAAAATAAATTGGGATGAAAAATATATCCAAAACCATGAATAAAAACCCAAGATAAAAATTAGGTTTTTATGTTTTTCTGACGACTATGTCGAAGAAGACGACCGATGGTCTCGCCAGCGTCATTGACTGATCAACCTGGTTGTCGAGTCAGTCAACTAGGTTGATGGGTCAAGCAACCATATTGAGTGGATGACATGGTAGATCATTGGGTCACTTGGTGACTATTTGGCTGTAGGGTTACCTTTGGACTGTTTGGCAACAAGCCTTGGCTTAGCTGCTATTTGGGGCTAAAATTTGGAATAGGGTTATCCCTATTCCTATAATCAAAAATTAAAATTAAATTAACCCTATTTGGTAATAGGGATAAGAAATCGGGTTAAGGGAAATTAAAAAGTGGTTGGCTGAATTTGAGTAATTACGAAGCAGTGACTTATTTTGAGAAAATTATGAAAAAGCCCACTTGTTCATAAAATTGAAAATAAGGCCAATTAAAATGTAAAAATGGGCATTCTTAAGGTTTTTGGGCATTCTGGACTCAACGACAATGTCGATTTGGATACTTGGGGACCTAGGGGCGATCCCACATAAATATGTAAAATTATGAAAATGCCTCTAATGGTAAATCAAGTAATTCAGAGGCTAATTAAAATCTGAAAAGGGCTAGTCTATGGTTTTTGGATGCTCGAAATTCAAATGTAATGTCAGATTGAATATATTAAGACTGTGACGACCCCGAAACCAACCCTGTACGGATTAAGGGATTCGCGACCTATCTGCCTTTTTGGCCCGTGGGCCGTGGGGCGGACCACGTAAGCGACAGCGCCGGATAGCGGTGCGATGCGGCCAAGATTGGCAATTGCGAAAGCGTGAAAAAAAAATTTTCTTTTACATTTCGTACGCCCGCTCGGTACCGTCGCTTCTTCTTCTTCAGAGTAGTAAACAAATATCATACATTCAGAGCATACTAAAAATTTTAAAGTTATATATATTACATATTCGTTTGCCCCTCGGGGCTTAAGTACATAATTGTCCATAATTACAACAAAATTTGACCAACTATAGGTCCTAGTACTTCTAAAAATCCCTGATCATAATGGATCTGCCAATCACCAATCCTCGAATTAGGCAAAGCTCCCATTCATCATCATCACCTGAAAAATGTTAGGATAATAGGGTGAGCTTCAACAAGCCTAGTGAGTAATTCCAGTACCTTGTCATGGGTTTTCAACTGGTAGTGGGTTAGTTAAGAGAAAGTTCATATAAACATACACTACCAATTTCACATATACTTCAGATACAAAATACAGAATTCTTAAAAACGAATAGCATGAAGCATTCAAGGCATTCAGGCCAGGCACATACTTCTTTAAATACAGGATATAAGAAACTTCAAAACACGTAACATGAAGCATTTTAAAGCATTCGAGTAAAACAGATATTTCACGTATGCAAATACAAGGAACTTCAAAAAGAACACATAACACGAAGCTTTTTTAAAAGCAATCAGGTGGGGCATTTAATATGCAATTGAAACTTGTAATACATGCAGAGTGATCATTTAGTGTCCACGAATGTTTAAAACATTTACTTGTAAACAAGATGCATGAAACCCTTTTTCTCGTATACAACCCTTTGTTATTTTAAAAACTGGGCCATTTCTTTAAAAACATTTCTTCTTATAAATAGGGGTTCGAAAACCTGCTACCACTTCTTATAAAACATGAAAACTTTCGTTCATGAAATCAACACATATAGTACATTTAAGAAATGGGGGATAAACCTGCTACCATTTCAAAAATGTCTCATCTTTTCACTTTGATTAGGTGTAAATCCGTTTCGAACTAGATTCCAGTCTTATTTCACGTGGAGATATCTTATGCCTGGGGGATCAGATCCTGCTACCTAGCATTCTTCATGTCAATAAAGTTCCAAAGGAACCCAATATCACACGTAGTGCTTATGAACGATTTATATTGCATTACCAGTTCGCAAATAGGAGGTTGGAAAAATTTTCTCTTCAAATAGATACTATTAAAAAGCATTTAAAAATAACCTCCCAGAAGAATGCTTTTCAAAGGCCTTTAAAACTTTAACTTCTTCAATAGATGCTTTTCAAGAGCATCGAAATACATTTTTTCAAATAAATGCTTTCTATGTGCATTTTAAATGTGACTTCTTCGAAAGGTGCCTTTTATGAGCATTTAATACATGGCTTCTTCAAAAAAATTCTTCCATGGGCATTAAAAATATGATTTATTCAAATATATGTTTTTATGTGCGTTTGAAATATGACTTTTCAAATGGATGCTTTTCAGGAGTATTAACATGTGGTTTCTTCAAAAATATGTTTTTCCAAGAGTGTTAAAATATGGCTTCTTTAAAAAGATGCTTTCCATGAGTAATTTTAAATAGGAATATTTTAATAGAGTTGTCAATACTTAGAACACAAGATTTGAACATTTAAGATATTAGCTTCAGAGTATTAAATCAAAATGTACAGGAATATTTAAAACATAGTAAAATGAAGTAATTTATTTTTAGAGAGCATTTAATAAAATTTTTCATTTAATGTAGACATGCTAGAACATAAATTTACAGAAGGTCAGTAATATAAACAAGCTAACTTGCATGCCACAATAGAATTTTCAAAAAGGATGCAGTAATATTTAAAACAGGAGTCATATAAATACGGAATTGAATTTAAAATATTTTGGAAATTTGAACTTGTAATACTTCAGAAATTTTGAACTTAAACTTCTTCGGAATCCATGGAGATTAAAACCTCCACTTCAAAGTACAGGATTACTCACCTTATTCTCCCGGGTCAGCACTATGGTGGGCTTTCCCTTTTCCTTTGTAGCTCCTAAGAAAATTTATAAAGAACTCAAACTTCAAATTATCACCTATTGATGCTCTTAACTTATTCTTAAACTGTGTTTCCTAGTATTCATCTTACCCTTTTTTTTTAACCGGCCTACTCGTGGTAGTTAAATAAATTTTATTTTTCACATGACTTATTTTGGTATTATGGACCTCACCGTTGGGTCTGAAACGTCAAAGAAAGTCAATTTAGACCCTCTCAACTTTTTATTTGGCTTCGGGCGTATTAGGGGTAATTTAGTAATTTTATATTTTTACCTGTCTTAATTTTTTGGAGTCCCGTCTCATAACATAGACCCCGCCATTGGATTCAGAATGCCTGAATTAGTCAAAATACATTATTCATTTACTTAATTTGGACATCAGATTATTTTACTATTATTAATTAATTAATTTAATTTAATTTAATTAATTATACAATTATATATTATATATTTATTTTTGTAACATACTAACACCTTTGCTACGATGGCACAGTGGTAGAAGGTGAGGGGGTTAGGGTCTTAGGTATGTGAGAGATTGGGCGTTCGAGTCTGGGGAGCTTTTTTTTTAATTTTTCCTAAGCCAAACAATGGATAATTGGGCTAACCGCGGATGGAATATTCCTGGTCTGAATCAGGGTATCAATCATTTTCTTGTTCTTGTAACCAAACAACACCGAAACCCTTCTAAATATAAAAACCTAAAATGGCGTTGTCCCACTTAACCTGTACCCCTTTGGATCCGGTTATAACCCGAACCCGAGACTACTGTTCATCTTCCCCAACACGACAGTCACTGTTGCCCTAGTTCCAACTTTTTTTTTTTTTTTCAATTTCGTGATATTTCAAATATTAATTCTCTCTGTTTTCTATCCCAATCAATTCGCCTAAACCCTTTATTCTATTTGGTGTTTATTTTACGCACTAAAACTGTCTAAAAGCTTGGTTAGAGCTCTGATAATGGCGGCTTTATTTTACCCACTGCATGCTCATTTCTTCACCATTGCATGCGTGGTTTGGCCTATTTTGCCCCTATTGTCAAGGGGTTTCATTCCCCATCATTAGATTTAGTTTTTGGTGTAAGTTTGTGAGGTTGGATTTCAAAACTTGAAACCTGCAAGTCATGTTTTCATGGTCATTCTAGGTCTTTGTGGTTGTGGACCACTATTTTCCTAACCCTCACTACACCTATGTCAGGTCCCAAGAAGCCAAATCCAGCTTGGCTTTGATCGGTTTAGACCTGTTCTAACAGAGGTCCATCAATGGTAGTCATGCACGGCCTGGTGTTTCTGGGGTTTTCTAGGCTCCAAATTTCACTCATATTCAAGATTACAAACCTTAAATGCCGTGCATGCACAAGAAAAACTTAAAATAGCTTGTTTATAGAAAAAAGATTTGAAAGAGAAAAATTATGGGTTTTGTGTTTTTACCCTTTAACAATGGCTCTCCTCCTCCTTCTTCTTGCTTGGTTTAGATCTCCTTAGAGCCCCTCAGCAACAACACCCATCCTTCATCCCTTATTCTTCTTCTTTTCCTCCCTTTTTCCACACTTTCTCTCTTTAGCTCACTCTCTCTCTCACTAGCCGAAACGCATGCAGACACATTGTTCCTTTTTCTGATTCACTCACATCACACACGTAATACATATATATATATATAAATATCATTATATTTTTATTTCAAAAAGATAAATATGCTGCATGAATGGCCATTGGCCAATTTAGAAGGTGGGGTTTCATTGTATGTGTATATATACATATAAGTTGTAATATTTAGCACAAAGGTGCTGGTAGCTCACTTGGTATCTTTTTGGGTATTTAGTGCTTGCTTCTTTTTAGGTCAAGGGTTCAAAACCCATTGGCCTCAATTTGGGCTTATTTTTTCCATTTTTCCCTCATGCCTTTTTTGGCAATTTAATTTATTCATTTTAACTTTTTCTCGGTATTCTCTTTTGCATTTTTCTTTTGTACTTGAATTTATTATTTGCTTCTTCATGAAATCGTAGTCTAATTTTTTAGATTTAATTTCTCGGAGTCGACCTCGTTATTTTAAGGTAACTAGTTTTGAAATTATCGTTGTTCCCAATTAAATTTCTTAATTATTCTTTTTAGGGTCACTAATTAATATTTAGCGACTTAACTATTATTTAATCGGGTCAGGGTGTTGCAATTGTATTTTTATTCATGTCAATTTAATAAATCGAAGTCTTAAAGTTTTGTTCATGTTTTTCACGTGTCGACTTCGTTAGTTGAAGCCTTGTATTTTTAATTTCCTTCACGTACCATTCTTAATCATCATACATTTATTTTATTTTAGCCTTCGTCATCTTGATGAATTTTTCTTAAGTCCCTAATATTTAATTAGTGACTTAATTTTTACTAATTGGGTTGGGGTGTTACAAAGACTCGGTGATGGTCCTACCTAAATTAGTAAAATAATGATTATATCCCTAAATGTAAATTGAGCAATTGGATGCATAATTAAGATTCGGAAGAGGCGTCTCAAATGTTTTAAACACCGGGAATTCAAATATGATATCAGATCAATGAAACGGGGACACGGGGTTGGTCTCATATGAATATATAAAATTATCGTTATGTCCCTAAGCACATAATAGATACATAAAAGAGTTAATAAAATATAAGGAGAGCATCCTTAGGGCTTTTGGACCTTCTAGATTTGATTCCAAGGTCGATTTTGTGAGAAAGTATCTCGGTAGACGTGAAACTTGTTTGATTAAATTACAAAAATTCCCTAAAGGGTTCAAAAGGCATTTAAATGACTTAGAAACATTACGATGAGGCTTCTTTAGGGTTTTTAAGGCCTATGAACATATTTTTTTATATCCGTTTAGGATAACGGGCACTCAGTATGTGGGCTAATGCATAACTAACCTAAGAGGACTTAAAGAAGCACTATAGAACCTTAGTGTTAAGGGTCGAGGTGATCCCGAAAGTTGAACCATGAATGTGTGAGGTACCGAATGCATATTATGAAAGACACAAGTAGTGTCTTCTTATAGTTGGGTGATGACTAGGATTACGACTTGTTGTGAGAGCACTTAGTGAGGGGGAGTTCCATAGTGCACACAATCACATATTGAGGGGGAGTACATCTTTTGGCATATGATTGAGATAGCACATATTTACACTTATCATTCTCGCAGGTTTTGATTACATGGTTGATGTGTTTATTGCACTGTGTCTTTACATCGATATTCATATATTCTCGTGATTTCATTATGTTCATTTGATATAGTTCTCTTGATATGATCTCACGTGGTATAGTTGAGGGTGTTGTGCAGGAAACAGGTTGACTACATTTGAGCATTGTTAAGTGACTTGATATTATAGAATACGATACCAAAATTTGTAAATTCCTTTGATGGCTCTTTGGGGGTTATATTTTTTGATGTATTGTATTCTTCTACTAAGTATAGCAGTTTTGTCATGAATTGCCAAAGGGGGAATTTATTAAGACCACGTGGTCCATTTTTGTAATTGGCTAAGTTGGTTTTGACAAAATGTGCTTACAATGTAATCACTACAATAGTCCTAGGTTTAGAGTATCTCAATACCCATTCTATGCCAAGAAGGTTTAAGCTTTATTACCGTGACCTACTACCGGCCGTTTTGGTACTTGAGGGGTAACTGGGTAATTTTGACTTTTGTTGTGCTTTGAATCTCACACATTCATACATTGCGTGCATAGCATATAGTTTATTTTATATCATCATGTCTGAATTGGTCTTATGATTGTGAAATAGATTTTCTAAACATGCATATTTCAAACACTTATGAAAATTAATTTCATAAGACAAGTAGAGAATGAGCACTTTTTGGTGCTCGTTCAAACAAACTTAGTGGCTCATTTGAACGAACAATAGAAAGGTCATTTGCTCATTTTCATTCGTTCGAAAGGCCTGAATTCAAAGAAGAGTTACAACCTCTAAGTTTTGCTCATTTGGAGCTCGCTCCATGTTCATTCAAATGAATAAGTTGGTCGTTTGAATGAGCCCACCTTCGTTCGAACGAGCACTGTGTTAAACAATTTTTCAAACTGTTTGAGATCCGATCTTCACGCAATAAATATATGAATTCAGTTTTGTGCGAAGAGAGAATAGAGAAATAGAGCACTAAGAGTTCATCATTGTGGGAGTCCTAGAATTGCTAGATCTGGGAGCTTCCATTGAAAAAGTTCATATATGTTAGATATCATGTCGTTCTCTGTTGATTTCGCCAATTGATTTCTATCAATTCCACATGATCCTAATCACATCAAAGAGCCCCCAATTCACATTTTCAATATTGGAGAAGAGAGTTCAAGCTTGAGGATTTGGCGTTGAGCAATTGGTAAAAAATAAGGTTGTGTGGATTCATAATTGTTAAAGGCCCAATCGGAGGAGTCTGAGACCAAAGAAGGATCCGGTTGTATGGAGAATTCATTATGAGGAACTTATGGATTTAAGGGAGGTTGACAGTGTGAATGCGTAAAATAGTGTTAGAGGTACTTAGACCGTGTCAAGTTTACGTGTAATTCAATCTCGATCATAGTGAATTGCTTCCCCGAGCATTGGTTGGCTCTAGAGTTTTCGATGAAGGACAGTTTTCCAAGGTGGTTTCTCCGTCATTATTATAGTTTGCACTTTTCTCTCTCTATGTGTTTACGATTCATAATTTTCTAGATAAACTTTCTTTTGTTTACTTGACAATTTAGGTTTTCGTAATTATATTCATAGAATATTGAATTGATAATTGGAAACCTCAATTGAGCAAATTGAATTGCAAATTGAATTGGTGAATTGGTGAGTTGTTGATTGATCACATAGTTGAATTGATATCTAACTTTAACTTGTGAATCAATTGGACTTAGTTGAATATGCATTGATCAACACTACATGATTACATATTTGAATAGCTTGAAATAATTGATAGAATTGTATACATTAGTTGAATATACATTGTAGTTGCAATTCCTTTATTTGTCATTTGAAGTAGTTGGTAGTGTTGTGATTGAAGAATTTGAGATATTGAAAAACTGAGCATACCTATTCAACCCCCCTTTTGGAAATTCGTGACAAAACTGCTACACTTAGTATAAGAATACAATACATCAAAAAAATATAAACCCCAAAGAGCTAACAAAGGAAATTACAAATTTTGATCTAGTATTCTATACTATCAAGTCACTTAGCAAAATCAAATGTAGTCAACCTGTTTCCTGGACAACACCCTCAACTATACCACATGAGATCATATCAAGAGAAATATATCAAATGAACATAATGAAATCACGAGAATAGATGAATATAAATGTAAAGGCAAGGTGCAGTAAACACATCAATCATGTAATCAAAACTTGTGAGCATGATAAGTGTAAATATATGTTATCTCAATCATATGCCAGAAAAATGTACTCCCCTTATATTGCCCCTTAATATGTGATTATGTGCACTAAGAAACTCCCCCTCACTAAGTGCTCTCACAACATCTCCCTATTTTTGTCACGATGACAAAGGTAGGAATCAACAATGATAACTTGAAGTGGATGTGAAAGGCTTATTCTTATTCGAGAACTTGTCATAGCCTAAACCACTTCTATCATTCTTGATTTTGACAGTATTAAGCATTTTAGAAAGCTTATTTGACCTATCCTCAAGATTGACTTTTAAATTCCTAGCTTGTGTGAGTTGTTCACTAAGAGAATGAATTTGGACATTCAATTCATTCTTTTCAACCTCACAAGCATCTAGGGATGCTTTAAGTCCTCCTACCTCAATAACCAACAAATTTCTCTCATTTTCTAAGGTTTCAACCTTTTCCAAGTGTGGGCTCTAACATCAAAAAAAAAAAAAATGCGAGTGTCATCCTTTTTATGGATTTAAAAGGATCCCAGCTGTCTCATTCCCTTGAGGTGGGAAGGAATGCCTCTTATGAAAGATAGAGAGATTGAGGAGTCGTCAACTTGTTTTTGGGTAAAAAACAAGCAAACCCGTTATAACAAAATATAATTAAAAGGAAACTAAAAAGGAATAAAATAATCAATGTCACATCCCGAACCCCACCCTACGCGGATGTCGAGGACGTGACCGCCAGTCAGTCGCGACGCGACCAACCAAAGGCAAATTCTGAACTTTCCGACAAATTGCACTCCAACTGTAGGGTCAGATGCAGCGGAATTTAAAACTTTTCTTTGTGTCACGGGAATGCAACTCACTTATCCATCATAAGAATATGCATCACAGAGCAAGACTAAATCCAGTCAGTCAACAATTCTAATCTCAGAGCATATCTAAAATCAAGCATATAACAACAGAGCAGATCTAATATCTCTAGAGTACCATTAGTTCCATGAGCCATGTCTATCTAGTATATATCAGTCAAGTCAGTCATAACATACCACTCACCGGAATAACCAGGTTCAATCCACAATAAACCAGTCTTTACAATTCAGTGCCGTCAGATCCTTACTTGAGATGCCACTTGGCCTATTCACGTCATGTCATAGTACCTTCTAATCCAATGGAGGTAATTCCTGAAAAATGTCAGAATAATGGGGTGAGCTTAAATAAGCCCAGTGAGTAACACAGATTCTCTATCATGGGTTTCAAAACCAGTTTTGTGCTCCCAAGGCACATGGATAATTTAGTCATTACAAAAATAACTATTTTTATAAATCCATTTCATAAGCAGTCTAGTACAATAAAACAGAATCGAACAGACAATACAAACAGATTGGAACATGACATAACCAATCGGTCAGAACAATAACTATTGCTAATATATCGGTCAAGACACAGACTCTTCATTAACGGAACGAATCATAACGGAACTGGACCATATATCAATCAAGACAGACAGATCATCAACGGACGGAACATGTCGGAACCGGACGGAACATATCAATCGAGGCAGACATAACATTAACGGACAGAATATAACGGAATCGAACGGTAACAGTACATCAGTCAAGCAAAGGCATATCGCGAACGGATAAAATTATAACGGAACTAAACGGAAACAACACACTAATCAAGACACAGGCAAATCATGAACAGGACACAACATAACGGAACTGGGTAGAAACAATATAACAATCAAGTCAGGGACACATCACTGTCGGAACTAATCATAACTGGACTGAACAATGTTTCAATCAAGACAGAAGTATCATCAACGGACAGTACACAACGGAACTGGACCATATATCAATCAAGGCAGACTTAACATCATTAACGGACGGAACATGTCAGAGCCGGACGGAACACATCAATCGAGGCAGACATATCATTAACGGACAGCACATAACCGAACTGAACGGAATTCCTAATTTGAAGGATACAAGCACATCACGTGGAATGTGGTACAAAGGGCGTACATTAAGTACATACATTTAAACAATATAGCATTCAGACAATATACTATACAAAGCGGTACGATACAACAAAATGTTGTTCTTTGCCTATATCACATGGTTTATTTAATCGTTTCAGAAATAATGGTTCAATATATCCATTTTATCTCAACAGTTCAAAACGGGCAAAACAGTACGGAATGCTAGCACAGGGATCAGGAATATAGTCAATTATTTAAAAAGACTAAAACCATGTCATAAGTGATATAGTACGGAAAGCATGCATTTAAATAATTGCACTTAAATAATTGCATTCAAAACAGATCAGTAAATCAAGGGACAGTATCAAAACAGTGTCAGAAGTTACTCACAAACTTTACGCTTATTTCCTTGCATAAATAATCCGATAACCTCCAGGTACGTCAGGCATCTCCATGTATATCCTGAATAATAATCATCAATCACAGACAGATCAGAACTCATCCATTCAGGTCTCATTCGTCATCTTAGGTATCTATCGGATTACCTAAGATAGCCTAGTAGCCTATCGCCCTTCCATTGGGTCTCACCTGAGGCTATTTCATTCTTTAATTAGGCTTAGCAGTTATTAGGATTATATCCTAAGTCATTTAGACTACAATTGTTATCAGTCAGGCACTCATTCAACCTTAGGGGCAAAATGGTAATTTTACCATTCTTGTCCCGGACCCTGTCGTGGTCTTCGGAATAGTCTTTATATCTTAAGTACAAAGTTTTACGTCCTTTGGACTCCAATCGGTATCAGTTAGGTTCTCATTTTAACCATAGGGGCAAAATGGTAACTTTGCCATTCTTATCCCGGACCCTGTTATGGTCCTCAGAATATCCTATATATCGTATATATGAAGTTTTAAGTCTTTTAGACTTTAATCGGTATCAGTTGGGTACTTATTTAGTCTTCGGGGCAAAATGGTAATTTTGTCATTTTTGCCCCGGACCCTATCATGGTCCTCAGAACGTCCCATATATCTCATATATAAATTTGTAAGTCCCTTGGACTTCATTTGGTATCTGCTTTAGATCGTCAGGACACATCGGTCATTTCTCGTTTTACGCATTGACTGTCTCGGAGTCTTATTTAGCCCTTCAGTGTTCATAATTATCCCTATGATAATTTATCAGATCAGTTTGACCTTTATTCGACCTCTACTTTGCACTTATAGTGCTCAGGGGTATTTTGGTCATTTTACGTTTTGTGTAATTCTGACCCTGATTCGTCATCTAATCAAGTATACAGTCTCACCAGTGTCTGGGCTCCTAACGGTATCAGTTTCGTCCCAATCGGACTTTGTTTAGGTCTCGTACGGTATCAGGGGTAATTCGGTAATTTCGTGTGTCGTATTTTTCGGCACGTCAGTTCATAAAATGGACCTCGCTATTGGGTCCAGAGCGTCCAACATAGTGAAATTGGACTGTCTGTTATGTTTAATCGGCCCTGGGTATCATTAAGGGCAATTCAGTCATTTACACCTACGTGTCTGTATTTTTCGAGACCTCAGTTCATTAAACGGACCTCACCGTTGAGTCCAGAATGCCCGAGATAGTCAAAATAGGCTATCTTTTATTTTTATTTGGGTCTGGTGCCATCAGGGGCAGTACAGTAATTTATCACTTACAGGTCTGTATTTTTCGGTACTATATTTCCCAATTTGGACTGTACCATTGAGTCCAGAATGCTTGAAATAGTGAAAATACACTATTTATTTAATTTATTTGGACTCCGTTTGACATATTTAATGTCTAGGGGTAAAATTGTAATTTTACCTAATTAATAAATAATTAAATAATTATTTTATTATTTAATTAATTTATTCAGGGCTTAAATGAAGAAATTTTCCAAAGTCTGGGCCACTGTGTAATTCTCTAAAACAGTTGGGGACAAATCCGTAATTTCAGGAAACTTCAGGGGTCAAAATATAATTACATAATTTAGGGGTTCAAACCCCTTGGTTTTAGGGTTCAAAAATTGAACCGGTCCAGAACTCTAGTGAACCAACCGGTTCACTAACCCTCAGTGAACCGGAATTAAATATTCCTCTTATCCCCTAATTGGCCCTTAATTCATGGATAGCTTATTCCAATTTTCCCTATTTTAATTTTTAAAACCCGTAACCAAACAGGTAGGATCAGATTTTAAATTTAAAACATCAAAACGGTGCAGTTTTATTAAAACAGTGGCACGGTCTTGAGGCGACACGTGTCCGAGTCAGCTTGGATTGGCTCGGTCAACTCGGCCGAGTCAACTCCATCTCCCCCAACTTTTCTACGCATTGTTGCCCTACTTCTGCAGATTTTCTTCTTCTATTTCGTGATGTTTCAAGGGCTGTTTTCAACTGCTTTCTGTTCCAACCAGTCCCTGGGTGTCATGCCATCATTTTGGCATCGGTTTGGTGCCTCGAATCAAGCTCAAATGCTTGATCCATGGAGGAATAGCCGAAACGATAATTTGGCTGGTAAATCCTCCTTTCTCCACCATTTTCCATGGTTTTTGTTTCTTTGTGACCGTATCTCTATGGGGGTCAATATCCCATTCCAAAAACATGATTTAGAAGTCTGATTTGGGAGTTGGGTTTCATGGCCGAGACCTATAGGTTCGGTTTTGAGGGTCCAAATCACTGCTCTAGGGTCGCGGGTTGGTATTTTGGAAACTCTCGTGACCTAAAGATCAAGTCTCGACCATCCAAACATGGTTTGGTTTTGGTCATTTCAGATTGGTTGCATGCAAGGTCATCCATGGAGGATGGGTCACGGCTTTGGGTTTTTGCTTGAATTCCAAGCAGTCCGATGGTCCTTTTCAAGCCTAAATAACCCAGATCTCATCAACTAGTTAGCATGCATGCAATTCTAGTTCTACAATGCACAAAACAGTACCCAAAACTTCAGATCAAGAATTGAAGCAAATTTTGAAAATATACCTCATAACCGACCACTGTCCATGTTCCCATGCTTAGTGGTTCAGTCCTTGGGCACTTCAGAGCTTCAACCATGTCTCAGTTCCCTTTTGGTGCATCTCCAATGAAGACACACACACCATGGACACATGTGTATACACATGCAAGGCCTTCTCTCTCTATAAATTCTCTCTCTCTAGCAGATCCATCATCACAGGTACAGAGATCTGTTTTGGATTTCTGGTTTCCTCCCCCTCACCCACGAGACACACAAGACAATATATATATACAAGCATAGACATGTATATATTTTATAAATTAACTTGTTGCATGGACTCCCATTGGGTGGAATGGTGGTCCAATCAGATTTAGTCTGCCTATATATATATATATATATATTACATATTTTATATATCATATATGGCTGCATGAAACCCCATTGGTCCATTTGGGTGGTAGCTTGGGGCAACTTTGAATATATATACAATTTAGTTGTATATATATGCACAAAGTAATGGCAGCCGAGTTGGTAAATTTTTTGAGAAAAAAAGTCATCCCCTCAAAGGTGAAGGGTTCAATTCCCTTAGCTACCATTTTGGCCATTTTTTCACCATTTTTGGTTAAGGCCCTGTTTGGCTGCGCATTAATTCGGTTTCAGTATTTGCTACATAACTTTCATTCCGTAGCTCCTTTTTCGACGCGGTTTATTCCGAGAGTTTCATATTTCAGTTATCTACAGTGTCAGAGGTTCCGTGTCGTTTATTAGTCATTCGGGATTTCCGGGGTTACTAATTCGGGTTCCGTCAGTATTAAATTAACATTATTTCACCTAATTAATAGATAATTAGGTTCGGGTATTATACCCTATTCTCGGACATGTTCTAATTATTTTATCGGCCTATCATGACCGTCGGGAGATTAGGGTTAATTCCCTTAATTATTCCCTAAGCCGGTACTAATTAATAATTAATTATTTAATTATTAATTATACAGAGTCGGGGTGTTACAATCAAAATTACATTGCCTTGTCTCCTAATTACATTCTAAAGATCCCTTGACATGGATCAAACAAATAAAGCACTAAAATAAAAGGAAAAAAACCAAAGAAAACATGGATCCAAGGGCTAAGGTATGGAGTGGGAAGGCATTAGGGACCCACAACGCTCGATCTGAATGGATCGACCTCGAATATTCACTTACAAGGCTATTTTGTCTCGAGAAAACTGAAAAAAGAGATATAAGTCTGGAAGAGACAAATAATAAAGGATCTCACGTAAAGAAATAAAATAGAACAAGAAAGACAAAAAATAGATTTGACTGGGGCCCGAAGGTTTCTTACGTATCCGTTCAGAAAACAGAATCAGAGTCACGCAGTTATCTAGTTTACCCTTTTTTTTTATCAAGAGTGATAAAAGAGATGAAATCAACTGGATCTAAAAGAAAAGGAAACTATTAAGGGTTTGAGAGCATGCATTATTCAGTCGTGGTAGTCAGACAGATCTCTGGCTTGTTCTTCTTTTCGTAAAGCATCACTTTGACTGGCTTCACAGAGAGAGGTTGTCATTTTAGCAGGGCTTCGGCCTTAGGAGAGAGAGAGGGTTCTTGTAAAGAGAACCCTAGAATTAACCTAACAGCATAAGGCTATGGAAACTGTCTTCCCTTCATATATTTTCGTGTCCTCCAACTAATGGCCTGGGGGCTCTATTTATAAGGAAATATAAAGATTTTATCCAAGGGTCTAAGATGAAAACCTAAAATGGAGGGTTAGAATCATGTCTTGAGTGATACTTATCTAATTAAAAAAATATAAAATTAAATAAGAATGATTATCCTAAGTAAATAAATTAATAAATAATTATGACAATACACAAACCAATAGAATTGGTGTCTACATGCAAGAGCCAATAAGATAAAAGAGAAATAGAATTTAAATGAAAATGTTTAGGTTCGATGTATCTCTATTTGAGGAAATATCAAGCAACTAGATTTATGGAAACTCTAAAAGTGGAAAGCCTTAATTAAGCCTAAATAAACTATTATCACTCAAGATTATCAAATTGACCCTAATTTGGTAGAGAATCTCTAGATTGCCACAAGACATGTGAAAATACCAAATTATCCCCAATTCGTCACCAAAGGGCTAAAATTATCAAATTACCCCATGTGGGTAAAATGATATAGAAATTATGAAAATTTTCCTCAAGTGACTATGAAGTCCTACCGAGGGTAGGATTGTGTCAAAATTATTAAAATGCCCTTAATGGACAAAAAGGTGCCAAAATTATCAAAACGCCCTTCGATGGGCAGAAGAATCCTAACGGGAGTGAGACTCTATTAGGAAGAGCCTTACTTGGAATGGGATTCTATCAAGAGAGTCCTAACAGGAGTGGGGCTCTATCGAGAAGAGTCTTACTTGGACTAGGACTCTGTTAAGAGAGTCCTAACGGGAGTGAGACTCTATTGGGAAAGTTCTAATGGAATTGGGACTTTGGCATGAGAGACCTAGTGGGAATAGGACTCTATCAGAAGGAGTCCTAATAGAAGTGGATTTCTTGGTATAACTACCAAATTGCTATCACTTAATCAAGGGTCACAAAATGAAGTGTCTAGAGAAAGCCCCTTGTTGATGGAACTTGCAAGCAAGTGAACATCAACGCAAGAAAGAGGAGGCAGTGATTTTTTGCTTGACGTGGTCAGACTCATTCCTCTATGAGATTCCTACGTATCACCCTCAGGTGAATCAGACCATTTGTAGTTCGTGACTAGCAAAAATGAGTGTTGTCCTTACAGAATTTTCTCTAAAGAGATTCATCTTAATAGAACTGTTGTGAGGTTACGCTTTCAAAAATGACTCATTGGAGTCTTACTTGATAGGAAATACGATGCTAACAAGTCTTTCATAAGGTTGTGTTCTCATGAGATGATCTTATGTCCTCATATGTTTTACCTACAAGGGAGTTCCATCCTAGTAGGTTGGTAAGAGAGAATGTGATAGACGGCTTACCTAAGAGGAACATTATCCTAACAGGATGATAAGATATGATGCGATAGATGGCTTACTCGAAAAAAATGCTATCCTAACAAGATAATGAATATGCATCCTCAGACAGCTTTTCTAAAAAGAAATGTTATCCTAATAGATAATGAATTTGCATCCTTAGACGGATTTCCTAAAAGCAATGCTATCCTAATAGGCCGATAATGTGTCCTCAAACAACTTTCCTAAAAGGAATGCTATCTTAATAGGCCGATAATGTGTCTTCAAACAGCTTTCCTAAAAGGAATGCTATCCTAATAAGCTGATAATGCGTCCTCAAATGGCTTACCCCGAGAGGAATGCTATCCTAACAAGATGGTAAATTTGGATGACTTTCCTAAAAGGAATGCTATCCTAATAGGCTAGTGAATTTGCATCCTTAGATAGCTTTCCTAAAAGAAATTCTATCCAAATAGGCTGATAATGCGATAAACAACTTACTTGAAATAAATACTATTAGAACAGGATGTTTTCTAAAATGAATGCTATGATAGTAGAATTTTCATAAGATTATGTCCTTAAAAGACGAATTGCCAAGATGACTTACGTCCTCAGACGTCATCGAGATAGATTACGTCCTCAGACAGTTTTTTTTTTCCTAGATAGATTACATCCTCAGACAATTTTTTCCTATATAGATTATGTCCTCAAACAATTTTTTTCCTAGATGGATCACGTCCTCAGACAATTTTTTCCTAGATGGATTACATCCTCAAACGGCTTTTTCCTAGATGGATTACGTCCTCAAACGGTTTACCAAGATAGATGAGAGATAAGATATGCAAGAAGCAGCCTTGATCTAGATAAAATGAGGTAGAACTCAACTTAAATAGGAGTGAGGAAAGCTATAAAAAAAATTACATTAATGAAAAACTCTTACCTCAGCTAGAGGAATATGAGACTTACTCAACTTAGAGAGGAGTAAAGAGAATGTACTAAACTCAGATAGGAGTGAAAAAGATGTACTCAACTTAGATAGGACTAAATAAATATTCTCATTGAATGAGAGAAAATGTTGTGAAACATATTTTTTTCATTTTTGAAAAAGATATTTCATTTAGAGAAAATTCTCACTTTTGGCTTGGACTCTACTAGCCCCTAGATCACTGGAAATCAAGTTAGTTGCTTAGGTCAAAACAACCATTGCTTGGTTTTGAATGGTGAGGTTTCCCATCTTCTAAAGATGATTGGGGAAAATTTGCTCGAGCTATAAAGGCTTAAGAGACTTGATCAGCTACAGACTTATTTTCAAATCTTTTTGCCCTTCCAAATGATTTGGGAGATTCCTTTGAAAATTTCAAAGTATTTGTTTTGAGCATGATTTAGTTTAATCATTTGGGAAAATTAAAATCATTTTTTTTTCACAATAGATTATGTTTAACTGAGCATGTTGGATGAAATCATTGAATAAAAGAAATTTTGGATGAACCAAAATGATGGAGACTGTGCCCATGATGTGGGAAACTTTGTTAAAGCATGAAAAATGTGAAATAAAACCCTTTAAATGGAAAAAGGGTTCTTATATTGGCATGAAGGAGCCCCTTGATTAGGAAAAATTATATGATTAAGAGTATGAGTTACTCTTAGAATGAACAAGGCATAAGGGAGCCCCTTTTGAAGCAAAGACGAGTTACTTCATAAAATGAGAAAGCAATTTGGTGCAAATAGGTAGGTAAAGAGTCCCTTGATGAGTTCCTTGAAAAAGTGGGTGAAGAATAAAGAAGCAATGTGATGTAAACAGGTAAGGAGGAAGCCCCTTGTCTAAAATCGTTTGTTACATGACCCATATATTTGTAAGACCCTTTGAAAGAGTTCTCAATTGAACTATGACAATTCCCTTAAGCAAGAAAGACCTCAAGGTAGTCTTAGTATTAAGGACAAAACGCATGCTAGGGTAAGGTTTACAAAATGAAAGTTATAGAAAACCCGTGTTCATAGTATCAAACCCTTTGTGTGCATTTCCTTGATATGCATAACTCTGACGTGCATAACCTTGATGTGCATGTCCTTTATTGTATATGACCTTCATGTGCATGACTTTGATGTACATAACTAAGCCTAAAGTTTCTTCTTAGGCTACCTACGTATCTCTTTTTTGGAGAATTAGGTGTAACGTAGTTCATTGCTCGCTTGAAGCTCTTTGAGCCATATAAGGCTTGATTGACTGATTTCTTGCTTCCTTGCTTGGAAAATGCTTCTTTTGATGAGGCAAAGATTTTCTTTTCTTTGCTTTTTAACTCTTCCTTGATAATTGTTTTGTTACTTCTGTGCTTGAAAAAGTTTTCCTTCCATGAGGTAAATATTTTCTTCTCTTTGCTTTTGATTCTTTTTTTATGATTGTTTCTCATTTTCTTGCTTGAAAATGTTTTCTTTCACATAAGAAAAAAAAAATTTCTCTTTACTCATTGATTCTTTTATAATGGCATTGTGAGGGTGCACACATAATAGGCTTCCCCCCCCCCCCCAAAGGTTTGGTAGATGGGTTTAAGAAAGAAAGGCAGATCAATCAGGCTTAAAGGGTTTGCAAGTGAATATCTTGAAATGGGTGATAGGATAGATTTAGTTTGCCAAGTAATAGCCTCTTATCCATGGAATTGCTTGCTTTTAGGAAATAGTCACATTGTTGAGACTCATGATATCGATGTCTACTTAAGGTCATGACCATTATCTTCTTTGTATGGTGATTGAATCAGAAAAAATGCCTTTGAGACAAATGGATGAATTGATGAAGTTTGATGATGGTCAAATTTAACAGTTTCAATCTTATTATGAATTTGATGACATTCATTTTCTTAAAGAATCAAGGTGAATCATGCAAACATTTTTTTCAAAGTTTCGTAAGAGAATCTTTATTGAAACATGAGGAAAGACATATAGAAATTATCCATCAAGAATAAAATAGTGATCTTTGACTTGGGAAGTTCCTTATTCTTGATTGTGGGCTAATCTTGGTTGATCCTTGAATGAGGAGGCCCAATGGCTTGTTCATTAATCAAATCTTGGATAGCATGCCTCAATATGGTGCAATGATTAGTGGAGTGGCCCACACATTTATGGCAGGCACAATGCTTGTTCAAATCATAGCTCTTAGGTATTAGGTTTGGAGTGAGCTGAAGATCTAAAGGTTGGAAATGCCCTTCTTCACAAAGCTTTTGAAAAGCTTCGCTCATTGATGCAGAGAGTTTTGAGAATGACCTTGATAGGCGCCTTCGAGATGAATTTGGAGGCAATGAGGCAATTAAACTAACAGACCAAGAGAACAATTATTGTGGAGTTAAAGCATTGACTACAATCTCTGAGTTATTAGGCTTGATGTTTTGTGTGGCCTTCCTCAATGTTCCATTATTAATTACATCCTCGATTTGGATTCTAGCCCCTATAAGAGCTTTGAAAGTCTTAAACTAGTGGGTAAACATTGATTCACGATAAATGGGAATTAAGTTATTCTTTATCATTTATACTTATTCGGCTTCACTCGGCCTATTGACCATTTGGGCTACTTTGGCCCTCCATCGGGTGATGAAAGTTGAAAGAGTCTCATTGGGTTCTTGCTTAGTGGTCTCAAAGTCCCTGAGTGTGATGTCCAAATCATTGTTGTACTTGTATTGCTTGATAAAGGCATCGTAGAATTGTTCCTAATCTTTGGACATGGTCTCTTCCAAGTCTAAGAGCCAATTGAGAGTTGCCCCAGTTAGTGTTTGGTGGAACATTTGAGCCATCATTTCAGTTGTAGCCCCTATTGGTTGCATGGCCCGAACATAGAGCTTGAGATGGATCTTTGGGCATGTGGTCCCATTGAATTTGTCTAAGCCTAGCATTTTGAGCTTGTAGGGAAAACGGACCTCTGGATATAGGGAGAGTTTGTGGATATCAATCATGTTATCTCCACAGTTGGATTTGCATATTAAGGCTTCCATCATTTCAAGCCTTTTGAGAAGGGCCTCTTCATTGGTGTTGGGCTTCTTTTGAGGTCTGACTTTATTTTGGGGCCCATTTTGTTTCGCTCGATTAAATTGATCATGTATGGTTGCATCTTAGGCCTGCTGATTCTGTGGGAGATGATCTTGAGGAGGTACATATGGTTGGTTATTGGGAGCATTGTTAGGCCCTGCTAGGAGTGGTACAGGTGGTGGTAACCCTTGTTATAATAATTCTTGGACCGTTTGGGAGAGCCTTTGTGTTTCATCCTTATAATTGGCCATGTCTTTTCTAATTTTAGCCAAAATCTAGAGTAATTGATCCTGATCCACATTGACAAGGTGCAGTGATTGACTTGATTTTGATGCCATAGTTTTTGGGCTCAACTAAGGGAATAAGAGCTACAATGGGGTAGGAAACCTCATTGAATTTTTTGATAAGCAAATGAGTGCGGAGGGTGTGTAATGCAAATACAATGTATGAAAGTGATATGTGTGCAAGGTATTTAGATTTTAGTCCTTTTTTTATTCATTCATCCATACATTCAAGCATTCATACATCAATACATCCATCAAAAAGCATAAACACCAAATAAATGTAAAACAAATAAGCAAAATAGCCTTGAAGTGAATACTTCACAGAGTCTATTCCTCTTTATTCCTAGTGGAGTCGCCACTGTGGGCGCCAACACCAAAAAAAAGAAAAATGTGGGTGTCATCCTTTTTATGGATTTAGAGGGATCCCGGCTATCACCTTCCCTTGAGGTAGGAATGAACGCCTCTTATGAAAGACAGAGAAATTGAGGAGTCGCCAGCTTGTTTTATGGCAAGAAACAATCAAACCCATTACAACAGAACATAATTAAAAGAAAACTGAAAAGGAATAAAATAATCAAAATTACATCACCTTGTCTCCTAATTACATTCTAAAAATCTCTTGACATGGATCAAACAAATAAAGCACTAAAATAAAAATTGAAAACCAAAGAAAACATGGATTCGGGGACTAAGGTATGGAGTGGGAAGGTGTTAGGCACCCACCACGTCCAATCCGAATGGATTAGCCTCGAATATTCACTTGCAAGGTTATTTTATCATGAGAAAACTGAAAAGAGATATGTGAGTCCGGAAGAGAAAATTAATAAAGGATCTAGTGTAAAAAAATAAAACAAAACAAGAAAGACAAAAAATAGATCTGACTCGGGCCCGAAGGCTTCCTACGTATCCATTCAGAAAATAAAATCAGAGTCATGTAGTTCTTCAGTTTACCATTTTTTATCAAGAGTGATAAAAGAGATGAAATCAATCAGATCAAAAGAAAAAGAAACTATTAAGGGTTTAAGAGCATGCCTTATTCAATCATGGTAGTCGGACAGATCTCTGACTTGTTCTTCGGTTCGTAAAACGTCACTTTGACTGGTTCCGCGGAGAGAGGTTGTCACTTCGGTAGGGCTTCGGCCTTACGAGATAGAGGGTTCTTGTAGAGAAAACCCTAGAATTAACCTAACAGTGTAAGGCTATGGAAACCATCTTCCTTTTATATATTTTCGTGTCCTCCAACTAATGGCCTGAGGGCTCTATGTATAGGGAAATATAGAGATTTGATCTAAGGGTCTAAGATGAAAACCTAAAACGAAAGGCTAGGATCATGTCTTGAGTGATAATTGTCTAATTAAATAAATAAAAAATTAAATAAGAATGATTATCCTAAGTAAATAAATTAATAAATAATTATGACAATGCACGAACTAATAGAATTGGTGTCTACATGCAAGAGACAATAAGATAAAAGAGAAATAGAATTTAAATGGAAATTAAACTTTAAAATGAAAATGTCTAGGTTCAATGTATCTCTATTTGAGGAAGTATCAAGTAACTAGATTTATGGAAACTCTAAAAGTGGAAAGTCCTAACTAAGCCTAAAGAAACTATTATCACTCAAGATTACCAAATTGCCCCTCATTCGGTAGAGAATCTCTAGATTGCCACAAGACATGTGAAAAGACCAAATTACCCCCAATTCGTCACCAAATGGCTAAAATTACCAAATTACTCCCATGTGGGTAAATGATATGGAAATTATTAAAATGTCCGTCAAGTGTCTAAGAAGTCCTATTGAGGGTAGGATTGTGCGAAAATTAGCAAAATTTCCTTAGTGGGCAAAAAGGTGTCGAAATTACCGAAACACCATCCAATGGGCAGAAGAGTCCTAACGGGAGTAAGACTCTGTTAGGAAGAGTCCTATTTGGATTTGGACTCTAACAAGAGATTCCTAACGGGAGTGGGACTCTATCAGGAAGAGTCATAATGGAACTGGGATTCTGGTAGGAGAGTCCTAGCGGGAATAGGACTATGTCAGGAGGAGTCCTAATGGAAGTGGATTTCTTGGTATAACTACCAAATTGCTACCACTTAATCAAGGGTCACAAAATGAGGTGTCTACACCAAGAGAGACAATTTATCCTCATTTAATTGATTCAATAAAGATTGATCAACTATTAAAGCACTCTTCTCTTTCTCACATGACTTGAGTTTAGTGATAAGCTTCATGTTAGATTCTTAAGATTTATTGATTCATTGAATAGCCTTTTAAAAGCAATCTCAATATTGTCTTCTTCTTTACTTTTATTATCACTAGACATAAGATTTTTTTTGTCCTCATGATCTTCATCCTCAATGGATGAGGATCCTTCATAGAAATTGGTGACACTTGTGAAAGCCAAGAATTGACTTTCATCGTCTTTATTTTCTTCATCAGCATCCTCATCCCCTTCATCCTCTTCGAAAAGAAATGATTTCATTGTCCTCTTATTTCTAGAATTTTCCTCTCTCTTGTTAGGACAATCGGCCGTTATGTGCCCAGAATTATGGCAATCATAACATTCAAGAGGTTTGGAAAAGGGTTGTGATGAAGGTTTTCTTCTATCACTACTAGAAGAAGATTTTTGAACTTTGTCTTTTGAAGAGTTAGAATTTCCTAAAGATTTTTTACTTGAGCTTTGATATCCCTTAGAGTTAGGCATTTTGCCCTTGAGGTACTTGTTAAACCTCCTAACAAAAAGAGCTAAGTCTTCATCGTTCATGGACTCGAGGTTAATCTCTAAATCTCTTTCATTTTCTCTTTATGTTGATTTTAAGATAAGACTTTTAGTTTTATTTGCTTGCCTTAGAATTAGCTCAAAATTTTGAATTGACCCAACTAACTCATCAACAAAGCTAGAGACCATGTCCTTACTTTCCTCAATGGAAATTATCTTAGGTTGAAATCTCTTAGGGAGAGATCTTAATATTTTTTTTACTGTCTTGGTCCTATCTAGCTTCTTTCTTAGGTTGAATGACGAGTTGACAATGTAACTCAATTTAGCATAGAAATCGAAAAAGGTTTTTGATTCTTCCATTCTTAAAGCTTCAAACCTAGTGGTCAACATTTGTAATTTGGACCATTTGACCGTCGACGTACCCTCATGAGTCATCTCAAGAATGTCCCATGCCACTTTAGAGGTCTCACAAGTCATAATCCTATGAAACTTATCAGGAGTTACCGCATTAAAGATAACATTTAGACCTTTTATGTTATAGCTACTTATCCTAAGTTCTAATTCATTCCAAGTATTTGGAGGCTTAGGTACAGATGCGACGTCTGTAGTGATAATTATGACTGAAGTGGTCCAACCTTCTTGGACGACGATCCAAACTCGCTTATCCATGCTCTCATGAATTCTCTCATATGAGCTTTTCAATAAGCATAATTAGAGTCATCAAATAGGGGTGGTCATGAGATCGAACTGCCCTTTCTTAACCCTTCTATGGTTCACACTTTGGATATCAATCAATTTCTTTTGAAAGGGAGCTCTGATACCACTTTGTTGTAACGTTAGGTCCTAGTGTGAAGCTAACCTAGAAAGGAGGGAGAGGTTGAATAGGTATGCTCGAATTTTTAATATCTTCAATTCTTCAATCACAACACTACCAACTACTTCAAATGATAAATAAAAGAATTTCAACTACAATGTATATTCAACTAATGTATATAATTCTATCAATTATCCTAAGCCATTCAAATTTGTAATCATGTAGTGTTGATCAATGCATACTATTCAACTAAGCCCAATTGATTCACAAGTTCAATTTAGATATTAATTTATCAAGTCAACTCAAGTTCAACTATGTGATCAATCAACAATTCACCAATTCAATTCACAATTCAATTTGCCCAATTGAGATTTCCAAATATCAATTCAATATTCTATGAACACAATTATGAAAACCTAAATTTTCAAGTAAGCGAAAATAAGTATATTTAGCAAATTATAAATTATAAACACATAGAGAGAAAAGTGTGTAAACCACAATGATGACGGAGAAACCACCTCGGAAAACTATCTTTGGTGGAAAACTCTGAAGCCGGCCAATGCAGGGAAGCAATTCACTATGATCGAGATTAAATTACATGTAAAGTTGACACGGTCTAAGTACCTGTAGCACCGTTCTATGCATTCATGCTGTTAACCTCCCTTGAATCCACAAGCTCCTCATAGATGAATGCTCCATATAACCGGATCCTCTTTCAACCTCGGACTCTTCTGATTGGGCCTTTCACAATTGTGAATCCATACAACCTCGATATCTATCAATTGCTCAATGCCGAATCCTCAAGCTTGAACTATCTTCTCCAATAGCGAAAATGTGAATTCAGGGCTCTTTGATATGATTAGGATCATGTGGATTTGATTAAAATCAATCAGTGAAATCAACAGAGAAATGCATGATATGCAACATATATGAACTTCTTCAATTGAAGCTCTTAGATCTAGCAATTCTAAGGCTTTCACAATGATGAACTCTCAATGCTCTGTTTTTTCCATTATCTCTTCACACAAAACTAAATTTTTGTGTATTTATTATGTGAAGATTGGATCTCAAATAGTTTGAAAAATTGTTTAATGTAGTGCTCATTTGAACAAAGGTAGGCTCGTTCAAACAAATAACTTATTCGTTCGAACGAACTTGGAACAAACTTCAAACGAGCAAAACTCTGAGGTTACAACTCTTCGTTTGAATTCAGACCTTTCGAATGAATGAAAATGAGCAAATGACCTTTTTGTTGTTTGTTCAAACAAGCCATTGGGTTCGTTCAAATGAGTAATAGAAAGTGTTCATTTTTTGCTTGCCTTGTGAAATTAATTTCCCTAACTGTTTAAAATATGCATGTTTGGGAAATCTATTTAACAATCACAAGACCACTTCACACATGATGATATAAGATAAACTATATGTTATGCATGCAATGTGTGAGTGTATGAGATCCAAATCATGACAAAAGTTCATATTACCTAATTACCCCCTTAAGTATGAAGATAGCCGGTACTAGATCATAGTAGTGAAGCTTGAACCTTCTTAGCGTAGAACAGGCATTGAGATGCTCTAAACCTAGGATTAATGTAGTGATTACATTGAAAGCATGTTTTGTCAAAACTGGATTAGCCAATCACAATAATAGACCCTGTGGTCCTAATAAGACTATATCTTGATTTATTGAGATTATATGTTTATCATTGATCCTTATGATTCGACTGTTATTATTCTATTATGATATTATTGGTTATATGTTATCTTGGATACATGTGGATATTCTGTGGACTATGTTATTTCTATATATTGAGATATCATGCATTGTATTATGTAACTGTTGATGTAGATGTGGTGTGAGCCCGTGTGGCTACCACATGTTATGAGATGTTGATATTATAGATGAAAATGAAATAGTTAAATCGTTAAAAAATAGAAAGTTATGAACGAGCTAGTTAAAAGTTGAGAAATGGGAAGTTATGAATAAGATAAGTTACAAGTTGAGAAAGGGGAAGATATGGATATTACTGGGGTTTTGTGACTGGGATTGTGTCTTCTTGTGGTTTTAAATCGTAACCCCGTGCAGGTGGTCGTATGTCTCCATCGTGTTAGTAGCCCGAGAAACACTCAGGCTTTATTGGGAGCCATTAAGTAGTCTTGAAGGATTATAGAAGAAGTAGAGAGAAGTATAGGACTTGTCGAGGTTCAACTTGTTGTATTGTAGATTGTACTTGTTATAAACATGGATCATGTAGTAATTACACTTTATTGCTTTATCATACTACTAATTTGTATTGGATATACTTTCATTAGATATCATTGTTTTGACTACATTGAACAAGAAATGGAGGTGCGTTGTGTGGTTTGTATATGTTGATATACCTAATGTTGAATGTGTACTAAATGTTTGATTATTGTTGTTGTGCCAAGTAGAGTGGTATCTTATCATCTTGACTGTCATGTCTGTACTTGTGACCTGGTTGATAATATTTTTGTGTGCTTGAGATTTCATACTGGACATTAGGAATTGTCCTCATCGGACTTGCATTAGTTTTTGCACATTGTATGATTGTGTGTTCATGGGAATGGCAGATACTAGACTGATAGAGGATAGATGTTAGAGCAACATGAGATGGACAAAGACTTGAGTATCATTAGTTTCAAATAATTGTATTCATTCATTGTATACATATTGTATATTAGACCAATAGAGTTAACTCTATATGTTTGCTGGTTATATATTATCAATGAAATTTTTGGTTTAGTTGCATCTTATTGTGATCTATTTCATTTAATCCCATTACAAGACTTGAACAAGTCTAATCATGAGGACGAACCGAAATCAATTAAAGGAGAATTGTTTAAAGAAAAATCAACTCTAAAATAAATGGACTATATTAGATTCACTTGACTAGGATGATTAGTCTCAATCACCTACCTTTCGGGGTCCCGATGACCCCTTAGTCCAGTCCATCTGAGACCAAGGCGTTACATTTCTTCTTCTTTTTTGTATAGTTTTATAATTGAATCCATGTATGAGATCATGAAATAGTGATGTGTAGAAGTGATTTGAGTTGGAATTTGAGATATTGAAATGAATCCCATACCTAATCTGAGTGTTGCTAGTAACATTGGTTTGAATTAGAATGGTCATGACTTAATCAATTTAAATCCAAATGGAGTAGAATTTGAGTCTAAATTAAAGCCCTAGATGTTGAGTTTCTATTAAAATTGGTTTTACACGTAAATTCCAAGTTGATCTTGATTTATGAATTTTTAAAATTAGGTGGTTAAAATTAAAAATTTGGCTCCTGTAAGATAGCCTAGTTTAGGGACTTATAACTCTTTGTACATTTCGAGATAATTTTTGAATCTTGCATGGATGGATAAAACTATGTCTTAGGTTTTCCTTGATGCATCATAGGCCTTGTTTGGCCTTAAGATGAATTAGATATAGTGATTTTACTAAACATGTCTAGATTTTGACCTTAGAAGACTATTTGACTTATATCTTGAGCTATGGGTGAAATTTTTAGGTAATTCCAAAAATCAATGAAACTAGACCTTAAAAGACTGTAATATCCCGACCTGGGATATGGCACATAAATTGAGATAGACCGGGTCGAGTAGTGTAATACCAGTTGTAACCCGAGCTGTTAAGGCTCTATATCATGATATCATATGGACTGAACATTTCAGAATGTGAACGATTTATTTTGTACAGTCAATGCCGGGTAACGCCCGAGCAACCCAAGAACGAGCATCATAATACGTGTACACATGCAAACCCATGCATTTGTACGTTTGCATATATGTATAGGCCATTAAATATAAGTGTATGTATATGTACATAGAATCTAATATATAGATGTATATATGAATATATATATATATATATATGTATGTACAGATGTATATAAATTGTGTATATATATACGTATGTATATATGGTCACATAAGAAATAAGAAATACATATATATATAGTGTAATTATAAATACTGAAAGGAAAAGGGAAGGGGGACTGCATGTGATCAGTGTGCTTTATGTGTGTGTCAGGTGTGTGTTTGTGTGTGTTGGGGAAAAGCAGCAAGGCTGCTGACACCAAGAGGGGCAAGTGGAGTGAAATATCAATATATATATATATCAAATTGGACGTGGAGGAAGGAGATGGAATGGGCGGTAGAAAGCAGTCCAAGAAGGTCGAAAGGGAAGTAGGAAGAAAAAGAAAATGGAGGCGCAGCAAGTGGGAAACATTCCTATAAATATAGAGGGGAGTTTGGGAGGAATCAGATAACGAAGAAGGAAATTGAGGAGCTGAGACTGAAAGGAAGAGTTCCAAGGGTTTAGAAGCAGGAGCTAAGCGATTCAAAAGGGCTACTGCGAGCAGAACTGAGAAAAATCAAGTGAGTGGTTAAGTTCTATTTTTATAAATTTAGAGCATAAACCTAGATTTTATTTATAGTGTCTAAATCAGCATGGAATAAGGAGTATTTAGAGAAAAAATTCAAAGGAAATAATGTAGTGAGGAGGGAGAAAAGTGCAATTGCAGGTTTAGAGGGATAATCGATTTTTAGAGAATTTATGCATAAACTCTCATTTTTACGATGTAGAACTGTTAGAAACAGATCCCTATCAAGTTTAGAATAAAAATTGGCCTTGGGCAGTGACTCAGAAGTCACGAAATTGAGAGGGAAGGCTTGGTAGGAGAATCGACCGGAGCTACTATTCTCTCTATTCGTGGGGTTAAAGTGACCTAAATCAAAAACCAAGTTTAGATATAAGTTCTGAGGAGAATGCAAAATGTCATATTTTCTCCCTTAATGTTTAGTCTTTTATACTTATTTGGTGCCTAAATGTACTCATTATTCTTATATTTTGATTTAGGATGTAAATGGAGGCGCTAAATACAAAATGAAGCTAATTGGGCAATTTTGGACAGTTTCAACATCGCTTCATAATCCGAGAATAACTCTCTCATCCGAGCTCCGATTGAGATGATTCAAGATAATATGGAAAGCCAAGAAACATTTCTACAACTTTCAATTTTGAGTTTTGAGAGATACTGGCTGCATCAAGGTCGAAATCGGGCTTGAAGTCACTACACCTGCACTGCAAGCGTTTTTAGCTGTGCAAAATTCTAATGCGTGGGTCCACGCGATTTATTTTTGAGAATTCCAAATCTAGTGCGAAACTTTCAGCTGCAAACACCACTTTCCTAGTTATATTAGGACTTTATTTTATTTTTAATATTTTCTTTTTTATAGTTAGATTTGGATATTTTTATTTTAGGATAATAGTTAGAATATCTTTAGGAGTTCTAGTAGGTTTCAAAGAGTGAGGAATTAACGTGTAAAAGAAAGAGGATCAGCCCACACGCACGTCTCTCTCTCTCTCTCTCTCTCTCTCTCTCGCTCTCTCTCTTTCCCCTCTTCTCTAACTTCTCCTTCGAGTTTTCATAGCCTTGCGTGGCTAAATGTTTATAATTGGTCGAAGGAAACGGAAGCCTCGGAATCAATAAAACTGTGGAATCTAATTTGTTTTTATTGTTCAATTTATGCTTTAAGTATCGGATGTTCTTCTATGCTTATTTTCATGATCGTCCCATTTAATTACTAGGAGGCCTACTAGTTTATTATTTGTTACAATCTATTGATAGGTTAGATATCAAATCCGTAATTGTTTGATCCCTCTAATTTGTGAAGCAACTAAGATTTAATGATTTGCTACGTTAGAAATTATTAGATCTGTCACGCCCCGAATTCCCGACGAACCCGGGACGCGAGTAACGAGACAGAAAATAAAATAAATAAAGGAACAAGGTAAATAAATCCACTAAACATGCATCCCTTCCCATCAATACATAAGATAACATAAAATACATTGTTCATAGGTCATTCGGGCTTAAGCCCTTACATTACAAAACATAGGTCCCACGGACCAAAAATATAACAAGTGCTCCCCCCCTATCAAAGTATCGCTGGGTCTCAAGTAGCTGGAGAGTCCTCATCTGAAAAATGTTGCCCACGAATGGGTCAACTCAACTGCTGGTATGATGAATGCTAATGCAAGAAATAAAGCTAAGGCGTGGCATGTGCAAGGTGTACATTTATATCTAAATGACATTCGAAGCATCGCAATAATATATATGAATGGTATGCGTGACGCACCCATGCACAACTCTATGCCACAACCCATGTCTCGTTTACGGGTACTCCCCGATGGCACGAAGTACCAATGCAATGGCCAATTTTGGGTTTTTCACCACAGGATCTACACCCTCATAATGCAAAGCACCACGTGCTTACCTACGCCATGTTCTCAAAGGATTCATCATATGCCAATATGCCAATGCAATGTCAATGAAACATGGTTTCCATAATATAGCATGCTCGAGACAATAACTACATAAATCACCAGCTGATTCCACATGCAAGCATATCTCATATAATCAACCTATACACATGTCATGATTTACGTTCATCATTCACTAAACATTCATAAAGTACAAGTAACATGTAGCCATGTGAACAACCAACTCCAAATCATCAAATAAACACATTCCACATAAACACATAAGTCATTCCAGTCATTCACAGAACATTCCCAACTTAACTTCATTTCTAACATTAGCAAAACACCATACCTGTCGGGGAATCTCAACCCTAGATGATCGTGCACGATATATAACTGAACTGGTCAATGAAAATGTAGGAGATCAGATTGTCCTCTCTTGTCCTGTCAGTGTCCCTAAAAGTATAAATTACAACTCAGTCTATTGTCATTTGAATTTATGCTATTCATCAAATTTTATGTCTTTAATTCATACGTTTCTATTCTGCTAAATTAAACTCTGCCATTGAGTCTAGGACATTGAAGAAAATAAGTTTAGATTCTCGTAGAACTCAATTCGGACATCTAGGTTCAAAAGGGCAAAATAGTCATTTTGCACTTCTCATGGGTCCTCACATTTCGTGACTTCTTTTCACAAATCGGACTCCACGGTTGAGTCCGGAATGCTCGAGATAATAAAGTTTCACTATCTGTTTACCTAATTCGGAGTTCGTTTGACTGTACTTCAATTCAGGGGCATTTTGATAATTTTATATGTTACTACGGGTCTTTTATTTTTTGAGACTCTGTCTCGTAAAACGGACCCACCATTGGTCTCAGAATGGTCGAAATAGTCAAAATACACCAATGACTTGTCTCATTTGGACTTCGGATTAATTTAGAACATTTAATTAATTAAATTAATTTAATTAATATTTTATTCATGAGGGTCAAAACATAATTATTAACAGTTGGGGGGGTCAATTCGTAATTTCGGTAACTTCTTGGGTAAAGGTTAAATTCCCAAAAGTTCAAGGGTCAATTGGTAATTTACAATTTCCTTATTCTCAATTTGGATAGCCAAACAGTGGCTAATCCAAAACAGGGATAAGATATCCCTGTTCCCATTTCAATTCAATTTCTTAATTCCTTAATCTTGTAACCAAACAGCCCCATTTAATTTTTAATTTAAAACCTCAGCGCGACACGTGGCAAGGGCGGTTCAGCCCCGCCCGACCCGGACCCGAAACCCGGCCCGCACAATGCCTTTCTTCCCCGACTTTCCGGTGAGCCTCCGGTAGGGTTCTGGCGCCGGCGACATTTTTTCGATGAGATTTTTACAGTTTCTGAATGCGGTTTTTCTTCAGTTTTTCATGTAGGTTCCATATCTAGGCTTGGTTTTAGATTCAACCCATTAGGTTTTCACGAAATAGAGGGTCAACCCCTCGGTCAAAACTCCGGCCGACTCTTTCCCTTTCATTTTTGTGATAGTTTGGTTACGGTTTAACTCCCATTTTCATCCTAAAGTGTTTCTACACCTCCTAGGGTTCATCTCCTATCATCTAAACTAAGTTCTGTACATAAAATGACAACACCCATCTTCCATGGCCGTGACCTGCAACTCCCCATTTCTCCCTCATCTTTCAACCATTTTCTTTCATTCCTTTTGCAAAATAAACCCTACAACATGCTCTCTAAGATCACATACACTAAATTAATTATCATGCTTAGAAAAAAATCAAAACAGAATGTCACTTACGGTTTTCTCTTGGGTTTTTCTCTCTAGCCGTGCCCTCTTTCACCCTCTGGTTCCAAGCTTGTATCAAGCTTCAAAACTCCTCTTTCCAGAACTCTCTTCCTCTCTCTCTCTTTCTGCTTTCTTTCCTTTCTTTCCTTCCCAACCGAGACCACCTATATCTAACACTTCCACTCCCACACGTCACCCTCATATCAGCCCCTTTCCTTGACTTCTCCCCCTCTTTTCAGCCACCCTGCTCTCTTCCACCATGCAGCTTTGCATTTAATGCAAAGCTGCCCTATACACCCTATATATATATATATATATATGTCACCTATACAACACTCATTACACACTCTCCACCGACACCTCACACACACACACTCAGTTGGTCACAGCACACACACAGCCATCCGGTTTCACCCACACACAGTGCACACATGCACTGTTCTATACATATACATATCCACACATACATACACATATTGTATCCCACACACACATACATGTCACACATACATATATAATCCATACACATTAAAATTTAATAATAATAATAATAAATATTTAATAACCAAAGAAAATTTTTCATAAAAAAAAAAAAAAAAAATTTCGAGTTATTACAAGATCTTAGGAAAAACGCTCAACTAAATTAAATACAACCGCTTGTGCTTGTGTTGTTTAGCTTCATCGATCTCTCTAATTCTTAAGGCTACTACTAGATTAAACCTCTGGCGCTTGTCTTGGGTTGTTTAGTAGTTAGGGTTAATTAGATCACTTATTTTCTAATTAACTGCAACTAAGGAGAGATAGGAAAATAGTTCCAACGGTGAATATTTAAAGTGTGAATTGATATATATTTGCATCAATGATCAGTTGTAAAATTTCAATGGTAAATGTTGACTTCGACTAATGTTTGTTCTTTTGATTGATTTTGATACTTTAATTTGAATTGTTCCTTAGTTGTTTTTAAAAAAATTATTTTTGTTATACTCAAACCCCCCCATCCTTGTTCACATAGCATAAAATTAGACTAGATACTCTCCGTAGGAACGATCCTTACTTCCACTACTACATACATTTTTAGGAGTTTAGGTTTTATTTTTTTTGGTTGCTTGCGAC
>CM018052.1:8329505-8629505 GCA_008638375.1 Nyssa sinensis
AAAAATGGTTACTAAGTAATTGTAAGTTGTTTTGAGAATGTTTGTTCATGATATGTTATGAGTTTTAAAAAGCTTGGTTGTTCTTTGTTGATGGCGTTGCAACCTTGGTGTTTTTGGGAAAATGAATTTAAGTTTTGCCCGAGGACGAGCAAAAGTTAAGTATGGGGGAATATGATGAGAATGCAAAATTTCATATTTTTCTCCTTTAATGTTTAGTCTTTTATACTTATTTGGTGCCTAAATGTATTCATTATTCTTATATTTTGATTTAGGATGCAAATGGAAGTGCTAAATGCAAAATTAAGCTAATTGGGCAATTCTGGACAGTTTCGACATCGCTTCATAATCTAGGAATAACTCTCTCATCCGAGCTCCGATGAGATGATTTAAGATAATATGGAAAGCCAAGAAAACTTTCTACAACTTTTAGGTTTTGAGTTTTGAGAGATACTGGTGGCATCAAGGTCGAAATCGAGCTTAAAGTCGTTGCACCTACACTGCGAACGTTTTTAGCTGTACAAAATTCTTATGCGTGTGTCCACGCTATTTATTTTTGAAAATTCCAGATCTAGTGAAAAAATTTCAGCTGCAAACACCACTTTCCTAGTTAAATTAGGAATTTATTTTATTTTTAATAGTTTCTTTTTTATAGTTAGATTTGGATTTTTTTTTTTTAGGATAATAGTTAGAATATCTTTAAGAGTTCTAGTAGGCTTCAAAGAGTGAGGAATTAACGTGTAAAAGAAAGAGGATGAGCCCACACGCACATCTCTCTCTCTATCTCTCTACTTTAACTTCTCCTTCGAGTTTTCATGGTCCTGCGTGGCTAAACTTTTATAATTGGTCAAAAGAAATGAAAGCCTCAGAATCAATAAAACTGTAAGATCTAATTTTTTTTTGTTGTTCAATTTATGCTTTGAGTATCGGATGTTCTTCTGTACTTATTTTCATGATCGTCTCATTTAATTACTAGGAGGCCTACTAATTTATTATTCGTTGCAATCTACTGATAGGTTAGATATCAAATCCGTAATTGTTTGATCCTTCTAATTTGTGAAGCAACTAAGATTTAATGATTTGTTACGTCAGAAATTATTAGATCTTAGGAAGAACGCTCGACTAAATTAAATACAACCGTTTATGCTTGTGTTGTTTAGCTTCATCGATCTCTCTAATTCTTAAGGCTGCTACTAAATTAAACCTTTAGCGCTTATCTTGGGTTGTTTAGCAGTTAGGGTTAATTAGATCACTTGTTTTCTAATGAACTGTGACTAAGGAGAGATAGGAAAATAGTTCCAACGGTGAACATTTAAAGTGTGAATTGATATATATTTGCATCAATGATCAGTTGTAAAATTCCGATGATGGATGTTGACTTAGACCAATGTTTGTTCTTTTGATTGATTTTGATACTTTAATATGAATTGTTCCTTAGTTGTTTTTTTTTAAAAAATTATATTCGTTATACTCAAACCTCCCTATCCTTGTTCACATAGTATAAAAATAGACTATATACTCTTCGTGGGAACTATCCTTACTTCCACTACTACATACATTTTTAGGAGTTTAGGTTTTAATTTTTTTGGTTCCCTACGACAGCACACCAAGTTCCTTATGAAATACTAAAGAAAACCGCAATGATTTAGGGTTAAAATTCAATCGGAAAACAATGGCCATCACTGGAAAAGACACCGGAACCCTACTAGAGTGTCACCGGCTTATTGAGGAAGAAGGTGTACAGTGCCTTCCAAAACGGCACCGTGTGGTGTTGAGATTTGTCTAAGCTACGTCGTTTTAGGTGATGTAGTTTTAAATTTAAAATCCAATTGGGCCTGTTTGGCTATGGGGTTATGAAATTTGAATTGGGATATTGGTCAAGACAGGGTTATCTTATTCCTATTCTACCTTGTATGCTATTTGGCTTAAGAACATTTAGAAAAAAATACATGTAGGGGCTGCTGCCCCCGCGGTTTGAACCCTAGACCTAGGGCAAGGGAGGGGCACACGGACCACTGAGCCACAGCCTCCCGTGTGAACATATGTTTACAATATATATATATATATATTATATAATTAATGAATTAAATAAATAAATAAATTAAATAAAATCAATTAATTAGAATAAATACAGGAAATTGATACATAGTCCAAATTAAATGAATGAATAGTATTTTCTTATTATCTCGGGCATTTTAAGGCCAACAGAAGGGTCCTTTTTATGAGATGGAGCCCCGAAAAATAAAGACCCGTAGAAATGCCAAATGACCATAATACCCCTAATGGAACCCGAACCCAAATGGAAGTCCACGAAAGCCTAAATCGAATTTCTTCGACATTCCGAACTCAATTGTAGAGTCTAAATTAGTGAAAGAGAGACTTATAGTAACAAGGCATAAAATTTGATGAATAGCATTAAAATTAAGACGTATTTATTGATATACAGGGAACTCGAAAGGAAAGGGCAAAATCACGGGATACTGATCTAGGAACGCATTTTGAGGTAAGTAAAACCTAATCTCTTCCATGTGATATTTCCAAGCCATATTTATTGCATTATTTCTGAACTTGTACTCTTGATTGTACCAGATTTTATTGTTTTCCACAATGTGATATTGTTCTATCTTGTGGATATTTATTGACTGCTATATCATTGTTATCATGTTGTATCATGCCTTGAACGGCCTACTGTTATGTCTTTACTGAATATATGATATTCCATTTTTATACTCTTATAGAATCACGAATGATCATGATATGTTATGAATGCCGGATTTATGCTCAGTCACAATATCCATTCGATGTTTTTTGATTTACTAGAGACCTACGGGTCAAGTCCGTGAATGGACATATGGCAATTCATTGGAGTTTTCATTGGGGGTATATCGGGCCCCAAAAGACCGAGGGTGTGCCAAACCCTTAAACAGTGTAAATGCATCTCTTATGTGATTGATATGACTGCGATTATTGAATGACACTATTCTCTATGATTTATCTTATACTGAGAGAACATTCCTTATTAAATTGATTGTGATCGATTTATTGTGGCAGTACATTTATGTTGATACACTGTTATTGAAAGTTTCATGTTGATATTATATTCACTACTCCTTATTGAACATTGTGACCTCTACTGTTTATTAGCCATTATGGCAATTGTTCTCATTGGCTATTACAACATCTCATTTCTTATGATTAACTTTCATATTCATATTCATGGATTCATATTCTTTTGTGATCACCAATACTAGTGTCGGGGATGGGAATTTACTTGTTGAGCTATGTGTCAGGTATGGGAATTTACTTGCTGAGCTTTGTTAGCTCATTCCATATTACTTACCATTTTTCAGGCAATGATGCTGCAAGACCCTAGTAAGAGTCTGAGAGCGTAGGAAGACATTTTGAGGAAATGTATTATTCTATGATGTAGTTCTCCCATGTATTCACCACCCATGGGTGTTGTTATGTTTAGTTCTTAAATTGACACTTGTAGAACCATATGATATATTACAGACTTTCGCTGATTATTGTATTGAAAAGACTTCCGCTGATTATTGTTTTAAATTTTTAGCACATTGCACTTATTACTATGATACAGGAATGGACAAAGTAGGGACGGCCTTAGGGTCAGTCCCGCGACACGAGATCTGCATAAGGTGGGTTTCAGGTCATGACAAAGATTGTTTGACTTATATCTTGAGCTGTGGATGAAATTTTTAGGTGCTTCCAAAAATCAATGAAACTAGACTCAACATGTAATGTTTTTAGAAAACTTCATTGAGTTTTAAAATGGGAATTGGGAGAAAATTGAATTTGAACATAAGGGTACTACTCAGAGAATTTTGAAGAAAAAAATTTGGACTCTCACAGTTATTGTCCACCCGAGATTGGCTTCATTTTTACCTACTTTCCTTTCCCTTGCTTGGCGATTTAATTTATATCATAACCACACATAATTAGGGACACTAAAATAACTTATACATATTTTGGGTGGCCTTATATATATATATATATATTATATTGAAACTCTAATAAGTATGAGGAACTCAGTGATGAAGTCTATTTAACCAAATCAAGCCTATAAAGTATAGGTCCTTAAGAAATGCACCCTTTAAGCAGTACTTAATGAATGTTAATCACTTCGATAGGACCCATATAAGTTATGAACGATACAGAATGGAAAAGAATGACTGAAAGAAAAAAAAAAAAAAAGGAATAACAGCAAGGAGAACTGAGGTAATTACTTGGAATTCCTTTATAATCAAGACACTTATTGTCCTTAGGGAAAACATGAAGACACAATGACTCACTCGGGCACAATTTGAGAATCGGCAAAGTGTAGGTGACAACTTCTTAGAGGTTGAGTCACTCGACTGTGAAGAATACAACAGTGGCCACAAGAAAGCCACAATAGAGCCCAAGTAAGGGAGAATGCTAAGTACCAAGTGAGTAACCCTGAACTCTGAAATAAAGAATTTTACATTGAATACAACTCTTCCAATTTTATGACACTACATGTAGTATCTTTATAGCTTTATAATACTATATCAAATGTTTTAATTATATGTCTTTATCAGCATATCTTTAACTATTCTACATTATGTGGATAACTTAATGAAATGTTTTGCATGTATGTTTTAACATGAAATTATATGCCATAAAATGTTTAAAGTTCATGACAAATAGTCATGCCCAGTTGGGAGGTTAAGCCATTATTCATGTCATAATCATGCCCAGTTGTAGGGTTAAACCAGGCTGTGTAAGTCAAGAGGTCTAGATTTCATTTAATCACCTAGGTGACTATTCAAGACAAAGTTAAAAAAAGGTTCGCATATATTATTTCATCACTCAGTTTTTAGCTACAACTTATGCTTACTATGATTTATCTTGCAAAACTATCTGGCCTAAAACCTTGCATGATTTATTAAATATCTTGTGATTAGTTACATATGTTTTATAAATGGTAGTAGTTTTAGTACAAGTTTCTTTTACTGCTATCTATAAAAGTTTACGAAAGAGGTTTTCTCTAAAAACCACAATAGGGGACTCGAGTTACTCATAAGCTTTTCATTTAGCTTATAGGATTTTTATCCTATATGTTTCAAGTGGAAGTCCAAAGAACATAGTCTAGAAGAAGGACTTGATTACAACTCTTTCGGAAGAACAAAATTTTTGGCTAGTGTAGTAACTTTGGTAGAAAAGCCAAAAGGAAATTTTGGAGCTATAATATTTAAATAATGTTATGTTATTGATTTAAGTTTTTAGTATGCTATACCATATTTTATTTTCGCTGCTATACGATTGTAATTACCTGGAATGTATGTACCAGTCAAGAGACCTTCGATGGGACACATCATTAATATGCTATAGAAGGTTAGTATATTGATGAAGTGTGTAACTAACCGGTCATTATCCCTAATACACATAGGGTGGGTTCTGGGATGTGACAAGTTCACTTATGTTATGATTGTATAGACTTGTATTCATGGTCAATGATCAAGATTTCGTTTCTTTTCCATCAAAACGGCCGAAACGTTTCCGTTTCTCAGGGAACCGAAACGAAACACTAGTGAAATATCGAAATTCACATGTTTTCATGGAAACATACCGAAACTAGTGGAAACATACCGAATCAGAGGAAACATTTCTTTTGTATCAACAATAATTCTAGAAGTTAGTAAAAAATAATATCCATTTATTTTTCAAGGATTAAGACTCAAAATTACAAGAAGATATTTCTATTATTTTTCATAAAATAATAGAAAAGTAGTAGGAGAAATAAAGTGTAGAGAAATAACTATTTTAATACTAAGTTACTAATTATAATAGGTTTAAATCGCTATTTGTTTTGCTTTTTATTTTATATGTAACTTGTGTCAAATTATATAATTCGTGTGGATATTACATAGTATATATTTATTATGTCATTTATCATGAATTAGTGTCATTTATTATGAATATGATGTATATGCCTTAAACATGCACAAATATTCAATAAATAGGCTTATTTGTATAAATAAATAAATTTTAAGTTATGTTTCCACATGTTTCTAATTTTTTCTCCGTTTTCATTATGTTTTCGAAACGTTTCCGTTTCCGGACAGACCGAAACTATATATTGAAACGATATTTTGATCCTTATTCATGGTTCATATGACCTTTAGAGACTTAGAAATGGATATTTTGAAAAGTATGTGAATTGTAATGTACTATGGTGGTGCTACGATTTAAACATAATGATGAATACATGTTTTAAAACTAGAAAATGGGAATAAATTCTTGGAATTTTATTTTTTGTGAGAGTAAAGAATTGATTTAGAAGCATGAAAACAATGATGAATGATGTATAAATGTCATATTATACGTTCAAAACGTATTGTACATATGTTTGGTGAAAGAGAAGGTGAAAAATGACCTAAATAGGAGTTTAAAACACACAAAAGGACCCAAAATTACAGTTTCGATTGGTTAGTCAGTTTGTTATGATCGGTCAATGAAAACTATCTGAAGCATGATCGCTCAGCTAGTCTACCTAAGTCCTTCAAATTTCAATCAACTTCAAAAACTCATAACTAATTCATTTTAAATACGATTTAGCTTAAATTTATACTCAAACTTAAGTTCTCGAGGTCTAGTTTCATTTTGAAAAAAATTAAACTTCAAATTCTTTCTACAAATTAGTTATGAAATTTGAATGAGAAGATGTCAAATTTGATTTTTTGAAAAAATGAGTTAAGAGATGACTATTTTCGAAGGTTGTAAATAACTTGTTTCAAAACCAAATTTAGTTTATCTTGTGGCTAAATTAAAACTTTTGGGGTCTAGTTTTATTTAAAATTTGTCTTAATTAAAGATCTTAAATGATTTTTGATTTTTGATCTTGTGAATTCAAGTTGGTCAAGAGGGAACACACTTATTACGTTACACAAACATAACTATGGTGACTTAAAGAGTTACTACATTAGTTTTGGGGTTGGAAAAGAGTCATGTAAGACTCCTAACACTTATTTTGTAGAGATCTGAAAAATTAGGGTAAATTTTTCATTTTTGCTGGTAGGGCACTATTAATGTACTGTTTGTTGGTAGGGTATTATACATGTATCATTTAGGCATAATTCATGTTTAGAAGTAAAATTTGAGTATTCCATAGAATGGAAACATGCTTATAATGTTAAAATACACCTCCTGTAAAAATTTGAGCCTAATCGGAGATAGTTTAAAAAATTGAACCAAAAGGGCATATTGGGTGGCTCGGATGGAACGGGCCAAACCCGCCCATAGGCGAAAATAAATTTTTTAGAAAATTTTCATTTAAAATAATTTTAAGAACTTTGGATAGAGCAGAATGTCAAATTGAGGCGTTTCGGGATGGGTTGTAGCGTAACTGGGTCCCGAACTCATTAAAGGCAAAAGGTTCTTTTTACCCCTTGGCCCCTTTTACTATAAATAGGACCCCTTAGTGTATTTTTCTTAGAATTTGGTCTGAGAAGAAGCAGCAACTCGTGCATGGAGAGAAAAGTGAAGAAAACCTAGGGTTTTCCAAGTTTCAAGCCTCCAAAACTCATCTCTAGGCTAGGATTCTCACAAGGCTTCCTTCTAAAAAATTGTTCCTCACATCAAGGGCTACATTTTCACCCATTGGTTCAGTTTCACAGTGGACACAACTCCCTAGGGTTGAGAAAAACCTTTTTATGTATGATATTTTGCTAAGTTAGGAATAGAGTTAAGTTTCTTTGCCTTTTTATATGTTGATTGAATTATTTATATGTTTATTTATTGTTAGAAAGTCACTTAGGATGTAGTTACTTTGAAAACCTAGAGTTTGTTGTTTATATACTTATGTGTTTTTTGAGTTCTTTGAGAATTTTTCTAAATGATAAAGATGTAACTTGAATATATGTTCAAATTATTGTATTGAGGCTTATGTTCATGTGGATAGGTCTTGTGTTTTGGAAGATATGGTTTGTTTAATGCATTAATGCTTGGTGTAATTATGTGTTCTTTGAGAATTGGTAAGATAGTGAACATGTAACATGAGCATGTGTTTAAATTGATTATATATAGCATATGTTCATGTGGAAGAAGTTTTATGGTTTGAAAATTAGAGTTTACTTTATGTATGATGCATTAATTTAAGGTGTAGTTCGTGTATGTCATGAAACGCTTCATTGAGATTACATAAAAAAATCAAGGCATATTGGTATAGTGTAAATCTTTGGAAACATAGTGTGGGTTGAGCACATTGGTGCTATGCATTATGAGGGTGTAGATCCTGTGGTAAAAAACTCAAAATTGGCTGTTAGTACTCACGATCCAACGAGGACGGATCGTGAAGCGAGACATACGATTGGTACTTGCATTCCAACGAGGAAGGGCCGTGAAGCGAGACATGGGTGTGGCATAGAGTTGCATGTGTGTGTCATGCATATTGCCATTGCATAGCATTGAGGGATTGGAAGGTTATAACTTATGAATGTACACTTACACATGCCACATCTTAACTTTTTTCCTTGTATTAGCACTATGTCATACCAGCAGTTGTGTTGACCCGTTATGGGCAATATATTACAAAAGAGGCTCCCGATACTTGAGACTTGAAGAAGTCTTGAAGAATGGAGGGGACATGGACCATGGAGGATATTTGGCCTTTGGGGCATATTTTTGTATGTATGAGGGCATAAGCCTGAAGACATGTGTACTTTACTTGTAAAACCTTGTGTAGTGTCAAAACAATGAGCAAGACCCTAAAATTGTAATGAGCATGAAGTGTGTAACATTTTGAGTTCAAGTACATGTGTATGTATGATAGATTGTATGTTTAAAATGATGTATGAATGCTTTGTTGAGTAAGGGGAGGTATTTTTGTAGTTAATTTCATAGTGATGAATTGTGTTGTGAATATTAGGTAAAAAAGGTTTAGAAAACAAAGGAAACCATGCTAAAATTTTTTTAAATTAAAAGGTTAGTTAGGTGTGTAAAACACCTTAAATATAAATGAAAAAAGTCCAAAAAGGAGGGGTTAAAAACATTGAAGAAATAGGCTAAAAATGGACAAAAAGTAGCTTGCAAAACTTTGGAAAAAAAATTTAAAAAACAGAGAAAATCAATTGTTGGACAGAGAAATTTAGTTATAGTAAATACACTGTAGCTACAATAAATTTGCAAGAAAAACAGTCCAGCTAGCCCCCTAGCCCCAGGCCAGCCTTTGCCGCGCGCCAGCCCGGGCGCCTGTTGCCTGCCCTACCCCGCGCGTCTGATGCCCCTTTACGCACCCTGCGCGTGGTGCCCTGTTGTGCAGCTGTTGCCCAAGGCATGTCATGGCTTGCCATGACCTACCTTTTAAGGCCATTTCTAGGCCATTTGGTTCCATGTTTGACATCACCTTTTGGAGTCCATTTTAGGTCACTTTTGACCATTATACCAAGCCATGTTAGGCACCTTTTTAGGACACATTTTAGCCATATTTTAAGGCCATATTTGGCCATTTACTTGGACCACTTTAGGTAGGATTTTTGATATATTCTTGGCATATATTTTAGGGCATTTGGGGCCATTTGGGCCATTGTTCCAAGGTACATTTAGAGACATTTTGGGGCTATTTTGGAGGCCATTTTTTAGCATGACTTAGACAAATTTTAAATATTGGTTGGGGGAGATATTTGGTTGACGGTAGAAGACTATTTTGGTTAAGTCTAATAGCAAGTTCTCATTTTTAATTTTTGGGAAAACAAAGGGAAATAAATGCAAAATCAATTAAATCCACGTAATTACCTTTTATTTATTTTTCTTAATTCTTTTCACTCACTCCCCGGGTTTGTGAAAATTCGGGGCGTGACATATTTAATGAACGAAAATAAAAGAATATTTAAATGAACCTCGAAAATAAGATTCACACCCGGATCATTGGGTTTGGGTTGTGGCATACTACAAGAAAGGTAAAAACACACATAGATATCATACATTCATGTTAGATACATGGTTTGGATATGTGTGAGTTTAAACTTTCGTGTTATGAGTCTCCTCGGGACTTTGATTTTAATTGAACATGGGTTAGACACTTTTAGTTTTAACTATAGGCTTAAAAGTGACTTAAAATATGTGATAATATGTCCCTTAGATAGTTGGTGTTAATAAAACATACACTATAGTTAGAAACTGGAACGAACTATAAAAAATGGTAGCTACCTCGTACAACCAAAAGTGCAGACTCCGTTCGAACATGTATTCAAAATTGAAAATTTTGATTGGTTCTTCTATTCCAAATTGTATTAGATTTAGGGTTACCTACATATTTTTTATGCAAGTTTCTAAATAATAAAGGTCAAAGTTTCATTTTTTTGCATTATAGAAATGCTACTTTTTTGTTTTGTTAAGCACTTAGGCACTCTTTGAATCCTTTTGTTTGATTCTATATTTTAGATTTTGGATTTCATATAGTCCCTTCTTCATAAAGGTGAATGTGAAGGTTTTACATCTATGAAAGCATGCTAAAAACACTTGTTACCACCCTTCTGGGTGGATTCGAAGGTTGTCAAATCATGGATAAAGTAGTTGTTGTGAACAGATTAGCTTGAAGATTTAGTTAGAGGACAAATGAACATTATGGAAAGGAATAAGTGGAGGATTGGCTAACGATTAAGTCTACAATGGATCGTAGCAGGTTAGTAATAAGTGGTATGGTGTTCTTTGTAATTAATTGGTTTTATAGTGATAGTTCTTTTGCAGTGTTTTAGGTTTTATTTCTCAAGAGGGTTTCCCACGTCAGATCAATGTCTCTCAACTTGTGGATGTGCTTTTATTTATTTGATGCTTATTAGTGTGTTTTAATTTAGCACTTGGCCATAATACAATCAAAATTTGGTATTTAAATAAGTATCTTCAACATTTAGTTAAGTCATTTAAGATCACAATTCATGTCTAATTAATTGGGTTAATTAATTAGAGAATTAATTTTGGGCTATACACATTAGTTTTTGGAGTAATTAATTGATTAAATTAATTAATTATAATCCTAAATCATTTTAGGAATAATGTGGGATTCAATTTACTTAGGAGGACTAAAATGATTAAAGTAATTTAATTAACCTAAATGGGCTCATCATTTTGGGGCACGGGGCACAAATTCTACTTGGGTTGATTAATAATAAGGTTAAAGTGAGATGGCACCTTTTAGGAAGTAAAGAATAGTTGAGAAACTTAAATGGATATTCTTGGGAAAATGAGGATAGAAAATACACTCATGGCTAAAATGGGTAAAACAACATAAGACGTTCATTTAGTTGGTTGTATGTTATTACTAAGCATTATATATTATCATTTCAGTGATTATATTGTTATACTTGGTGATATATGAATTGTTTATATCAATTTTTCATTATGCATTATATGACCTATTGTTTGATAGCATGCTACTTGTTATGTTTGCTTTAGGAAACCCTTACTAGAAAATATTGCTCACCCCTATTTTTTTTTAGCAAATATAGACATTGAATGGATTTGATAAGATGTAGAATTCGTTACAGCCATTGTGGCTATTCTCTAATGACTCACATGTGAGTAGTTAGACATATGGCTTTGATATCTATGATCATCCTTTATTCTGATCAATTAGACTACTAGTTAATGAGGGTTGGACTAACCCTAATCATGACTTTAGATTTTTGAGGCATGATATAGCAAAGGCTTTAGGGACTGAATGAGAGTTTGAGAATGAGATGATAGGGAGAGAAGGTGAGAGAGAAGAGGAATTGAGTCTGACTCAACAATGAAGTCTGAATCGTAGGACATTAGAAGTTGAGCAAGAAGAATGAAAGAATTACTGTGATGCACCCCTAGAAGGTGAGAGAGAATGTGGGATATCTCTAGAGTAATCAAAGGGTTACATGGAGAATGAAGGGAGATGTGTACATTGGATAAGAGGAATGGATTCCTCGTAAAAGGAGCCCTAATAGCTTTTTCTTTTATTATTTTAGTAATGCATTTTTATGATCTTATCTATTAACCATCACTTTGAGTTAAGGGCAAGTAACGATAAGGAGGTCCCTATATATTTTTGAAACAAGGAAGGTCCCATTGCAATTTTGGTAAATCTTAAGGTAGGTAAGTGAAATTTACCCATATATAAATGTGTGTCAAAAATTTAGTGACTGAGTGGCATTTTGTACCCTTTCTTATAGAAGAGGTCACAATTTCAATTTTACCTAGTGGGAGTATGTGGTGGTTGATTGCTTAGTCATGGACTTAGCTTGTTGATAGTTGTTGTTTCTAGGTCCATAATAGAGATATTCTTGTGTTTATTTGTAAATTATACTAGTAAATAATATTCGTTCGATCGGTTAAAAATAAGAATTTGTGCCGTGGGTGTGAGAGCAAGTGTGAGTGTATATATGTATGTATATGTACTTTTTACTCTAATAATTAACAATACACTATGTCTTTTAAAGAAAAATATGAACTATCAAATAATAAATTATTTATTATCAAAATTATTAATGATTATAATTAATTTCTTATTAAATATTAATGATCAAAAGGTCTATTCCCGAAAATTAATAGTTTTGTTTTTAATTTTTGAAATTATTTAATCCAATTGAATGAATTTTGTATACATTTTTACTTTTATAAAATTATTTTTTTTTAAAAAAACCCTCCAATCCTAAGCTAATGATAGTGCTAGCCAAGTCCTAACAATCAACCTAAATCAACCCCAAGATTTAAACCTCTCAAAAATACCTTAGGCTATATCAATAAGAAACAAAAGTATAAAATATAAAATGAAAGAAAATAGACACTCCTTATATATTTAATTAGTATAAATATTTTTAAAAATATTAAACTTAAAATATAAGTAATTATTTTTATAATAAAATATAATATTTTTAAATTTTTATGAAAAAATAATGAGTGATTAGAAAATATTGAAATTTATTTTTTTACTTATTTTAATTTAGTTTTAATATTTTTCTCTACAACCTTAGGTATATATATATTTTTTAATATTTTTAATTTAGTTTTAATATTTTCAAAAGACATGGAGGATAATTTTACAAAAGACATTCGCTAGCTTCGAACTTGGGCTAGACTGCGAGGGCCGGGGGAGACTGGCTTCGTCATCTTGGATTGGACCTCAACTCCTCAACTCTAGGTATTGTCAAAACACTGAGCACCCCACATCGTCGGTTGTTGATTCTCGCTCTCCTCCCTCCCCGCGTCCATACTCCCTTCCGTAGTCATCTCATTTTATCTCTTACAAATCACACATCTCTTTCTCTCTCTCTCTCTCTCTCTCTCTCTCTCTCTCTCTCTATATATATATATTTATATACACTGACATGCATAGACATATCTTTCGAATTCCACCGTATTCTCGACTTTCTTATAGGTTTTTTTTTTTTTTTTTTCTGTCCTACTACTTGTCTCTTCAGTCGTTCGAAATGATAATGATCCTGATAAATTAGGGTCCCTCCATTTTTCTGGAAGTTCTTTCTGTGGTTTTGGTTTTTGTTGATTTTTCTGCTCTCCCGCCATTTGGTGACTTTGAACTTCAAATTTTTTAAGTGAGTCAAAATCAATGTCAGCTTCCACAGTTTCGATCACTGCAAACCCCGCCGCTTGGCGGAGACCGATCGTGCTCGGGGAGAAGAAGTCAGGGATAGAATTTGTGGGTGGCGACGGAGGTGCTGCGGTGGCCACCAGTGGTGGTGGTGGTGGGGATGATAAAGTCACCAACAGCGGTGGAATTGGGAAGGACCTCAGCCATTCAATTAGGGGAGAAGCGGTTCTCGAGAGATCTAGAGATCTGGTTCAGGTCAAGAAAGCCTTGCCTAATTCCACAACCTTATTGCCTCGCCGGACCACCCGAAAGGTTGTCTCTAAACCAGAGAAGTCCTGGTGGCAGACTCTGATCAGCGTCTTCACCAAGAATTTCTTGCTCCTACTCGCACTGTTGGGTTTGGTTCAAATGATCTGTAGATTGGTAATTTACGGAGGCAATAGTCCCACTGTGCCACCTTCTGCTGGGATTTCGGATTTGGAGAGCCGCATTGTGGAGGTGGAGAGCTTCTTGAAGAGCACAACCAAGATGATGCAAATACAGGTGGAGGTTGTGGACCGGAAGATCGAGAATCAAATTGGGGGTCTCAGAAGGGAATTGAGCAAGAAAATTGAGGATAGAGGTGAGGAATTCTTCATTGAGTTGAAGAAGTTGGATGGTATAACTGAGAGCCTGGAGAATAAGTTGGACGACTTGAGGGCTACTAACTGGTTAGCAAAACAGGATTTTGATAAATTCTTTGACGAGTTCAAGGAGACTAAAGGCTTTGATCAGGGCAACAGAGATGTCAGCTTGGATGAGATAAGAGCCTTTGCGAGGGAGATAGTTGAGAAAGAAATTGAAAAACATGCTGCTGATGGGCTTGGTAGGGTAGACTATGCATTGGCCTCTGGTGGTGCCATGGTCATGAAGCACTCCGAGCCATACATTGTTGGGAGGGGAACGAGTTGGTTTTACATGAAAAACTGGAATGGGGTTCATAGCGATGCAGAGAAGATGCTTAGACCGAGCTTTGGAGAACCTGGTCAGTGTTTTCCTTTCAAAGGAAGCATGGGCTTTGTTCAGATTAAGCTTAGGATGGCCATCATTCCTGAGGCTATAACTTTGGAACATGTTGCGAAGCTGATATTTCTGTTTCTCCAATACGGTAATATGAACTAATTGCTGCTTTATTATTTAAAAGATGTTTGTTGGGGCCTTGGAAGTATTGATTAGTTGAGGTGTTATAACTCTAAATTGAACCCTATATTAAAAAAAGGCTTGGATGTTTAGCTGAAAAACTGAAAATAAATAAAACCTTTAAAGATACGAGTTCACAGTGTATAATGTATATTGATTTTGCATGACTAAAAGATATAAAATGTGTCAATAAATAATGTAGTAGGCATGATTGAATGGGTTAGTTATCTGTGTGGTTGAATTTAAGAGAGATTTCAAATTCTTTCTACTTTCTTATCCAAATTCAGGAGGAAATATATAAATACTTTTCCAGAATAATAGCAATAATACCATGGATATCAAGATATAGTAGCTTTCAATCATCTATACAATTCAAAGATAATGATATATATAGAAACGACTTTCTTTACTACTTCTCAATAAATCTGCTGAAGATTCTCATATCGTATTCAAAATGATACTTCATCATCAGAAAGTTGAGCGTTTCATCCAAAACTTTTGAAGCTATTCCCTTAAGACTTCTTTTGGGATTTGAGAGTCATTTCATATGTTTGTAGGGCACATATTGGTTCATCAACTATAAGTGTTGATAATGTCCCTCCATTCTTTCATGACAGTTACTTTAGATTGAAATCTTTTGGGTAATGATCTTAAAATTTTCCTATCAATTTTATTCAACTCAGTATAGAATTCAACGAATTTTACTCGTTCCTCTATTCTAATGGTTTTGAATTGTGTGATGAAAAATTGTAATTTTGTGCTTTTTATAGTGTTTGTACTCTCATTGGTCATTTGTATCACATCCTCAGCTTTCTTAGCAGTTGTACACGGTGAGATCTTTTGGAATTCACTTGGGGTTACTCTAGAAAATATTGAATTAAGGGCTTTGAAGTTATAGTTTGTTGTTACGAATTCAATTGATGACCAGGAAGATTTTGGTGTTAAGTATCCCAATGCAATCCTTTTCTTCATAAGGTGGTGTCCACCCATCCTTTATTGCCATCTATACCTTTTTATTGGATGATTGTAACTAGTTTTCCAAGCATAATTAGAACCATTAAAGCTAAGAGTGTGAGTTATGGATTGTTTTTTTGAGTCATAATTATTTGAAGTATCAAACTAAAATTTCTCTAAATCTGCTTTGATACCAATTGAGGCCCGGAAAAAATTAGCGTATATTATCAAGTATATATAAGAGTTAACGCAAATTGACCCAAATTAATTCTTTAGTTTATTTACTCCTAGCTAACTAAAGAGGAATTTTTGATCTTAAGAAATTAAACCACGTGATCTAAGAAACGCGGTAAGATTTCTAAATTGTTCAATATGGCCAAGTGAGAAATAATCAGTTATGTAATAAAGCAAAGCATAAAATAAAGCATACGAGAGAGACACCAAATATAAGTGGGAATACCTTCATTGGGGATAAAAATCCATTGTTGCTATAGTACAATTCCACTAATTGTCTAATAAATCAATCTAGTTACAAGACACAAAATGACAAACTTTGGCTACTAACCTACTATACTAACTAGTGTAAATTACCGCTAGCCAATTATTTAAGTTATTACATATGTGTAAAGGTGTTGATGGACTGTTTTGTAATTTTCTTATTATTTATATATAAAGGGTTATCTCATCATTCTAGGGTGAGCTACCACTTTCTTAACTTTCTTTTCTCTTTGTACAACCCAACATGGTATCAAAGCGTTAAGAAAATAGGGTTTTTACCTTTTTCTTTATCGTATTTCTTCAATCTCTCTGTTATTCTTCATTTAAATCAACACAAAAAGGCCAGATCTTCAACAAACAAAGTTAGGAATAGGAAAAGAGCACATATGTTGCTGACATCATCACTGGTTAATTGCTGGAAGCCGAAAAACTCATGGTTCAATTCGCCTGATTTTTCTAAGAATTTTGTAGAATTTTGGAGGTTGTTGATAGGTTTTTCATTTTTCAAATCTTTTTCTGATCAAGGGGATGTGATTTTTCGATCTGTCGATTTTGGTGTTTTTGATATTTTTGTCTTACGTCAAGGGTGGTGCATCTAGGCCTTTAGAGGCTTCATTTGAGTGGTTAGTTGGTGATTAATCAAGTTCTAAGTATTCTTCTACTTTTTGTTGTTCAGGAATCCCACTGTTCCTACTCCAGTTCAGTCATATGAGCTCTTTTCTGGTTAGGTCATTGATGAATTGTAGCATATGCCATAGTTGGGTGCTAATTTTTGGTATTTGATCTTTCTATTATTTTTGATCAGTTGGTTGAGTTGTTATGGGCATTGCTTGTTGGTTGTGAGTATTCTTCTGTTCTTTTTTGTTGTCCTTTGGTGCTTGATAATGGTTGAATCTAGTTTGGTGAAACTTGTTCCTATTCTATCATTTGATGCTATCAATGTGAAAATTCTACTACAAAGTTGAATTGGTCCAATTACTTGTTATGGGTACAAGCGATGAAAGTAGCTTTGGGCGCTCAAAGAAAGTTAAAGTATATTTTGCATGATCTTCCATCTCGAGATAGTAAGGAGTATGAGAAGTGGGAGTCAGAAAATTATGTTGTGATGTCTTGGTTATGGAATAGTGTGGAACCATCTGTGAGTTCTAATGTTATATTCTTGTCTACAACTAAGGAGAATTGAGAAATAATCTGTGAGATGTACTCAATGGAGCAAAATATTTCTCGAGTTTGGGCTCCACATATAGAAACTACTATTAAATAACTACCTATATGAGAGAAAAATTAAGGACTGGAGTCACTTGACGTCCAGTGCAGTGGAAAGAATCCAAATTGTACACCCAATATATATATATATGTGTGTGTGTGTGTGTGTGTGTATTTGTGTTTTAAAAGAAGTAGTTCAACATTAACTTTGTACCCATTTAAAGAGACAACCTTGTTCCATAAGTAAGAGTAGTTTCTTATATTCACATAAAGCTTCTTCTTATGAAGAGCCTCTATAAGTAGTGCAAATGAATCAAATGCTCTTCTCTAGTTTGACTATTTATCAGTATTATCATCAAAATGGACAATGACAAGTAGCCCCAAGCTAGTTTTGTGTACCTTAGGTACAACTCACATTGAGGTGCATTTCAAAGTCCAAAATGCATCACCAACTACTTGTATAAGCCATTCATTGTCTTGAAAATAATTTTTTATTCATCACTACTTCCCATCTGAATTTAATGATACCTATCTCACATATGAATCTCAAAAGACATCTTAGACCATGGTTTTAAATAACAGCCGTTACGTATTCTTTTTTTTGACCTTCCGATACCAATATTGGCCGATATATCAGTGTGACTAAAATTCACAGCCGTGTCGGTCTATATTGTTACGTATCGGCCGTTATCGGACTGTTACGGTTGTTTTAAGATTGTTACAACTGTTTTAAATTTTTTTTTTCAAAATTTTAATTTTCTTTAATTTTTTTTTTCGCAGAATTCTTATGATTTCTATTTTTATAAGATTTATATACAAGAGAGATACTTAATAAAATAATTCAAAAAAAATTGAAATGGGTTATCAAAACATTCGGGTCAATATGAACTCGAAAAGGCCTTTTGGCCTCAAAATTGTAAAAAAATAAATTATTCCATAACTAATCACACTATATTGATTTTCATGCTTATAATAATTTTTGTTATCATTTATATTACTTGTAATGTTATTCAAATTAAATGATACTTCTCATTAGTTTAACTTTAAAAAATCTATATAAAATAATAAAATGTCTCCTTAAGTGTTATTTTAGTGTTAGAAAATTGAAAAATAATGGTAAAAATAAAATATTAAAATTTGATAATTGTAGTAAAAATATCCGTATCAATGACTTTCAAGAGATTTGCTAGTATTTGAAAAAAAATTCACAGTCGCGGTTTTCGATTTTCGTTACGAATGACTCGATACTCCCGATACCGTTACATCGCGACCGCGATCAAGTTGTATCCCCGACCACGATTTAAAACCTTTCTTGGACCCAAATGAGGAATTGAAAAAATATTTTACTTCTTAACTATGCTTGCACATTCTCCATGGGCATGACTTTCTTCAATCATTATTGGAAGATTGTGCAAAAATGATGTTATGGCTATGATCTAAAAAGCACGGATATGACACGACATAGACACGTAGACACGTTATTTCTAAAAAAAAGTAGGACACGGACGTGGACTCGTTGAATATGTATAAATTTTTATATTTTTTATATGACTATATAATAAAAAACTAATGGACACATTGAATATGTATAAATTTTTATATTTTTTATATGACCATATAATAAAAGACTACTGTTATTTCAATTAAATTGGCATAAAAACACACAAATCACAAAAAAAAAAAGATATTAAGATATTAAAATAACACAACAATTAAATAAAAATTCAAGAACTTTATTTAATCACCAACATCCATAATTCAATTTTCAAAATAAATTTACTAACTATTACATAGAATATGTGTGTGTGTATAACTGGAAAAAAAAACTAAGGAGAAGAGGAGAAAAAGAAGAAATCCGAAAGTATCCAAAATGTGTCCTTGATATTTTAAAAAAAAATTCGATACTCTTTCGCGTGACTGGGAAGTGTTAGAGAGTGTTGGTGTCCGTCATGAACACATGAGCCAAAATAGAGTGTTTGTGCTTCATTGGCTGTGATGCACTATTTTCATGAGGATGAGACTTTTTAGTGGAGTTGAATTCCTCTTTTATAGCTTTGATTCCTAATAAGAGGGGAGCCTTAGAATGAAAGGATTTTAGGCCCATTAGCCCTGTGGGTAGTGCTTATGACATCTTAGCGAAGATTTTGGCAATTCACTTGGAGAGTGTTAGATGAGATAATTTAACATTCTCAAAACTCTTTTGTGGGGGGAGAAGAGAGATTCTTGATGTGGTTCTTACAGCAATTGAATGTGTTGATTCGAGGTTGAAGAACAGAGAGCCAAGAATTATTTGCAAGTTGGATGTGGAGTTGGTCTACGATCATGTCAATTAGGGTTTTCTACTTCAAGTTTTGGGGGCGTATAGGCTTTGGTGGAGTATGGAAAAGATGGGTTGAGATATGTATCTCCAATGTTCGATTCTCCATCTTAGTAAATGGTGTCCTAGAGGGCTTTTTTGTAAGCTTGAGAGGTCTAAGATAGGGAATCATTTGTACAGAGGTTCTGAGCCAGATGATGGATAAAAGTGATGATCGAAGCTTTTTTTTTTTTGCGAGGATTTGGGGTTGGTCAAGTGCGAGGCAATCCCATATTAGTGTCTCACATTTTGTTTGCATTTGTGGCGCAAAGGAGACACAACTTGGTTACTAGAGATGTTTTCTATTGTGTTTTGAGGTAGTGTTGGGATTATGATTAATCTTGCTTAGTAAAAAATTATTTTGGTGAGAAATATGGAGGTTTGGCAGTAAACTTTGGGTTGCACTATGTGGTTATTGCATATTTCTTATTTGGGTTTACAACTAAGGTTGTTTGGGATCTTGTGGTGGAGCAGATGGAAAAGAGGTTGGTAGGTTGGAAGTGGCGATATCTTTCTAGTGGGGGGAAGCTAACTAATAAAAAGTACCATCTCTAGTTTGCCCACTTACTTTATGCCCCTTTCTTATTCCGAGTTTGGTTACTAATAGATTGGAAAAGATGTAACGAGATTTGTGGATTGGTTTTTTTGGAGGAACACAAATATCACCTTGTTGCTTGGGAGGTGTGCTCTCCATTATATTTTGGGGGGCTTGGTCTGCAATCTCTAAGGCAGTTCAATAAAGTGTTGCTTGGGAAGTTGTTATGACATCTTGTGGTGGAGCCTAAGGGCCTTTTGTTACATCCTGAACCCATCCTATGCAGATTCGAGATATGACCAACTTGTCACCTAGACAAGCCGTACAAAATCAAATGAGTTACACCTGACAAACATAATTAATCTGTAATATTTAGCAGAAGGACAACCTATGTAACTCATCTGATACAACATCTCATCACATAGACATCAAGTATACTTTAAAACATGCTTTTATTGATAACTTCATCATCAAACCTCAAATTCTTGGGACCTATCATATTTTAACATCAAAACTTGTCTATATGTTTCATAATACAATTCTATTTACAAGCCTCTATAGGCGGGATTCAAGTGATAAACATGACCTCATAACCTTACATTTGATGCTTGATTGCCACTCTATTGAGCCATCTTCCACTCCTATGAGATAATTCTTTATATATCTCTTCCTTGTATCTCATTATCACTCTTGCTCTAGCTTTCCTTGCATTAGTGTACTTGAAAAATGTTGGGGGGGACTGGGGTGAGTTTAATGAAGCTCAGTGAGTAATATCAACACTATGTCGTGGGCTTCAACCGATAGAGTTTTTGATAAAAAATCACGATAAATTTCCATCGATTGTCAACTTTTCAAGACTAGGATATAGAATATTTGAACAACAATACTTTAGCAATAAGCATCTCAATGATGTTGCATGTAAAAGAAATTATTTCAAGAATAGTTCAGATAGAGGCATTTCGAATTAGTAAGCACTTTCACAAGATTGCCTAGACAGGCAATGATTTACGAAACAATGCATTTCATGTAAACACGAGGTTCAAAAACCTTTCATATAATACACAAGGTTCAAAACCTTTCATATAAAACATGAGGTTCAATACCTTTTCTCGTTTCTTGACTTTCATTTATGCTGTTGTCACTTTACACGAGAATCTGTGTCGACTTGAACTCTAAGCTTCATGAGGTCATGAGGATCTAACACTAGAGGTCTTTAGCCTCTTTTTGGTCTTCACACGAGTGAGGCCCTAGGATATCACTAAATATGAGTGCTTAAAGCATTGGAATTTATCTTTCACTTTGTATCATTCTTCATTTCAAGATGTAATCATTTTTGAATCACTGCTTTAATACAACATGCTTTTGAAAGCAATTAAGGAATATCATTTCGAATAGGATCAATAGACATGCTTTTGTATGCAAAATAAACACATCTTTTCGGTGAATAGTGATAAACATATTTTCATGCTTGAAACAGAGGTTTATAAGGCAATTTATAAAGCATTGGACATTCTATCAAAGCACTTTATAAAACAAAATGCAAAAGAGCACCATTTCAAAGGGCTAGGTTACTCACATGTGGTCTTTAGTTCCTTTTTCATTTGTCCCATGTTCCTTCTTAATCACGTCTCCTTTTCATTTGTTCTCACTTCCTCAGGTGATCCTATATCACGGATCAAACTAAGCTTAATATCTCAATAAAAACATGGCTTCATTTAGAACGTTACGTATTCGACTTTTTTTAGTCTAATTGGACTTCATTTTTAGATTCAGTGGCCCTAAAAACCTTAAGGTGGCCTTCACCTTTTTCAAGTTCATGAGGTAGCTTTTTTAATTATTAGGGACATAATCATAATTATTATATTTTACGTATCTTATTTTTTGGCATTTAGTTTACTAAAATGGACTCTACCCTTGAGTTTGGGACGTCGAAAAATGTTTAGTTAGACCCTCCTTGCAATTTAATTGGCTTTCTCTAATAATTAATAGTTATTTATTAAATCTGTTATATACATTATATATATATATATATTTTTTTTTTGATACTGAAATATTAACAGCCATGGCTTCTGGCGTGCTTGCTGTGCCCTCACCCTTCTCCAATCGCCACATGAGTTCGAACCCTACTGGCAACACTGTTGTATTTATTTTTCTTTTATTTCTTTCTTCTTAAATATTATATATATATATTTATATCTATATCTATATCTATATATATGTATATTGGTAAGTTTGTACATAGCCACATGCAGTGGCTTAGTGGTAGTGTCAGGGGTTCAATTTAAGGATCACAGGTTAGAGTCCCCATTGTCGCATATTTCATTTTTTATTTAACATTAGGTTATATCATATATATATATATATATATTGTAACCGATATACATAGTCGTACATGGCTCAGTGGCTTAGATTTTGGCTCTCTCCTCCCTTCTTGAGTTTGAACCCCATGGGCGACAATGCCCATTTTATTTGATTTAATCCTTTGATGGAATGACGTAACTTAGAGGTTATTTGCGTTGATACAACGTTGTCCAACTTAATGAGCCAATTCACTCATGTGCCGAGTTAACTCGGCATAGTGGTGAGTTATTATGACTCGTCGTCTTCCCTAGCTCACTGTGTCACTGTAGCACCTACAATCCCTAGGTTTGTCGATCTTATTTTCTTCATTTTTCTTAGTTGTTTTTTTATCCCAATCATTTCCAAAACCTAAATTATGTGCCCTACACATGATTTTAACATGTTAGAGGCGTCGAATCTCCTAGAGTTTGAAGATCCATCACCATGGTCGAGCCCTGCAACTTGTGTTTTCATGGCAATTTCTCAACCATTTCTCTCTCCTTCTACATACATCATTTTCGGTGTACTTTTTGAACAGCCCAATATGTATCTAGATGATATGGAATAGACCGCCCGGGGGGGGGGGGTGTTGAATAGGTTTATATAGCAAATTAAAATTATCTTATCTAATTTTTAACCTGCTGCAGTGGGATTGAGATTATCACTTTGATTATATGAGAGTTACGTTCTGGTGTGTGCAATCAAATATGGTGACATGCAACAATAAACTATAGCAATAAAAGTAAAGCAATAGTAAAGAGATAGAAACAGTGCACCAAATTTTTTGACAAGGAGACCGCCACAGATGAATTGAATATGCTTTGGAAAACTCTAGGGCTCTGACCCATATACACAATCCATTAGAAGCGATTTGATGATTATAGACTCTATAGAATCCACAACTTAGTCCCTCAAGCGTTGTTCACGATTTGTATCTTCTCAAACTTGAATCCTCAAGCACTCTCGTAAGTGAATCCATTGATGCAAAGTTCACGAATGGCAAATCCCAATCATAACTACGAACTCCATGCAATCTCGAACTCCGCCGATTGCACAAACTTGAACTTCACAAGTTTGCATTCCAAGGATGATGTAGAAGTTGAAATTGAGGTTCTTACGCAAAGGATTTGATCTATATGTGCATCGTGAACATGGAGAAAACCTTTTGGTAATATTTAGAAACTCTCTATGATAGCAACGAAAAGTTTTACCTGAAAATCGTGATCAAAACCTTATATATGAAGGGTTTAGGAAACCTAGTTGTGCTATTTAAACCAAATTAGGAAACTGCTCTTTGCGACATTCGTTCGAACGGATTTGAACGAGTACCTCTCTGGAATTTTCGATCAAACCAATGATCAAATGAGCTCTCATGAATACTCTATGGAATATTCGTTTGAACGATATATCAAGCAAACTTGAACAAAAAGTGTTCTGGAGTATTTGTTTGCACGAATTGGTTCATTCGAACAAATCCTGAACAACAGCAGTACTCAGATCGAAATATAATAGCCCAATCGAATATGTAAAACATTTTTAACCTTTTAAAACCTTCAGTTATTATTATTCAATTACATCCACTCTCACTTGAACAAAAACTTGTTCAAGAAAACTCTTTAATGCGTGAAGTGTGCGAGTGCAAACCAAGTCCTATGCAACCAACCCATTACCTTTGATTACCATTGCAAGCACAACATGTAGATGAATCTGAACAGGATACTCGAATGCTTGAGTGAACACAAGGCTTGAGAACACTAATTAAATGGACTTGGTGGCATTACAAGTCGAAGTAGTTTTGTCAACATGGATTAGCCAACACAAACATAGACTAATAAACCTAACACATTCAGACCCTATAGGTGAAATGGACTTTTATCAAAGTTTTCTTTAGACTCATTTCTCTGTGTTTTGGCCATTAACAGTTCCTTATAAACCTTGACTTTCTTAGAGTTTTATTTCAATTTTCTATGTTAGAATTTCATAAAACAAAAAATTGGACCAAAAGGAACAACTTTCATAATTGTCTCGCTTGTTTTCAATGATTTCTCCCAACTTTCTCTCACCCCAACCCGTCTGTCTCTCTATGATTCCTCCGTTTTCTCCTTGTTCAACTGCTTTCCCTCTTCTTCTTGATCATGCATACAAAGGGCTTCCAAATTATTGCCTTCTATCGTTTGATTTTGGTATTCTTCATCATTGTCGTTTTGCTCTCACTTTGGTGCTCTCTCTTTCTCTCTCCTCTGGTTTAAATCAGAGTTCGCTAACCTTCACTTCGATTGTGAGCAATTACATATATATGTCTAAAATGGCTTCCATAGGGCTTCCAAATTATTGCCTTCTATCGTTTGATTCTGGTATTCTTCATCATTGCCGTTTTGCTCTCACTTTTGTGCTCTCTCTCTCTCTCTCTCTCTCTCTCTCCTTCTCTGTTTTAAATCAGAGTTCACTAACTTCGATTGTGAGCAATTACATATATACGTCTAAAATGGCTTCCATAGGAAGCCTTTAACATAGTGTTGCACCTTTGCATACCAAATATTAACACCTTGTTTATACTTTGAAACATCATGCTTCCTCAGCAATCCCCTACCTCAAATAGTAGCCACCTCATATAATGAGGTGTCCCAATTTACAAATCCCTTGCATGAAATTCCTTGATTAATTTTTGGACAGCTTGTATAAATGAGAATGTACACATATATATATATATATTTGTCTTTCCATATACATGTTCTGATATATATATATATATATATATACACACACACGCACACAAACACACATGTTCTGATATTTAAATTTTTTGACCTGACCTAAGCATTGTTGAACTTATTTCCTGGACCTATGCACTTTTCAAAATCGCATCTTGAAGATGCGATTTTAAAAACGCATCTCAGAGATGTGATTTTGTATTAGGTTTTGTCCATAATTAGTTTTGTTAAATTTAACTTAAAATCGCATATTCAAAATGTGATTTTAAACTTGCATCTTCAAGATGCAATTTCACCATTTAATTTTTCCTTGTTAAAGGAGTGGAGGAAAGAGAATGAGAGAGAGGGAGAAAAAAATCAAGGGGAGGGGGTTGTGTTAGAGAGAGAAAAGGAAGAGAGAGGGGGAAGAGAGAAAGAAAAAAGTAAGAAAGTCTAGGGGAGGGGGGCGCGTGTTAGAGAGAGGGAGAGAGAGAGATAAAAGAATGGGGGGTGTCAGAATTCAAAAAAGGAAGAGAGAGGGGGAGAGAAAAAAAATATAGTGAGTGGGGGGCACGTATCAGATAGAGGGAGGGAGAGAAGAAAGGGATTGTGTCAGAATTTAGAAAGGAAGAGAAGGGGAGAAGAGAGAGAAAAGTAAAAACATAAGGGGAGAGGGGCATGTGTTAAAGAGAGGGGGAGAGAGAAAAGAAAGGGGTCGTGCCAGAATTCAGAAAAGGAAGAGAGAGGGAGAGGGAGAGGGAGAGGGAGAGAGAGAAAAGAGAATGATGGAAAGATATATATAAAATCGGGTGTGAACCCGGTTACTTCTTTATGAATCGGGTTCGGGTAAGCAGAAGATCTTGGCTTGTGTTACGACTTTCTGATGATTACTGGAACAACATTGATAGAACTCTCTCGTGAATAGAACGGCTACAATACGAATCCTCTATGTCTTTTCCACAACCCAAGTCCAGAGGTGTTAATGGTAGCCTCGGAAGAATCTTAGAGAGAACTAGGGAGCCAGGAGAATGCGCGATAACAAAGAAATCTTTCCACACTTAACTTGTAACCAAAATGCGAGATATATATATATATATATATATATATATATCTGGGTTGGTTGAAATTCGAAACCAACCAGATAATGATAAGAATCATAATCTTATCACAACTCTTATTCATAATCTTGTGGATGCCCAAATGGCTATGGGTTCGGGTCATACTCATCTCAATATCCAACATCTCCCACTCATCCACATAACCAATCCAACTGCGAAGCTAATGTCTGGTTGTGTACACAACATAGCGTACATTAGACTACCAACTGCATTCGCAAAAGGTACGTTAGACATCTGGTTCTTCTCTTCACCTGTCTTAGGGCATTGGCCAAGATGTAAGTTGCATCCTTCCTCTATAGGAGTGTTTCTGGGCTTGGAGTGATTCATATGGAATCACTCAAGGACTCTCTTAATGTAGGTCTCTTGAGATAGGCTAAGAAGCCTCTTTGATCAATCTCTCACGATCTTTACTCCTAAAATATTGTGTGCTCCGCCCATGTCCTTCATCTCAAAAGTAGAGGACAACCACTCTTTAGTAGCGACTATCTCCTTAAGTTATTCCCAGTAAGTAAGATGTCGTCAACATACAATGTAAGGACAAGGACACTTTCCTTAGACCATTTTACATATACATAGTGGTCTTCCTCTATCATCTCAAAACCATGAGATATTATGGCTTTATGAAACCTCACATACCACTGTCTAGAAGACTGTTTGTGACCATAAATAGAACATTTGAGACGGCGGATTTTGCGCTCTTGTCCTTTGACTTCAAAACCCTCTGGTTGAGTCATATAGATCTTTTCTTCCAATTCTCCATTGAGAAATGCAGTCTTAACGTCCATTTGGAAAAGTTCCAAAGCCATATGTGCGACAATTGCTAGGATAAGGCGAATAGAGGAAAAGCTCACCACTAGAGAGCATGTCTCTTTATAGTCTATACCCTCCTTTGGGTATAACCTTTTGCCACAAGACGCGCCTTATATGATACTTGCTAGGATAAGGTGAATAGAGGAAAAGCTCACCACTGGAGAGCATGTCTCTTCATAGTCTATACCCTCCTTTGGGTATAACCTTTCGCCACAAGACGCGCCTCATATCTGTCAATTGATCCATCTGTCTTGCTCTTTATCTTCAAGACCCATTTATTTCCAATGGCTTTGCACTTGGCAGGGAGATCAACTAAATCCCAAACATGATTCTTATCCATAGAACTCATCTCTTCCTCCATAGCAATCATCCATTCATTACAAGCACATAAAGAGAGCGCTTCACTAAAAGAAGTAGGCTCATCTAAATCCAGTGAAATAGCCATAAGTGCATCCCCCTCAATTTCAAAACGACGATGAGGGATAACTTCACGCTAACTCTTACGAACTTGACTCTTTTGAGAATCTAACTGAGAACTCCCACTAGATTGAAAATTACTCCTATCCTCATCGGCGATTTCAGGATGAGAAGCCAATTCCCCACCCTCTCCGAGAGGAGCCAAGTTATCCTCTAAATCTACCATTTCATAGAGTTCAAGGTTCATTTTGGCTTCACCAATGCTCGAGAAATTATTCTCAATGAAATCCACATTGCGCTACTCAATCGTAGTCATTCCTTTATCTGGTTGCTCACCTAGCATCGCATAGCCTTAGAGCTTTCAGAGTAATGAATAAAAATATTCTTGTTAGCTCTCGGGCCTAACTTCCCATACCGATGAGAAGCGTTGTGAACATTACCTGCCGACCCCCATGGTCGTAAATGCCCCAAATCTAGCTTCTGACCATGCCAAAGCTCATAAGGGGTTAGAGGAATTGACTTGGAAGGTACGTGGTTAAGAATGTGGGTAGCAGTCAATAAAGCATCCCCTCAAAAGCTGATCGGGAGGTTAGCTTGCGCCATCATTGATCTAACTATGTCTAATAATGTACGATTTCGTCGCTTTGCAATACTATTTTGTTGCGGCGTACCAAAAATCGTCAATTGCTTGTGTATCTCCTTTTCCTCACATAGTTTCTTGAATTGATCTGATAGATACTTGCGTCCACGATCAGTGCGAAAGACCTTAAGTCCCTGCTCTATTTGATTTTCAACCTCAGCTAGAAAGCGTCTAAAACAATCCAATGTTTCATATCGGTAAGAAATCAAATAAACATGACCATATTGTGTAAAGTCATCTATTAAAGTAAGGAAATAAGAGGCGTCATTGCGTGCCTTCACATTCATTGGTCCGCAAATGTCTGCATGGACTAATTCTAGAGGGTGAGTAGCCCTAGTAGCCTTTCCAAAAGGCTTACGGCAGCTCTTTCCAGCCAAAATAAGGCTCACATGTAGGTAGGCTTACTTTAGCGAGGCACCCCAATAGGCCTTCTCTAACTAATCTAGCCATCCTTTCTTGACCAATATGACCAAGTCTTGTATGCTATTTAACATAATCATTTTTATAATCATCACATGCTAAACATTCAGATAAAGAATAATAATCTAATACATCTAATTGATAAAGATTATTTGAAAGAAAACCATGTCTAAAAATATTACCATCCAAAAACATAACTAATTGTTTACCATCAATGTTGAAAGAAAAACCAAGTTCAACCAGTGCTGAAATAGAAACTAGATTAAATCGAACACTAGGTGCATAAAGCACATCACGGAGAATCAGTGTACGCCCTGAGCGCAATCTGAGTTGATAAGCACCAACTCCAAGAACTTTTGCACTTGCACTGTTTCCCATAAAGATGCTTTGGCTACTTGCCAGTATCCGATGGTACTCCACAAAACCTATTCTTTCCTGCGCGACTTGTTTGGTTGCTCCTGTATCCAATATCCACAAAGGAGATGAATAAGAAACTAATACATGTGAACAAACAAGTGAAAAAGAAGAGTACTGGTTAGTGGATACTTTCTTCAGCTCAGTGCAATCACGAGCAAAGTGTCCCAGTTTCTCATAGTTATAGCACTTCACTTTGGCAAAGTTCCTCTTGCCGCCACGCTTGCCTCTTTGGTGCTTGGCTACTCTGCCTGCCTTTGGAGCCAAGTTATTTGCTCCACCCTGCTTCTTTCCTCCTCATCTCCTTTGATTGGGCACACGTGCCTTATCAAGGCCACCTTGGGCGACAAGGACAGTAGAGCGATTCGCCTCTTGGTGCTTTGCCTCTAACTCCAAATGACACGAAATATCAACAAAATTTTTTATATTCTCATTTTAGGTCAGAATTTGCTTCATTTGATTCCATGTTTCTGGCAGGGAGCGAATAACTGCTAGGATCTACTGCTCATCAGTAAGATCCAGCAGCCTTAAGTTTACGGATCATGGCTGACATCACTCTTAAGTGCTCAACCATGGTGTGCTTGGAATCCATCTTGTATCCCTCAAATTTGAGAGTCAAGGCACGCAGCCTTGGGCTAGTAGTCCCTCTAAAAGTAATTTTCAGCTTATTCCACATATCTTGGGCTGTGGGGGAACTCGCAAATTCTCCAATAAGATCATTATGCATGCTACTTAACATAGTAAAGCGCGCACATCAGTCTTTCTTTATCCAATCTTGGTAGACTTTCATGTTCTGATGGTGTTGGGCACTATTGCCCTCCTGAGGTGGGTCATCAAGGTCTCTAGAGCCTCTTGTTCATTTAGCCGGTATTGAATTTTCCTATGCCATATATCATAGTTGGTACCAACAAACTTCTCACCTTTTGTGAGGTCAACAATTACATTCTTAGAGGTCATCTACATTCAATTTGCGCAAGGTGACATTTAGCATATATTTCTATATTTTATTATTTTTGTTGCCAAAAATTCAATTAAAAATATTATTTTATATTTATACACTGAGATCAAAAATTTTGTTAGGGTCATAATCATCTCTCATTTGTGTAAAATAGAAGTACATTTTAGCTAATTTCGAGCAAAATAAATCTGAATTAAAACTAATTTAATTCATCCACACAATAATAATAATAATAGCCAAAAAAAATAGACTCCACTTGAGTCTAATTGGCATTCCAATACAACATGACAATGATAATTTCTGGATATATGAGTTTGCTGCGAAAACACATCACCTTACAAGGCTTCTCAAAAATTAATACATCATTTCCCAAAAAGAGATTACAAAGCTTGAATCATCCTACTACATCAACCTATTAGAAACAATCAAATAAATGGGGATGCTGCGCTAAAAACTCATATATTTTGAAGTTATTCTTGTAATTTCATACATCACACAACACATAGACTAGAATATTAATTTCATTTAAGCACATCCAATTACAACAAACATAACAATATAATAGGCTTTGTTGGATGACTTTATCACACTTCACCACAATGGAAGTGGGTATTTGGGTCTCACAAGAAAAAGGGAATCAACTTTATATAATAATGATGCAACAAATAATTACCCACATGATAATTAATGCATAAATGATATAATAAATGACCCAAAGATATGATCCACACATATTGTAACTGTTCATAATTTTCAGAGCCTTTACAAAAAAAATTTCACATTTAAAAATAAATATTCTGGAATTTTTAATAAAATTTTTCAGACTTTTACACAATACACAGTGGGGACAATTCTTCACACGCCACGCATGTCAAAAGAGGATTAGCCTGTGCACACTACCCCACGCGCCTTTTGCATGTGTTGGGTTGTTGGCCTGTTATACACCTTTTTTTTAAAAAAAGGGCTGCATTGCTCAGTTTATAAGACCACTTTTATGCAAAGGTGCATTCATAGCACGCGCCATTAGGAGTCCATCTTTTTTCTGGCTATGATCAAACTGCTCTGATCGTCATTTACATGTGAAGCAGATCTGTGGTCTTGAATTGGTAAAATAAGGCCAAAAAAAAAAAGTGATGCAGACATGGCACGCGCCTTGGGCTGCGACTAGTAATGCCATTTCTTGCAATTCATCTTCTTCACAGTTTAGAAGGTTTTCATCGAGGGTGACCAAAACTTTAGGGGGCTAGAAATCTCACTCATTTTAAGTCTAAAAATTATGAAAAATATACCATTAGAAATCTCTCGCGACAATGAACAATCTAATATAAATTTCATGCATAATAATCGATATTTTACTGATCATATTAAAATCGAAAGATTCATTTTAAAGTTGTGTTTTCTTGAATAAACAGAACTTTAAACTTAGATTTCTCATAGATCTGATGGTGCATCGTTATGAAATTTGAAGGACTTACTAATTGAGATATTACGAATACATTCACCGTGGTCGATCATTCCAAAAGTGTTCATAAATTTTTTGTTTGAAAAATAGCCAAGTGGTTAAACTTTTTGATACAAGTTATGCATGATTAAATAATACTCATGATATATTCATGCATAATAACATCAAATAAGTGAACACAAGTAAAAAATAAGCTCTGATACCAATGATGGAAAGATATATATAAATCGGGTGTGAACCTGATTACCTCTTTGTGAATTGGTTTTGCGGAAGTAGAAGATCTTGGCTTGTGTTAACGACTTTCTGATGACCACTAGAACATCACGGATGGAACTCTCTTGTCAATAGAACACCTACAATACGAGTCCTTTATGTCTTTTCCACAACCCAAGTCCAGAAGCGTCGATGGTAGCATCGGAAGAATCTTAGAGAGAACTAGGGAGCTAGGAGAATGCGCGATTCCACACCTATCTCGTAACCAAAATGCGAGATATATATCTGGGTTAGTTAAAATTCGAAACTAACTAGATAATGATAAGAATCATAATCTTATCACAACTCTCATTCATAATCTTGTAAATGCCCAAATAGCTATGGGTTTGGGTCAAACCTGTCTCAATATCCAATAGAGAAAAATAAAAAGAAAAAAAAGTAAAGTGGCATTTGCATAAAGAAGCCATTTAAAGACTTTAAGTCTAATTTAACAAATCTTAATTAGTGACAAAATCTTAATACAAATTCGCATCTTGATGCGATTCAATTGAAAAAATTGGTTTAAAATTGCATCTTAAAGATGCGATTTTAAAAGTGTATGGGTTTGGGAAATAAGTTCAAATCTGCTTGGGTCAGTTGAAAAAGTTTTGAAACTTCGTGACTTGAAAAAAAATTCTGTGCTACACATTATACACGTAATATTCAAAGTGGTGAATTGTTTTAGTTTTAATATTGCAAAAAAAAATTCCGTATTACTAGGCCTAAATTATTGATAGTGAAGATTTTTAAAGGTTTTGAAATGTCGGGATATTACACCTTCGGTATTATGTGGTGGAAGAAAAATAAATTATTAGCTTGTGGGGATGGACTTTTGCAGAGTATGAAAATTCATATGGGGTGAGCTTGTGGAGAAGTATCAGGAGAGTTTGGGAGGAGTTCTTTGCTCGGCTATACTTTGAAGAAAATATGTTATTGGCTTGTCGGGATCAACTTCTGTGGAGAATGAAAATTCGTATGGGGTGAGCTTGTGGAGAAGTATCAAGAAAGGTTGGGAGGAGTTCTTTGCTCAGGTAGAGTTTGTGAATGTGTCATGGAACAAGGATTTGGTTTTGGCATGATGTTTAGTGTGGGGGAGTCCCCTTGAAGCAGAGGTTGATTTGTTTTGGATTGCTTTGAGAAGATGCATGGGTAGCATATTGTGTTTGTATCTTAGCTCCGGTGATAGGGTTTTTAGGGTTTTCTAGGATTGGAAAGTTTCTCTGGTGGAGGCATTGATGTTTGTGTTGTACAGGTTAAGATGGCAAAGAAGAGGGAGGATATCAGCAAATGAAAGTCGGGTCCCAGTGGGAGGTTTAGTGTCAGATCTTATTACAGGAAGACGGACCTGGGGGTGTGATTTCCATGGAAAGGTATTTGAAAGGTGAATTTTCCTTCTAAAGGTGTATTTTTTGTTTGGACAACGGCTTTCAAAGTGATTCTCGCATTGGATAATCTTGATAAAAAGGGGAAGCCCTTATCAAATTGATATTTTATGTTTTAAGGGTGCAGATGAGTTGACCAATCTTCTTTTGCTTCATGTGCAGCGGCAAGGGATGTGTGGTCTATGCTTTTTGTGGTTTGGGAGTTTGCTGGACCATCCTTGGGTTGGTGAGAGAGATGATGATGAGTTGGGGGATGCCCTTTTAAAAGGATACGGCCAGCGTGGAGGTTGACTCCTCTTTGCCTGATGTGGTGCAATGGTAGAAGCAGAATTGGTGTAACTTTCAAGGATTGGAGATCCCTATTTATCAGTTAGAAAAGAGAATCTTAGGTAGTGCTTTTATTTGGGTGGTAGGGAAATATCCCATTTCCCTGACGTCATTATTGATTTTTTGGGGGAGATGAATTGTAGGGAGGCATTAGTTTTTGTGTTTTTTTTGGGGCTGTACACTGGTTGCTCTGGCACCTTTTTTAATTATAGATACTTACCAAAAAAATGGTCATCCTTTTGGCTATATAAAGGTTCGACGACACATGGAGTCTTCATGCATGAAAACCTTGACAATTAAGTCCTGTACCTTCTTTTACATCGCTGCTCGCTATGCATGCCACATTTACTAAGTGGGTGAATTTGGTGGTGCTGCTGCACCTGATACAAAATTAATAGCATCCTGAGGTCGGTAAACCACGTGGAATTTTTTACTAAACCCTAGTGAATTTTTTTTGATTTAATCTGACCCATACTGTTTTTAACTTATTTATCAAATTCATGTAGTTTTTGAAATCGCATCTTGAAGATACGATTTCAAAGCCAATTTTTCAATGCAATCACATTTTGAAGATACGATTTGAAACTAATAACAATTTGGAATGACTTGCGCAAAACAATAAGGATTTGGGATAACTCTCAAATTCTTGTTGGTTTGAAATAACATCTTCAAACTCGCATCTTGAAGATGCGATTCCGTTAAAAAATTGGCTTTGAAATCGTATCTTCAAGATGCGATTTCAAAAATTACATGGGTTTAGTAAATAAGTAAAAATCTGTGTGGGTCAGATTAAATCAAACCCAAAACATGTGGGTTTGGAAAAAAATTCAAACCACGTGGTAGCCCACCACTGCTCCTTAAAAACTCTTCCAAAAGTTATTGAATCTCTGGTGGATTGTCATTAAATTCAATAGACTATTTTCTTTTTTTACTTCCCCACCCATAAATGCACAAATGATTCTCATTTCCTTGCTCTTAGCTTTAATTTTATGGCTTGTTAAAACACCATTAAGTTTGTGGGCGTATGGTTAATAATGACCAATTCAAGTGAGGGAAAAGTTACAGTGCCTCTTTTAAAGATGTCTACATTTAGGCTAGTGTAATGGGTCATGTTTTTTTCATACAACCGTGGGCTTCCCAATAAATTATGACCTGTGGCCATAGGCAGAACATCAATGATCACACCAAGCCTAATCAAATTTATCATCGATAAAAAAGTTTACTAGACAATGGTTAGTGACAGATACCTTATTTCGTTCCTGAAACCATTCCACTTTGAAGGGTTAAGATGTTTTTTGGTTGGTAACTTCAACTCCTCTACAACTTAGAAATAATTTTCGTGTTGCTACTGTTTTCGAGGATGACGTTTTATAACTTTTCATTGAAGAGCAAACAATATTGTGGCAAGACATCCACATTTTCTTCATTGTGAGGCTGATCATAAATTTACTCCAACATTTCTTCATCATCTTTGAATTCAGCCAAGTTCACCCTTCACTATGGTCTTGCATTGAACAGTGTCCTTTTCATCACAACTGAAACATCACATCTGTGTGTCACCATGCACTCTTTTAGAGTTCCACAAGTGCTGTTTTGGCCTCAAAATCTCACAGTTTCTTTTCCTTTTTCACCCCTTTCAACACAAACAATATATCTAGCATTTGCTCAACTAATTGTGACCATATTGGATGTCCAAGATCCAATAGCAGTCTATGGTAATAAAAAGAAGCAAGTATAGATGGAATAAAGAAAGATTATTGTAATAAATTAATTAGTGACCGCCCTAATTTTCCCTTGCACTTTGATTTCCCTTGCATCACCTCACCATTCCATGAGTATATCTCTGGTCAACATTTTGTCCTTATTACTCCTTAGTCCGTACAGGTCAGCGGAACGTTAATAACAAGAGTTTATTGCCTCCCAGGCCGAAGGTGCAGTGTACTACCCAGAAGAATTTGTGGTCTAAATAGCCAAAACATTACATGTTGATTAGGAAGAAAGGTTTCAGGGATCAGATTCTGGTTCAACAGAAAATATTGTTTTAAATTTAAATTGATAATTCATCCGCCCAAAAGAAATTGAAAGGTCATTATTAAGTGGCTTATATTTTAACAATGTATTACATTTAAACTTCTAAATAGCATGGTATTGATTGATATTCTTTAATACTACTATTTGTACATGTTTTTTGCTTCTTATATTTTACCTCGTAGTCTATCTAATTATACAGCCATTTACTTCTTCTATGTTAACTCTTGTACTTTTTCTAAATATTGTGATCTTAGACTATTCTTTTCTAGTTTTTTCTACTGGCTCTTAAAGTTCTATAAAATTTCCATCTTTTTCTATTTGTTGTGTTTTTTTTAACAAAGAAATATTGTTAATTTGTACCACCATCTATATCTTTCTTGAAATCTATGTAATTTGGAACCTCAATATGGTGTCCATACCTTTAATTTCTCATTGACTGTATGAAGGCACAATGGGAAATTTGCATATTTCTAGATATGTGAAGCCTTTTTTCACACACCCACACACTTTGCCCCTAGGGGGACTTGAACCCTCAACCTCACATATGGGGAGATGGAGTAGGTAACAGAAGGTAGAGCTTGTTGGTTCATTGTAATGATTATTTGTTATGTATGGCGCATCATTATTCTGGAAACCGAAATAAATTTAGTCTATTATGTGATGATTTTTTTTTTCTTAGATTATTAAATTTCGACGAAATTTATGGTATATACGTTCTAATTTATATGATTATGTAAATCTATATGCTTTGTAATTATGAAAAACATTGCTTGCAAGGTTGAATCACAATCTGTTTATGAACTCAATTGTTATATGATGATTTAGAATTCTACAAATATTTCAACTCACATTTTCAATTATATTTAATAGTCATTTGAAAATCTTGAATCTCAGAATTTTTGCTCATTTGTTATTAACGAGATTCATGAACTATAATTTTATCTATTGATGGTAACATGTGTCTGTTTTTTGTCTTTATTTCTTATAAAAAATGGGAAAGTGATTGAAATTTCAATGGGTTAAGGTGAACTGGGTTATGGTGTGCATTTTAAAGTCATTAATGTGGTGGGTTAGGATTGAGCATGAACGTTTTGACTGCCTGTTGTGTGCACATGTTTCGGTTTTTTATGGTTTCCGTTATATAGGTCATGCGTCTCCAAACAGCTTTGTTTACTAAAATATGCATTTGACTTGAACAGAGCGTTGCTTACGACAGGCCAAGTGCTCCCAAGGACTGCAGGGTGTCTGGATGGCTGCAAGGGCAAGATGCTACTGAAGCAGCACTTGATACTGAGACGATGTTTCTTTTGACGGAGTTTACCTACGACCTTGAGAAGAGCAATGCTCAGACTTTCAACGTGTTGGACTCAGCAGGCTCTGGCATTGTTGACATGATCAGGCTTGATTTCACATCCAACCATGGAAGCCCTTCTCATACTTGCATCTATCGCTTGAGGGTGCATGGTCATGAACCCAGCTCAGTCTCAATGTTGGCAATGCAGTCTTGATGCAGCCATGTGTTAGTTGCATCAGCCATTCCTCCTGTTCTATAATTGTTTTCTGCTTTTCTTTATTTTATGTTAAGAGTTTCTTTTTCTTTCTTTTTTTCTTTTACCATTTGAACTATTAGCTTTTAATAAGATCAGATATTAATTTTTAGTTGTGTTCTTAGATATTTCAAGTTTCTTTGTATAGGTGTTATATTGCACGATTATTTTTTTCTTTTCTTTTTGGGTGCTCTGAGATGGATGTGTAAATTCGGGTTAGACTTCAATATATACATGTTTTGTTTTGCATGCTTTCATTACTGGAGAAAGTAGAAGAAAAGAGGATCTCCATATTGGGTAGACTATAGAAGCATTTTGGATGCACAATAACTATTGTAAATGCGTTTTCTATCTCTGATTGAATGTGGAGGGTGCTTGCAATAACAAGCTCTTCAACAATTTTTTTTTGTTGCGTTTATTTATCCATGCATTGCTGCTTGGTTTACTGGAAATTGATTTCACTTGGGACGGGACCATTACTGTCTTAAGCTATCCTCGTGTTTGGTTGAGACTTGAGATGATAGGAATCTAATGTTCCAAAACCCTCAATTTGGAGGAATAGCCCCACCAAGCCATTAACCCAAGACAGATTGGGTTGGGGTCTTAGGTAGGCTTTGCCAGATTTTTCCTTCTTTACTTATTCTATAATAATGTGTTTGTTAATGAAAAATCACTAGTTTGTGTGTAATACTAATAACTGCCATATGTATGAATGTTTGATTGCAAATTCAAAAGATTGAAAGGAAAAAGAAAATAATAAAGCAAATGGATTTCACTAGGGCACAAACACGCACAACTGTGTGTGAGTGAGAGATTGAGATTGATAAATGGATTTCACTAGGGCACAAGGATGCATAACATATGACTGATGTGTTTCTAATTTGATAATTAGTAGTGATGTTACCATTTTCTCCTACATCGAATAGGAGTCGGGACATGAGGTTGCTTATAAGCTCCTTGCTCCCTCTTCTGTATAAGACACGTTTTGGGTTAAGGCTCAAGAACAAAGTCGTGAACTGTAAGACCTACGGGCTGGTAAAACGGACAATATCTTACACAGGGGCCTGCGGTGTGTGGACAAATGGAGCATCATCAGTTTGGCGTCGTCTGTGGGAACGAGGCCGTGTCATGTCCAGCTTCTCACGCTCCCTCAGTCCCGACTGGGGGAGCAGTAGATGTTACCACTTTCTCTCACATTGAATAGGAGTCGGGATATGAGGTCGCTTATAGGCCCCTTGCTCCCTCTTCTGTGTAAGACGCATTTTGGGCTAAGGCCCAAGAACAAAGTCGTGAGCCGTAAGACCTAGAAGTGGGCAAAGCGGACAATATCTTGAACAGGGGCCTGCAGTGTGCAGACAAATAGAGCATCATCAGTTTGGCATCGTCTGTGGGAACGAGGCCGTGTCACGTCCAGCTTCTCACGCTCCCTCAGTCCCGACTAGGAGAGCAGCAAATGTTGCCATTTCTCCCACATCGAATAAGAGTCGGGACATGAGGTCGTTTATAAGTCCCTTGCTCCCTCTTTTGTGTAAGACGCATTTTGGGCTAAGGCCCAAGAACAAAGCCGTGAGCCGTAAGACCTACGGGAAATGAGGTCGCTTATAAGCCCCTTGCTCTCTCTTCTCTGTAAGACATGTTTTGGGCTAAGGCCCAAGAACAGAGCCGTGAGCCATAAGACCTACGGACGGGCAAAACAGACAATATCTTTCTGACGCCATCAAAAAGAGGTTGGAACAGGCCAAAGGGAGATGGGTCGAAGAGCTTCTAGGAGTGCTCTGGGTATACCGAACCACAAGGAAGACGTTAATTGCCGAAACACCGTTCTCACTTGCATTCGGTACTGAGGCAGTCATACCTGTAGAGATCGGCATGCCCACACTAAGGACGGAAACCTTCAACCAAGAAACCAATGATCTCCAACTGATAGAGAATCTTAACCTGTTGGAGGGAAAGAGAGAGCAGGCTGGAATCAGAGCTGAGGAATATCGATGAAGGATAGCCATGGGCTTCAATCAAAGGGTGAAGTCCGTAGGCTTCCAGCTCGACGACCTGGTTCTGAGGAGGGTCTTTCCTAATACCAAGGATCCCACCATAGGAAAACTATCCCCGAACTGGGAGGGCCCTGTAAAGTTGTCAAAATTGTCAGGCCTATGACGTACTGGTTAGAAGATATGTCTAGTAAGCCAATTCCTAGGCCATGGAATATTGAGCACATGAGAAAGTATTTTCAATAAAGCTTCTCCCCATTTTGAAAAGTGTTCAATGCACAGGTCCCCAGACCTCGTCCATTTAAAAAGGCCCTTATGAGCAAGAGTGTTGTAGGCACGGTCTCAATTCAATGCATAGGTCTGTAGACCTAGTCCATTTAAAAGGCTCCTACGAGCAAGAGTGCTGTAGGTACGGTCTCAATTCAATGCGCAGGTCTCCAGACCTGGTCCATTTAAAAAGGCCCCTACGAGCAAGAGTGCTGTAGGCACGGTCTCAATTCAATGCGCAGGTCTCTAGACCTGGTCCATTTAAAAAGGCCCCTACGAGCAAGAGTGCTTTAGGCACGGTCTCAATTCAATACAGACCTGATCCATTTAAAAAGGCCCCTACGAGCAAAAGTGCTGTAGGTACGGTCTCAATTCAATGCACAGGTCTCCAGACCTAGTCCATTTAAAAAGGCCCCTACGAGCAAGAGTGATGCAGGCACGGTCTCAATTCAATGCGCAGGTCTCCAGACCTGGTCCAATTAAAAAGGCCCCTACGAGCTAGAGTGCTGCAGGCATGGTCTTAATTCAATGTGCAGGTCTTCAGACCTGGTCCATTTAGAAAGGCCCTACGATCAAGGGTGCTGTAGATGTGGTTTCAACTCAATACAAGTATCATCGAGTGTGATCTATTAACGGGCATAGACCTGGTCCAATTAAAAAGGCCCCTACGAGCTAGAGTGCTGCAGGCATGGTCTTAATTCAATGTGCAGGTCTTCAGACCTGGTCCATTTAGAAAGGCCCTACGATCAAGGGTGCTGTAGAAGTGGTTTCAACTCAATACAAGTATCATCGAGTGTGATCTATTAACGGGCATAATCCTAACTATATCAGGTCAGAAGATTTATTACATTAACTTGTTTTTGTATAAGTATTTCGTCTCTAATCCGCAGTTCTTTTTAGGATCTGAAGCCTTATTGGTTATCAGGTCAAAAGATTTATCACATTAACTTGCTTTGGTGCAAGTATTTCACTTCTGATCCACAATGCTTTTTAGATCTGAAGCCTTATCAATTATCAGGTCTGAAGTCTTATTAAATTATTTGTTATTTGTCAAGTATTTTACTTCTGACCCCCACTGAGGGACAATTCGTTAAGGTCTGAAGTGTGATTAACTAAGTTGGTTAGAACTGCAAGTATTTCAGATTCGTATAGAAAAGATATAAAAGACAATTGCTTGTATTAATGAAAGCTTGAAAAAGGCTGAAAATTACAATGAAAAAAGTAAAAATAATTACAATTCAATTTGCATTAACTAGAGGAATGCCAGAAATGGGCACTGTGTCCTCGATGACGGCACCCAAAGACGGCTGGTCTAGGGTGAGCTTGGGAGAGTTAGGCAAGGATTCTTCCACCTCCACCTCATCTAGCCTGGAGATGTCTAGGCCAGGATAGAGTTTATGGATCCTCTTTTTGCAAAGAAGGTACCTAGTATCCACAAACTCTCCCCCCATTGAGTTAACTAGACCCATCAGTTCCGCCTTGGCAACTGCTCGGGCCTTTTCTATCTTCTGAGCCTCTACCACCTCCGTCGCCTTGAATTTCTTCTTCATTTCATCCAAGCTTTCACAACACTTATTCCTCTAAGCGATCATAGACTCCATTCCCTACTTTGCGTTCATATATTGCCCTTTAAGGGCTTCGCATTTGGCTTCTAGGGAACTTGCGGCCACTCATGATGCCTCCAGCTCGGTGCGGGCAGCCGCAAATTCGGAGTGGGCTACCTTCAAATCAGAATGGGCAACAACAAGATTGGATTGGGCTACCTTCAGTTCAGCCTGAAGGCTGTTAACCTTTTCGGATTGGTCAGGGCGATCCAGAAGGGAGCCCAACGCCTGAACAACCTGCAAATGATATGCAGAACAGTCAGTAAAACTAGAACAAACGAGTGGCCAGAGATGATACGCTGCATGACCCAACTTAAGGTCAGTGATGATAAGTTGCGAGCCCTTGGCCTAGAAAGATGAGGAAAATGACGCCTCGAAGGCCAGCTTCACGGCCTCTGACCCCGAGGATGCGTTGGCCAATGCAGAAGGGACATAGTTCGGTCCCCCTTGAGAAGAGGCTAGAGGGGAAGTCGCTGAGTTCTGTGCGGTATCGGCGGCACTTGCCTCGGTAGGTTGTGAGGCCATGGCGGTCTGTGAGGCCTTGGCAGTCTGAGAGGCCTTGGCAATTTGTGTGGCCTCGGCAGGTTGTGAGACCTCAGCAGGTTGGGAGGCCCTGGCTTCCATCCTCCTCTTCTTTGGAGATGGAGGGACGACTGTAGAAGAGGACGGGCCCCCAACTTTCTTCTTGGAGCTCGGGACATAGCTGGCGAACACAGATTTCTTCAGCGCTACAACCTCGATCTTCATCAGATTCACCGCCATTAAGTTCTCTAGAGACAAGATCTAATAATAAGGACGGTGGACGGGTTGCAGCAAAAGCTGATATCTCTCTTAGAGCTCGGGAGTGAAGGTCGGCCTCCTCCAAGCTTTCTTGTCTGCAAAACAATATACAAGACAGAGAGAAATAAGATAATCAAAGCGGGAAAAATAATAAGGAAAAACTACTATATACAGATTTGAGGACTCACCCTTTGGACCGGTATGTCGAGGAAAGAGACTCAGCTAGTTCTTAAAATCTTCACGCTCACAGCCTCCCCCAACAAAGAAATACCACTTCTTCCACGTCTTGTTGGAAGTGGGAACTGAAGTCAGCGGTCTGAACCTCTGGTCAAAGGACATGTAATAAAGCCCCTCCGAACTGAGGTACTTCATGTCCATCTGACTCCAGATGAGGTCCAGATTTACTTAGACCCCATTCTTATGGCCTAAAACTAAAAAGGCCATAAGCTGCCTCTAGTTGTTTATATTCAGCTTAGCAGGGCAAATATTTTACCAAGTAAAAAATTCGGTTAGGAGGGGATGGAAAAGAAATCGCACGCCTATCTCGAACCACTCGAGATAGGCACAGATCTCCCTTCGCTTAATGTCAGAGGGACGATCAGAAGACCTAGGGACCCTACAAGAAACGTTTTTAGGGAACATGTATTATTTTCGGAGGGCTTATAGGACCCCCTTGTTGATAGCACTCTCCCCCTCTTCTCTCTAGGATCGGCCAGATGTGCCGGCCTCCCTATCGCTAGGCCTTCGATTAGACTTAGAAGAAGAAGAAGAAGAAGAAGAGGAAGGACCATTATCACTACCCATTTTTGACTTTACCCTAACCTCCATACTGTTAGAATCCGACATGACCGACGAACAAAAGGTGGAGAAAATATGTAGAAAAGGGCGAAGAAGGAGAAGGTAAAAATATAAAGAACTAGAAATTACCAGCGGGAGGGGAAATCAAGCGACGGTAGCTGGAAATCAACAAGGTTGCCGAAAATCGCTCGCAAGTATCTTGAGAGTGTTTGGACGTTGTAAACAGAAGAGCCGAACGAACACCTCCACTATTTATAAGGGGTGAAGGAGGTATCATCTAATGTCTTGAAAAATTGAACGACGGCTGCATAATAATAGCCTTGATTGTCGAAACGACAACACGCATAATAATTACACCAAGGCGGCTATTGTCCCCTCGAAATACGGAACGATGCATTAATTGCTGAACGCGTGACCTTTCGGGAACCCTAGCCTGAGTTCTGTACGCGTTCTCAGAACTAAGGCTTGGGGGGGGGGAGGTAGCTGATACGCCAAAAATATGCTAACTAACCAGAATCTGACACGTGTCTAGCTGTGTGGTGTGCAGGTCATAAAATAATTAGTTATACCGACTTGATGTCGGACTTGCAGGCTCGAAGACATTGATCCTCGTAGTACTGATCTCGTATTTACATATTTGACTGCCGAACTAGTCGTCGTCATCATTTTAACCTACCGATCTCAGAACGATGGGACCGACGATGACGTGCAGTAGTCGACGAAGCAGGTTGCTCTACGGAACAAGGAGGCAGGTGGTGACAGTAGGGCAGGTGGTGACAGTAAGATAGGTGGCCATGATGAGATTGCCACTGTCAGATAACAGTGAACCCATGCCTTAACAGTACCAACTCCTACCCACTTTGGCAGACAATCAGCCTATAATTACAACCCTTGAGGTACGTCCCAAGGGATCGCGTCTGAAATTATTATCTTGAATTTTACTTTGACTCTCTCTAACTTAATCATCGGAGTGGCTACTGCCGTAGCCATCCCTGACGGCATTCTAATTCCATTCCTTTGCAGATCCTAGACCTACGAAGAACAGAGCCTTGACGAGTCAGAAAAGTGCAGCATCAGCTTGGCGCCGTCTGTTGGACAGGGGCCTTGACGAGTCAGAAAATATGCTGACTCCATTCTAAGGCTCACGGGGGAGTAGCTGATATGCCAAAAATATGTTAACTAACCAGAATCAAACACGTGTCTAGCTGTGTGGTGTGCAGGTCATAAAGTAATTAGTTATATCGACCTGACATCAGACCTACAGGCTCGAAGACATTGATCCTCATAGTACCGATCTTGTATTAACATATTTTACTACCGAACTAGTCGTCGTCATCATCTTGACCTACCGATCTCAGAACGATGGGACAAACGGTGACGTGCAGCAGTCAGCGAAGCAAGTAGCTCTGCGGAACAAGAAGGCAGGTGATGACAGTAAGACAGGTGGTCATGATGAGATTGACACCGTTAGATAACAGTGAACCCATGCCTTAACAGTACCAACTCCTACCCACTTTGGTAGACAATTAGCTTATAATTACAACCCTTGAGGTACGTCCCAAGGGATCACGTTTGAAATTATTATCTTGAATTTTACTTTGACTCTCTCTAACTAACGTCCCAAGGCGTCGTTCATGCTAGAGATGACCTTCATCCGTTAAACATCCTTGTTGAAGGGATGTCAAACCTTTATCGCACAATTCATCACCACAGCAGGATGAGGATCCTAAGCCCTGCAAATTCGGGGGCCAACCCAATGCGGTCAGATCTCCAGCCACAGCAGGTATCAATCCCACTCTAGAGGCAATCGGGTCATGCTATTCTCGATCAAGAGCATCCTATATATATGGGACCTGAGGTCGTCATGCCAGGGCAACATCATTTAGCCTCATCTAAAGTACCTTCAAGGGCGAAAGAGGTGGCAGATTTAGTTGGGCAAGTGGCCGTAGCCAAGGAAGGAAATCTCCCCCTTAGGTAGGATGAAATAGTAAAGCTGCTTGACAGATTCAGCACTCTATTTACCTCGGCCATATTGGCGGAAGAACACCCTCGGAAGTTCATCATCCCGAAGTTCACCCAATATGACGAGTCAGAAGACCCAGAGGACCATCTCTCCCACTACTAACACACAATGGCCTTGCATGAGGCCACCGACGCCTTCTTTTGTCGCACGTTCGTGACAAGCCTCAAAGGAGCTGCTCTGAGATGGTTCCACAACCTCCCACAGGAATCAGTCCCGAGTTTTTACGAGCTCAGTAGATGGTTCCTTGATCGGTTTTTAACCAACAGGAGGCTCAGAAAATGATCAGAATTTCTTCTTTCAATAAAGCAACAAAATGAGGAATCACTTCGGGAGTACATTGCCCGATTCAATTCCGAGCTCATAGAGGTTACGGACTATAGTCCGAGCTTCCTAGCTGCAACCCTCCATGCAGGACTAGGGCCCGGGTGATTCCATGATTCCTTGACAAAAAATCCTCCCAAAGACATGGCGTCGTCGCCCATAGATCGGGCTCGAAAATATATAAATTTGGAGGATACAAGGACATCTTTTTGCAAAGCCAAAGAGCAAGCTCAAAAGGCCGAAAACTCCCAGAAGCAGGCCCCCAATAACTCCCAAAAAAGGGGGAGGAGTCCGGACAGAAGAATGGCACCTCGAACTCAAAGCAATTTCAACTCCGGAAACTTCGGTGCACTTACACCTCTGAATACCTCCCTTACTCATGTCTTCCAACAGATCCAGACACGTGAGAATTTGAGGTAGCCAGAACCCCTACACGGCCATCCGGACTCTAGGGATCAGAGCAAGTACTGTGATTTCCACAGAGATCATGGACACACCACCGAGGCGTGCAAGAACCTCAAATAGGAGATTGAACAATTGATTCGGTGAGGGTGTCTGAGAGAATTTATACAACAATATGAAGGATAGAATCCTCGGCACAACAGGCCTCAACCGAGGCAGGACCAGAGGCAAGATCAGAGGCCCCAACAATAGAGGCCCAAGCAACAGGAGGCTCGAAACAAGCAACCCCGCCTAAATAATCAAGTCATCTTCGTCCTCCACGCAGATAGCTCGTTAGCTAGAATGTCCAATCGAGCGAGAAAATGATACACTCGGGAGGCAAGGGCAGAACCGAACACCCTCCAGATCTCTACGATTGAGAAGAGGGCGAAGCCCTTGCCGCACATTCAGTTTTTCAAGCTAGACCTTGCTGGGATACATCGCCCCTACAGTGACACCCTCGTTATATCGCTCAAAGTGGCAAACTTTGAAATCAGGAGTTCTGGTGGATACTGGGAGCTCTACTAATGTGCTATTTTATGAGCCTTTCCGGCATATGAAGCTCAACACCACCGACTTGAGGGCCACCACTGCCGTGATGGCAAGTTTCGACGGGAGCCTAAGCTCGCCAATGGGAAATATAGATCTGCTGACCACGGTGGGAGAGGGGGATGATCAAAAGACTCTGATCTCAGAATATATGGTCGTAGACTCTAGATCTCCCTACAATATCATCATTGGAAGACCATGGCTCCACCAAATGGAAGCAGTCACTTCCACCTTCCATCAGTATCTAAAGTATGTTCAGGACGGGAAGGTCCACACGGTCAGAGGTTCCCAATCAATATCTTGGGAATGCCACGTCGTGGCATTAAAAGGAAAGGCTCAGAAATAGCAACTACAGATACCTCGGGAGGATCGAAGCCTTGCGCCTTTTGAGCCTCACGAGAGCACAAAACTCCCTGTCGAGATTGATGAGTTGCTAAAAGCCCCAAAGGGATAGAGAGCATGGCGACGCCTATCTAAGAGCCCTTCAATGCACTGGTAAGTACCGAGGAGAAGGACGTCACCTATGACTGGGGGCAGACCTGTCCCAGTCCGAGCAAGAGGAGATGATCGGGTTCCTGAAGGACAACCTATTAGTTTTCGCCTGGGAAACCAAGGACATGGAGGGAATAGACCCGACTCTCACCTCTCATAAACTGATGACTGATCCGAACCACCCCCTGGTCAGATAAAGGAGAAGAACCTTTGCCCCCAAAAGGCACCAGATCATCAATGATGAAGTCCAAAGGTTGTTGGATGCAAAGATAATCAGAGAAGTGTTCTATCTAGAATGGCTCGCCAATACCGTCCTTGTAATATCCCGACCCGAGATACCGGGTCATATGACACGTATTACGAGATTAAAGAAAACTAGTGTAAAAATATTTACACTCAAAGAGAATAATTAATTAAATAAATAAATAAATAATTATTTATATGAAATAATTAGTTTTAATTATAATTAAATAATTTAAACACACATTAGACTACATGGAAGGTGTAATGTGTATATGTATATGTAAGCCAAGCATGTATGCATGTATGTACATAGATACATTAAATATATATGTGTAGGTATATACCCATGGGAATGAATAAATATATTTATCTATGCGTATACATAATATGTTAATATATGTGTGCATAGAACCATGAGGGTGTGTGAGTGTGTGAGATATTATATATATATATATATATATATATATATATATACACACACACACACATGGAGGGGACAAGGAGGTATGGTGGGAAGTGAGGGGAGGTAAGGCCTGATTTGAAAAGGAGTATGGGAGTGAAATGAAAGGTGGATCAGAGGTAGTTAAGAAGGGGCAAATCAGAATTGAGTAAGAGAATAATACATATACATATATACATAATTATATACACACCTCATTTGCAACACATGGAAAAGAGAAAGAGAGAGGGAGAATTCTGAGAAGAAGAAAGGAAAGAACACCAGAAGGGAGAGAGGAAGAAGGATACTGCTAGAGGTAAACCCACCCAAAAACTATTAAATTCTCTCTCTAGAAATCATGCATGTGTTTAGGCTGTTTAAATTTTATCTATGCATGTATGATGTTTAGGATATTGAAACATGAATAAGCACGAAAATCTCGACCTAAAACACCTAAGAAACACAAGCCGTACACCAAACCGCCATTGTTGAGCTTGGTGAGAGCAGGTCTGAACTGACTTTCCCCAAACCCAATTTGGCCTATCAAGACTTCAAGTAGACCTCAAAAGCATCCCAAAAACATATACCCACGATCAAAAAGCCCAAGGGAAGCCTATCAAAAATCAAGTTACAGGTTCGGGGTGGAAGACCCAACCTTCCAACCGTGACTTAAATCCCACTTTAAAGAATGGGATATGAAGCCTTAGGTCAAGAGCATCACAACAAAACAAACCCCAAGAGTTTTAGCTCAGAAATGAGCATTTACGGTGGGATTATTGTTCTAGGTTATCAAAGCTTTAAACTGAAATAAAGAGTTCATTTTGAACTCCCAAATGAATGCCAAGTTGGTCGTTTGTACCTTAGGAATGTTTTGGAATCAAAACAGTGAGAAATAGTTGAGTAGGAAGGCACGAAAATGGAAGAAATGGAATCGGGATTAGGGTTTTCAGAGGGGGTCGACGTGGGGAAGAAGAAGATGGGTTAACTCGATTTTAAAATCAGGCTGAGTCGACTCGGACACGTGGCAGCATATGAGCTTGCCACCGAATAAATGAAACGACAGCGTTCTGTTTTCTTTAAAACATTAGGGCTGACGTCAGCATTACGTGCAAACCAACTGAATCGGTTGGTTTACAAACGGACCGGACCGATTCAATTCAAATTGGACCGAACCAACTGGTTTTCTAATTTTATTTAAACTAAATAAACCAAACCTTTTGGTATTTATAGTTTGACCCCAATTATTTTACTGATTTGTACTGTGGCCCAACTAATGAGAATTTTATGCAATTAAGCCCCTGGAAAAATGATTAAATAATTAATTTAATTATTTAATAAATAAAACAAAATTACTATTTTGCCCCTAGGTCATATATGAAGCAAATGAAGTCCAAATTAAACATATGAATAGGGTATCCTTACTATTTTGGATATTCTGAGACTAGTGGTAGGGTCCGTTTTATGAGACGGGGCCCCGAAAAAATAAAGACACGTAAAGGGGTAAATGACCAAAATACCCCTTGTCCAAAATTAACAAGTTATTAGTATATTGTTACTATCTTGGACCTTCTGAGTCCAATAGTGAGGTTCATGACACAAGATGGGGTCCCAAAAAATAAAGACACGTAAAGGGGTAAATGACCAAAATACCCCTTGTCCAAAATTTACAAGTTATTAATGTGTTCTTACTATCTCGGATATTCTGAGATCAATGGTGAGGTCCGTTTTGAGAGACGAGGCCCCGAAATATAAAGACACATAAAGGGGTAAAATGACCAAAATACCCCTGGTACCCCTGAAGCCAAAATAAAACTAGAGAAGGTCTAAATTGACTTTCTTTGACATCCCAGACTCAATAATAGAGTCCAAATTACGAAATAAAGTACAGAAAAATGAGACACGTAAAACGATAAATGACCATTTTGTCCTTTTACATACAAAAGTCTGAATTAAATTCTAGGAAAGCCTAAACCGACTTTCTTCGACGCTCCGGACTCAATGGTAGAGTCTATTTGACCAAAAGAGATGTCTAAAATAAAAAGACATAAAATTTGTTAAATATCATCTGTTAGATGACTATAAATTAAAGTAATGCCAAAGTGCTAATCTAAGGCATATACGAGAAAATGAAATATGAAAGACACGACACGTAAACATGTGAAGTAAAGTACGAGAAGACGCGACGCGTTAACATGTCAAGTAAATAACTTTAATTTAAAGTTAATGGAGCTACCAGAAGAGTATAAATTGAAATGAATTAAATTCCTAACACATTAAATTGTGTCATAGGTTAAGAGTACGAGTTAAATTAAGTACATATGAATTATAAGATTGTTTTAGAATCTAATACGAACTAAGCATAAGTTAAGCATCATCCATAGGTGTTATTATGGTGAATGTGAAGTTAATGAGGTTATTATGAATTGTTCTTAGGAACTACAAAGGAAGTGGGAAAGCGCATTATTAGCACTAACCATAAAAGACCAAGGTGAGTAACCTTACATTCGAAGTGGAGATTTAACTCCATGGATTTCAAAGAAGTTTTGAGTTCAAGTCATGAAAAATATTTGAATATCGAATTCAGTTTTCATACGCCTTCTGTTTTAAATTACTCTGTTCAGGTAACGGATTTACTTACAGTTTCCTTTAAATATGCCTTAGTATGTTTGAGTTTTTATATTGCAAAAATCTCTGAGATATATTCTGAATTCGTATATTCTGAGAATTGAAAGTTCTATTATAAATTTATATACTTTGTGTTTGAATACTCTTAAATAGTATTTATGAGAAGAAGTCATGAGACAAAAGTAGTTCTTGAAATACAAGATAACTGTGCATAAGCACGAGATAGGGTATTGGGGTTCGCAAGGGACTCCATTATCCTATGAAGCCGACAAGATTTTGAGTTCGACGGAATTCAATGGATTGTCAAATGCCTGGTAGTCGGATCTAATCCCACAGGCAAAGAGATATCTCGACGGGAGTAAAACGGGAGTCTGGTTCGAAATAGATTCCAAGAGTTAAAGTGAGAAGAAGAAATATTTGAAAATGAAAACAGATTTTAAATCCTCATTTTCATATTTACATGTTTGAGTATATATATACTCTATTTAAAGAAGAACACATTTTTAGCTTGAACACTTTAAATGTTTCAAAGCTATGAGTTTTATGGAATGCATATATTTTGTATTCAGAGTTACAAGTTTTATATGAATAAGCATATGTTAGCTTGAACACTTTAAATGTTTCAAAGCTATGAGTTTTATGGAATGCATATATTTTGTATTCAGAGTTACAAGTTTTATATGAAAAAGCATATGTTAGCCTGAATATTTTAAATGTTTCAAAGCTATGAGTTTTATGAATGCATATATATTCTGTGTTCAAAAGATACGAACAATTGATAGTGATTGATTTATAAACCTTTATGAGCTAAAACCACTGTTAATTGAAAACCCCATGACGAATGTTGGAATTGCTCACAAGTTTAGATTAGCTTACCCGGACTTTGTTCGGATCCCCCTTTCATGTGATTGACAATAGGGCTGATTGGAAGACGATGAGGATGAGCCTAGCTGTTTTTGGAAGGGATATCTAAGTAGTTCTTTTGTTAAGTATCATGAACTTAAGTTGTAACCTTTGTTCTAGTAAGGTAGTGAACTGTTATGTATTAAGCCCCAAGGGGCAGCTAAACATGTATCCATTATAAAAGCCTTTAAGTTTTTAGTTATGCTCTGGATGTATGATCATGTGTACCATCGTGAATATCGGCAGTATCGGACGGATGTGCAAGTTTTAAAATGAGAAAAGAAAAGAAAAAGTTTTTTTCACTCTTCCGTAAAACACGTGTCGCACATCTATTCGATACCATCACTTATGTACGAGCCTTGCCCCGAGGCCTTCGGGTCTTGGAGCGGCGGTCGCGATTCGAGATCCGCAGAGGGTGGGTTTCGGGTCGTGATAGTCCTCGTCAAGAAAAAGAATGAAAAATGACGAGTCTATGTCGATTATACTGACATAAATAAAGCGTGCCCAAAGGACAGCTTTCCACTCTCGAGAATCGACCATCTGGTTGACGCAACAGTAGGTTACGAGCTGATGAGTTTCATGGATGCATACTCCGAATACAACCAGATCCAAATGTACCCCCTAGACCAAGAAAAGACATCTTTCATCTCTGAGCGAGGTCTCTACTGCTGTAGTGTGATGCCATTTGAGCAGAAAAAAGTTCAAGCACTAAATGGCAGGATCGCAGCTCCGAACAGATTCATTTTCGGGTCCACCGATCGCTGCCTCCCGTTCTTCAAAGCTCTAAGGGGGAACAAGGCCCTTGAATGGACCACTGAATGTGATAAGGCCTTCCAAGAACTCAAGCAGTATATGGCATCCCCAGAGCTCTTATCTAAACTGGTGCAAAGGGAGAAGCTCTTTCTATACCTCGCGGTATCAAAAAACGTGGTAAGTTTTGCGCTTATCCATGAAGAAAGAGGGATTCAGAAGCCAGTATTCTATGTCAGCAAGGCATTCCTGGGCTCCGAGAAAAGATACCTGAAGGTTGAAAAGTTGGCATTTGCCCTGATAATATCTGCTCGAAAGCTCCAACCTTATTTCCAGGCCCACTCGATGGTGATCCCAACCTCCTACCCCTTGAAGGCGATTTTGCACAAACCAGACACCTCGGGATGGTTAGTAAAATGGTTTGTGGAACTAGGGAAATTCGATATATCATACGTACCCAGAACTTCCATCAAAGCCCAAGCTCTGGCTGACTTTGAGGCAGAATTTACTCTAGCTCTACAAGGAGGTGCCATGGTAAATACGGGCACAACAGCGTGGCAGCTCCATGTCGATAGCTCCTCTACCGACAAAGGCTCTAGAGTCGGCATTGTACTCCGATCTCTCGAAGGGATCGCAATAGAGAAGGCTGTCACCATGAAGTTCAGAGCCTCGAACAACGAAGCTGAATATGGGGCACTGATCCTTGGCATGAGACTAGCCCTAGAATGTGAAGCTCGGTGCCTCGAAGCCTTCTTTGATTCCCAACTGGTGGTGGGCCAAGTCCTGGGCGAGTTCACAGCCAAAGACGACAGAATGATCAGATATGTAGAATTAGTGAACTCATTTAAGAAATTATTCTCGGACTTCACCATCCACAAAGTCGACAGAAGTTAGAACGCCTGAGCCGACACCCTGGCAAACATGGCTTCTCACCTCAAACCAGACGGGGACTTCGAAGTCAGTATCTCTCGCCAAAATGGGCCAAGTATAGAGGAGGTCTAGTCTGCCCACTCAACAGAGAAAATTTAGTACTGGAGAACTCCAATCCTCTAGTACTTGAAGGACGGACAGCTTTCAGAGGACAAGAACCAGGCTCAAAATATACGAATCAGAGCAGCACGGTACCTTATCGTATGTCACATCCTGAACCCCACCCTATGCGGATGTCGAGGACGTGATGCCAGTTAGCCGCCTTGCCGGTTTGCCAATCGACAACGTGACCAACCAAAGGCAAATTTTTTAACTTACCGATGAATTGCACTCCAAATATAGGGTTAGAGCAGTGGAATTTAAAACCTTTTTCATCTTGGGAATGCAACTCATTTATAAATACCATAGGGGTACGTATCACAGAGCAAGTTTATGACCAAACAGCTAATAACTCTAATCACAGAGCACGTCTATAATCAAACATATAACACAAAGCATATCTAATCTCTCTGGAGTACCATTACTATGAGCCATGTCCCAATACATCTAATGCATATCAATGAGATCAATCGTATCAATGTCACTCACTCGAATAACCAGATTCAATCCACAAGAGTCCACGTCTCCACAAATCAGTGCCATTAGATCCTTTTCTTGGAATGTCACTCGGCCCATCCATGTCGTATCATAGTGCCTTCTAATCCAATGGAGATAAATCTTGAAAAATGTTAGGATAATGGGGTGAGCTTAAATAAGCCCAGTGAGTAACACAGGTTCCTTGTCATGGGTTTCAAAACCCGTTCTTGCTTACAAAGCACATGTATAGTTTAGTCACTATATAACAGTTTTATAAATCCACTTTAAATACAGTTTAAGTAGGATAAAACATGACTGAACTAAATGGAACAATCGATCAGAACAGATAGAACAGCATAGGATGCTAGCACATCAATCAGGAGTATAGTTAATAATTTAAAGAAGACTAAAATCATATCATGTGTGATATAGTACGAAAAGGGCATGCATTTAAACAATATAGCATACAAAACGGTACAGTGAATCAAAATACAGTATCTAGACAGTGTAACTTATACACCAAGTCAGAAGTTCCAAGTTACTCACTAACTTTACACTTATCTCCTTGTACAAATAATCTGATAACCTCCAGATACGTCAGGTACTTCCTTGTATATCCTGAATAACCATCATCAATCATAGACAAATAAGAATTCATCCATTCATGTCTTCTTCATCATCTTAGGCGTCTATCGGATTATCTAAAATAGCCTAATAGCCAATTGCCCTTTCATTGGGTTTCATCCGAGGCTATTTCATTCTTTAATTAGGCTCAGTAGTTATCAGGATTATAATCTAAGTCATTTAGACTTCAATCGTTATCGGTTAAGTACTTATTTAACCTCAGGGGCAAAATGGTAATTTTTCCATTCTTGTCCCAGACCCTGTCATGGTCCTCAGAATATCCCATATATCTTATATATGAAGTTCTAAGTCTTTCGGACTTAAATCGTTATCAGTTAAGTATTTATTTAACCTTAGGGGCAAAATGGTAATTCTATCATTCTTGCCCCAGACCTTGTCGTGGTCCTCAGAATATCCCATATATTTTATATATGAATTCTTAAGTCCTTTGGACTTTATTTGGTATCTGTTTTTGATCATTGGGACACATCAGTCATTTCTCATTTTATACGTTGACTGTTCTGGAGTCTTATTCAGCCCTTTGATTTTCCATAATTATGCTTATGATAATTTATTAGATCAGATTGGCCTTCATTCGGCCTCTACTTTGCATTTACCATGCTCAAGGGCATTTTGGTCATTTAATGTTTCGTGAGATTCTGACCCCAATTCATCATTTAATCATGTGTACAGTTTCATGAGTGTCTGGGCTTCTATCGGTATTAATTTCATCCCATTTGGATTTTGCACAGTATCAGGGGCATTTTAATAGTTTCACACTTTGTGAGATTCTGACCTTGATTCGTCATTTAGTCATGTATACAGTTTCATAAGTATCTAGCTTCTATCAGTGTTAATTTCGTCCCAATCAGACTTCATTTAAGCTTTGTATAGCATCAGGGGCATTTTGATAATTTCACATGTTGTATGGCTAAACTTTCGGGACCTCAGTTCATAAAATGGACCTCGCCATTAGGTCCAGAATATCCGACATAATTAAATTGGATTATCTTTTATGTTTAATTGGCCCTGGGTATCATTAGGGACAATACAGTCATTTACCATTTGCCTGTTTGTATTTTTTGAAACTTGGTTTCACAAATCGGACTCCACTGTTGAGTCCAGAATGCCCAACATAATCAAGATGGACTATCTTTTATTTTTATTTGGCCCTAGGTATCATCAGGGACAGTATAGTCATTTACACTTTACGTTTTTGCATTTTTCGAGACTTAATTTCCCAAATCGGATTCTGCCATTGAGTCCGGAATGCCCGAAATAGTAAAAATACATTGTTTATTTATTTAATTTGGACTTCGTTTGACCTCTTTAATGTCCAAGGGTAAAATAATAAATTCATCCAATTAATAAAATAATTATTTTATTATTTATTTATTTCCTAGGGGCTTGTTTGCATTAATTTTTAAAAGTCTAGGCCAGAATACAAATACTCAGAACTGTTGAGGGTCAAAACATAAATAGGCAAAGCTCTGGTTTATTTGGGATTAAAATAAACCCTAAACCAGTTGGTTTTTAATTGGAAACCCTAAATCGGACTGGCACCATTGTGAACCAACCGGTTCAGTTAGGCCAGAGAACCGGAATAACATATCCCTTCTATTCCTAATTTGGCCCCTTATCCACGTTTGAAATTATTCTAAAACCTGATTCCAATTTCATACATCCGTAACCAAACAGACCTATTTTAGGTTTTAAACTAAAACATTTTACTCAAAACGGTGTCGTCAACTGTTTATGAGACAGTTCGGGTTCCGACTTGAACCCAGATTGGACCCGAACCGAACCGTCACTGTTCATCGTCTTCCTCTCTTCTTCCCCCGTGTTGCCCTAGTTGTAGAATTTTATGTTTTCAATTTCGTGACATTTCAAAGACTGATTTCCTCTGCCATCCATCCCAAATTGTTCCTACAGGTTAGACCAACATCTTGCCATTCATTTTGTGCCTAAATGTAAGCTCAAACGCTCGGTCCAATGGTGGATAACCGAACCTGTAACTGGCTAGTAAATCCTCAATTCATCACCAAAACTTGCGTGGTTTGGCTCAAACTGATCCTTATGACATGGAGATTCAATCCCCATTCCAAAAATGTGGTTTAGGAGTCTAAAACAGGGGCTGGGTTTCATGGTCGAAACTTGCAACTCAGGTTTTTGGGCTCTCTTTAGTGTTTCGAGGTCGCGGATTGGGGCTTTTCAAACCTTCATGAGGTCTAGATCAGGTCTTGACCAACCAAACTTTGTCACGACCCGAAACCCACCCTGTGCGGATCTCGGATCGCGACCGCCGCCTTCAGGCCCGGGAGCCTGAGGGCAAGGCAAAACTTGGGCGACGGTATCGAATAGCGGTGCGGCCTTGATTTGCGGAAGCGTGAAAACCCTTTTCTTTTCTTTTTTTTTTTTTTTTTTTTAAAAAAAAAAAATCCTTTAAAAACTTTCACACAGCCGTCCGGTACTATCGCTCTTCATAGCGGTACACATGAATAATCACATCAGAGCATACTAAAAATTAAAGTCTTATACATGATACATATTCGAATGCCTCAAGGGCTTAAGTACATATGTGGTTGCCTCTTGGGCTTAAATACATAATTGTCCCAAAGGTACGACATCAAAATTTGACCAACCATAGGCCCTAATACTTCCCAAAAATATCTCCAGAATCCTAATGGAGCTGCCTATCATTTCTCCCCAAATTGGGCAAGGGTCCACCCATCGTCATCACCTGAAAAATGTTAGGGAATGGGGTGAGCTTCGAAAAGCCCAGTGAGTAATTCTAACATCTGTCATGGGTTTCAATTGGTAGTGGTTTCGCACGTGAGAATTTTGTAAAATACTCACTACCAATTGCTCGTATACTTGGAACATAGAGTACATGCATTCTTTAAACAAGGGCTTTGAAACATTAAAGTATTCAAGCTAACTTGTACTTTCGAAATAAAGTATATGAATTTCAAATCATGTAAATATGCATGGTGAAAATGAGGAAAAAGCCTACTTTCATTTTCAACACACACCTTATCACTTTCATTAACAGAATCCGTTTCGAACCAGATTCCCATTTTACTTTTCGTGGAGATATCTCATATGCCTGGGGGATTAGATCCTGCTACCTGGCATTTATTCGTATCGTAGTTGGGTTCCTAAGAAACCCGATAGAAATCCGTGGTGCTTATGCACAATTTATCTTGCATTTAAAAGCATTTAACCCATAATTCCTTCGTGTGGATGCATTTAAAAGCATTCAAAACATACAGTTCATAATCTCATGATAGGGTATTGAAATACGTGAAACATGTAAATTCAGGATATATAATAACATTTGAAATCGAAATTTTAGACATGCAGAAGTATCTCTCAAAGAACAGTAGTAAGTTATTCAGGAAGCATGTCATAACAGAATATTTAAAACGGAATTGTGTAAAGACAGAATTTGATATTTAAAACATCATTCAAATCCGTGGAATTAAATCTCCACTTCAAATGTGAGGTTACTCACCTTGATTCCCCGGGTTTGCACTACTGGTGGGCTTTTCCCTTCCCTTTGTATTTCCTAAGAAAATTATAAAGAACTCGTTAACTTCACATTTACCTTAAATCGTTACCTGTTCATGCTCTTTCATTTAATTTTAGGCCTGACGTATCCTAACTTCCTAGGATTGGTCTTACTAGTCAACTCGTGGTGACTTGATGAGTTTTATTTTTCACGTGACTAAATTTTCAGTGCCTATTTTGGCGTTATGGACTTCACCGTTGGGTTTGGAATGTCCGACATAGTCAAAATAGACTATCTGTTAGTTTCATTTGGGCTTCGGATACCATAGGGGTAGTTTGGTCATTTCGCGTGTCATATTTTTTTTTGGAGTCCTGTCTCGTGAATCGGACCTCACTGTTGATCTCAGAAGGCCCAAGAAAATAAGATTACACTAATAACTTGTCTTATTTGGGCATCGACTACATTAGGGGCAATTTGGTAATTTGTACTTTAACGTATCGTAATTTTTGAAGCCTCGTCTCGTAAAACGGACCACACCATTGAGTCCGGAACGTCCCAAATAGTCAAAAACCACTATTCGTTTACTTTATTCGGACTCCGTTTGACTTATTTATGACCTAGGGGTAATTTGGTCATTTTTATTTAATTAATAAATTAATTAAATAATTTAATTTATTATTTATTAATTTATCAGGGGCATAAATGGAATAAAATTCCAAAATCTGGGGCAGAGTTGAATTTCCAAAACTGTTGGGGTCATTTTGTAAATATTATAAACCTTGGTTTTTATTTATTTTAAATTTTCCTGTGAACCAGTGGGCTTTGGGTTTGAAACCCTAGACCGGTCGACCAACTGACTGAACCAGCCGGTCCAGTCCACTTCAGGAAAACCGGAATGCCATAGCCCTATTAAACCCCTTATCCCTGATTTGGTTAACTCAAAATCTGATTTTAATTGACAAAACCCGTGACCAAACAAGCCATCTCCAGGTTTTAATTTAAAACGTTTAAATCAAAACGACACAGTTTTGATTAAACGGTGGCACGGTCTCGTCTTGACACGTGTTAGAGTCGATTCAGTGGGTCTAAACGGGTTGGACGAGTCGACTCAGTCGACTCGTCGTCTTCTTCATCGAACAGTGGACTGTTGCCCTAATTTCTGGGTTTCTTTCCTTTCTGTTTCGTGTGTTTTGAAACACTGATTCTCTCTGTTCTTAGTCGATACACGTTCCTAAGGGTTTGGCCTACATCTTGGCATCCATTTGGGGTCGTGTAGCTAATCCAAATGCTCGGTCTAAAACATGATAGCCGAACTGGATAATTTGACAATAAACCCTCATCTCGCAACCATTTTCAATGGGGTTGGGTTCTGTGTGATCCTTAGGGCATGGGGGTTCCTTTCCTATTCTCAAAGTCGAGCTTAGAAGTGTCAAGCAAGAATTTGGTTTCACGACCGAAACCTGCAACTCGATATTAAGGGCTCATTTCTTAGGTTTCAAGGTCGTGGGTTAGTGGTTTAGGAACCCTAGTGAGGTCTAATTTAAGGCTAGATAACCCATTTTAGGTTTTGTGCAAGTTGATTCAGACCTGCACAATCTGAGGTCCTTCCATGGCGGTTTTGCTTTCGGGTTGATGGTTTGGCAGTTCTGTTGGTCCAAACGGTTCACGACCAACCCAGTTTTTATTGTTAAGTCTTCCTACATGCATTAACAGTCCCAATAGAATGAAACAATGGCCGAAATTCAAAGAGAAAATGCTTAGAAAAATTTTGAATTCCTTACCTTGTACACTGTGGTCTCCTAGGGTTCGTTTCAGTCAGAAGCCTTCCACTGGAGCAGGTCGGGTCTAGTGGTGCAGCCCTTCAGTTCCCAGTCCTTAGCCCCTTCAATGGATTCCCACAACTCAAGCTTCCTCTCTCTAACTTCCTCTCTCTAACCCACTTTCTCTCTCTATAAGATCAGTGCACTAGGTTCTCTACTGATCTCAGATCTGCACATATGGAGAATGCATATATGGAGATATACATATCTTACATTTCTCTTGCCCTTTTCATCTCCCCAAATGCATGATTATTTTGCATGCAATTTGGTTGGGGGGAGATGCAATCATGGGTGTATAGGCACATGATGATCTATGGGGGCATAGGAGTGATGCATGCTGATGTGTTGCATGCTTGGTGATTGGTCACTTGGGAGGTGGCCAAATCAGATTTATACTTATATACATATCTTTGCACATATGTTCACAAAGAGGTTCCTAGCCTAGTTGGTAATTTTTTTTGGTAACCCAAATTCTACCTAGTTTGGTCAAGGGATCAAATCCTCTTGGCCACAATTTTTTGGTCCTTTTTCCATATTTCGGGCTTAGGCCCTGTTTGGTTGGCGCATTTAATTATTTCAGCTATTTTCCAAATATCTTCTTTTCCGTCGCTTATTTTTCAACGCGGTTTCTTCTGGCTATTTCCTATTTAGGTTAGCTTCTTAATTATTCTTTATGTTTGGTTCAGATAAATGATTAGTAACTAATCATTACTTAATCAGGGTCGGGGTGTTACAAACTTGGTTTGGTCTCAGTTGTTTCAGACCTGCTCTAATAGAGGTAATCAATGGCGGTTGTACACAGTTTGGTGTGTTACGAGCCCTATTGGCCTTCCAAATCAGTTCCTGATATTTACTAGTGTTAAAGTAATTCCATGCATGCAGTTGATAGGTCTTAAACAAACTAAATCAGTGAGCAAAATTCTAAAAGGAAAATTCTGGGTTTTTGGTTTTATACCTTAGATCAGACCTCCTAGGCTCAATATGGCCTTCAGTTGCCTCCGTTCCAGTCGTGTGCTTGCTCAGTTCTTCCTTTTTGTGCACCTCCATGGAAACACCATGCACACACAAGCTTGTATTCACACATTTCCACTGACACATGCAAGCTCTCTCTCTCTCTCTCTCTCTCTCTCTCTCTCTCTCTCTCTCTTTTTCTAACCCACTCTCTCTCTACCCGAGCACACACCCACACTCTCCAAATTTCTAATTTTACACATGGTCTTGGTCTGCACCCACAGCCCATATTTGAGGTGTTTTAAAAGGCTTACACTATACATATACATATATGTATACACTTATGGGCCCAAGTGTGGTCATGTGGCTAATACAGAAGCTGAGGTGGGATGATGGGAGCTGATGTAGAGAGGTCTAACTAATGATGAGGGATTTGCATGCATGGCCATTGGCCAATTTGGGAGGCAGACTTGGTTAGATTGGGTTTAAATACAATTCTGTTGTATATATAGGCACAAAGATGTTGGCAGCCAACTTGGTAATTTTTTGGGTGCCATGTGCTTGCTCATTTAGGTCAAGGGTTCAAGTCCCTTTGGCCTCACTTTTGGACATTTTTCCACATTTTGGGCTTAGGCCCTGTTTGGCTGCGCAGAATACTGTTTTAGCTATTTCCTTCATAATTTCTTTTCTGTTGCTCTTTTTACAAAACGGTTTCTTTTAAGGGTTCCGTATTTTAGTTAGCTTCGATGTCAAGGGCCCCATGTTGGTTATTATTTACTTGGGGTTTTCGTAATTAGCTAATTCGAGTTCTATTAGTGTTAAAACGACATCATTTCACCTAATTAATTGATAATTAGGTCTGAGTGTTACACCCTCCTCTCCAGACATGTTTAATCATTTTATTGGTCTATCGTGACCGCCGAGAGATTATGATTAATTTCCTTAATCATTCCTTAAATCGGTACTAATTAATAATTAGAAAATTAATTATTAATTAAGCAAGGTCGGGGTGTTACATCGTAAATGAGAAGCTCTATTGTAGTTCATATTCCTAGCCTCTCCTTTAGTGCTTCTCCCCACAAGAGTCCGAGTACGTCTTGGCTGAAATTCATGAAGGGATATGTGGAAATCACAACGGCGGTAGAACAATCGCCCACCGTGCTCTGACTCATGACTACTACTAGCCTGGCATGCTCAAGCACGCTAAAGGATACGTGAAAAGGTGCGATAAATGTCAAAGCTTTGCCTCGTACCAACATCAGTCACACCATGAGCTCACCCCAATTACCAGTCCATGGCCCTTCGCTCAATGGGGGATGGACATTGAGGGACCACTGCTAAAGGCCCCCTAGAACAGAAGACATCTGCTAGTTGCCATTGATTATTTTCCAAGTGGGCAGAAGCGGAACCCCTAACTCACATTACTGAGGCAGAGGTAAGGAATTTCACGTGGAAGAACATAGTCTGCAGGTTTGGCGTGCCCCGTGTTATCATCTCTGACAATGGTACTCAATTTATTAGAAAGGTATTCGGGAAATTCTGTAGCGACCTACATATTAGCCATCATTTCTCCTCACTAGGGCACCCCCAGGCAAACGGGCAAGCCGAGGTCACCAACCAGACGATCCTTGACGCCATCAAAAAAAGGTTGGAACAGGCCAAAGGGAGATGGGTCGAAGAGCTTCCAAGAGTGCTCTAGGCATACCGAACCACAAGGAGGACGTCAACTGTCGAAACACCATTCTCACTCGCATACGGTACTGAGGCAGTCATACCTGTAGAGATCGGCATGCCCACACTAAGGATGAAAACCTTCAACCAAGAAACCAACAATCTCCAACTGGCAGGGAATCTTAACTTGTTGGAGGGAAAGAGAGAGCAGGCTGGAATCAGAGCTGAGGAATATCGACGAAGGAGAGCCATGAGCTTCAATCAAAGGGCGAAGCCTGTAGCCTTCTAGCCCGGTGACCTGGTTCTGAGGAGGGTCTTCCCTAATACCAAGGATCCCACCATAGGAAAACTATCCTCGAACTAGGAGGGGCCATATAAAGTTGTCAAAATTGTCAGGCCTATGACGTACTGGTTAAAAGATATGTCTGGTAAGCTAGTTCTTAGGCCATGGAATATTGAGCACTTGAGAAAGTATTTTCAATAAAGCTTCTCCCCATTTTGAAAAGTGTTCAATGCACAGTTCCCTAGACCTGGTCCATTTAAAAAGGCCCTTACGAACAAGAGTGTTGTAGGCACGGTTTCAATTCAATGCACAGGTCTCCAGACCTGGTCCATTTAAAAAGGCCCCTACGAGCAAGAGTGCTGTAGGCACGGTCTCAATTTAATGCACAGGTTTCCAGACCTACTCTATTTAAAAAGGCCCCTACGAGCAAGAGTGTTGTAGGTACGGTCTCAATTCAATGCACAGGTTTCCAGACCTGGTCCATTTAAAAAGGCCCCTGCGAGCAAGAGTGTTGTAGGTACAGTCTCAATTCAATGCACAGGTCTCCAGACTTGGTCCGTTTAAAAAGGCCCCAACGAGTAAGAGTGCTGTAGGTACGGTCTCAATTCAATGCACAGGTCTCTAGACCTGGTCCATTTAAAAGGGCCCCTACGAGCAAGAATGCTGCAGGCATGGTCTCAATTTAATGCACAGGTCTCCAAACCTGGTCCATTTAAAAAGGCCTCTATGAGAAAGAGTGTTGCAGGCATGGTCTCAATGCAATGCGCAGGTCTCTAGACTTGGTCCATTTAGAAAGGCCTTACGATCAAGGGTGTTGTAGATGTGGTCTCAACTCAATACAGGCATCCTCGGGTGTGATCTATTAACGGGCATAATCCTAACTATATCTAGTCAGAAGATTTATTACATTAACTTGTTTTGGTACAAGTATTTCGCCTCTGATCCGTAGTTCTTTTTAGGATCTAAAGCCTTTTCGATTATCAGGTCAGAAGATTTATCACATTAACTTGCTTTGGTGCAAGTATTTCACTTTTGATCCGTAGTTCTTTTTAGATCTGAAGCCTTATCAGTTATCAGGTCTGAAGTCTTATTAAATTATTTGTTATTTGTCAAGTATTTTACTTCTGACCCCCACTGAGGGACAATTCATTAAGGTCTGAAGTGTGATTAACTGAGTCGGTTAGAACTGTAAGTATTTCAGATATAAAAGACAATTTCTTATACTAATGAAAGCTTGAAAATGGCTGAAAATTACAACGAAAAAAGTAAAAATAATTACAATTCAATTTGGATTAACTAGAGGAATGGCATAAATGGGCACTGCGTCCTCGATGACGGCACCCAAAGGCGACTGGTCTTGGGTGAGCTCGGGAGAGTTAGGCAAAGATTCTTCCACCTCTACCTCATCCAGCCTGGAGATGTCCAGGTCAGGATAGAGTTTCTGGATCCTCTTTCTACAAAGAAGGTACCCAATATCCACAAAATCTCCCCCCATTGAGTTAACTAGGCCCATCAGTTCCGCCTTGGCAGCTGCTCGGGCCTTTTCTATCTTCTGAGCCTCTGCCGCCTCCATTGCCTTGAATTTCTTCTTCACTTCGTCCAGACTTTCGCAACACTTGTTCCTCTGTGCGAGCATGGACTCCATTCCCTACCTTACGTTCATATATTGCCCTTTAAGGGCTTTGCACTTGGCTTTCAGGGAACTTGCGGCTGCTCGGGATGCCTACAACTCGGTGTGGGCAGCCGTAAATCCAGAGTGGGCTACCTTCAGATCAGAACGAGTAGCAGCAAGATTGGATTGGGCTACCTTCAGTTCAGCCTAAAGGCTGTTAACCCTTTCGGATTGGTCAGGGCGATCCAGAAAGGTGCCCAACGCCTAAACAACTTGCAAGCGATACACAGAAGAGTCAGTAAAACTAGAACAAACGAGCGATGACAAAAATTTTGTTACCAAAAATTCTTACACTTGCATGACCCAACATAAGGTCCATGATGATACGTCGCGAGCCTTTGGCCTGGAAAGATGAGGAAAATGATGCCTCGAAAGCTAGCTTCACGGCCTCTGACCCCGAGGACGCGTTGGCCAATGCAAAAGGAACAGAGTTCGGTCCCCCCTGAGAAGAGGCCGGAGGGGGAGCCGGTAAGGTCTGTGCGGTATCGGCGGCACTCGCCTCGGTAGGCTGTGAGGCCATGGCGGTCTGCGAGGCCTCGGCAGTTTGTGTGGCCTCAGTTGTCACGACCCGAAACCCACCCTAAGCGGATTGCCGGATCGCGATTGCCGCCCCCGAGACCCGAGGGCCCCGAGACAAGGCTTGCATATGCAACGGTATCGAATAGACGTGCGACATGCGTATTGCGGAAGCGTGAAAAACTTTTTCTTTTCTTTTCTTATTTAAATTTACGCACATCCGTCCGATACTGCCGCTCCATACATAGCATACATGGTTACACATTCAGAGTATAACTAAAACTTAAAAACTTATAACATTAATACAATACATGTTCAATTGCCCTGAGGGCTTAATACATATTCTTACATCATCTACTAATACAAATGTACTAATAGAGTTCATAGGTTTCTCAAGAGAATCTACTTAAACATATCTTCCCAAAATCAGCAGATTCATCATCAACGTCCTCAAGTCAAGACTGCTGCTAATTACCTGAAAGGGGGGGTCCGAACAAAGTCCGGGTAAGCTAATCTAAGCTTGTGAGCAATTCCAGTATTTGTCATGGGGTTTTCAATTAGCAGTGGTTTAGTACATAAGAGTTTGTAAAATAATCACCGCCAATTGTTCGTATACTTTGAATACAGAATATATGCATTCCTTAAATCATGTAGCTTTGAAACATTTAAAGTATTCAAGCTAAACTCATACTTTGTCAAATAGAGTATATAACTCAAAACATATGCATTTCGTAAAACCATAGCTTTGAAACATTAAAGTATTCAAGCGACACTTATACTTCGTCAAATAGAGTATATAACTCAAACATATGCATTTCGTAAAACAATAGCTTTGAAATATTAAAGTATTCAAGCTATACTTATACTCATGAACTTCAAAACATATAACATAACATGTATTTCTTAAATAGAGTATATAAAACTCAAACATATGCATATTGAAAATGAGAGTTAAAAACATGCTTTCATTTTCAAACCATTTGTCATCTTATCACTTCCATTAGTGGAATCCGTTTCGAACCGGAGTCCCATATTACTTATCTATGGAGATATCTCATCTGCCTGAGGGATTAGATCCTGCTTCCGGGCATTTTACAGGGCAATTGAGTTCCGTAAAACTCAAAATCCTGCCTATTTTACAGGGCAACTGAAAACTCAGAATCCTGTCTAAGTGCTTATACACCATTAATCTTGCATTTAAAATATATTTAACATGTGAATTTATCAAAATAGATAATTCTCGTGAATACTTAAAAACATAACATTCATAGATTCATAATAACATTCGTATACTTGAAATAAGCAAATTCAGAATATTTAACAATAATTGCATTTTTACTAGACATGCTGGAAAATAATTGAAGGAAAAACTGTTGTGGAAACCAATCACTGAGCATGTCACCATGAATTTCTAAAACAGAACAATTAAAAACTGAATCATGTAAATACTGAATTTGATACTTCAAATACTTCATATCTTGTACTTAAAACCCTTTTTAAATCATAGAGTCAAATCTCCAATTCAAACACAGGGTTACTCACCTTGATTCTTTAGGGTTAGTGCTAATAATGCGCTTTCCCACTTTTCTTGTAGTTCCTAAGAACAATTCATAAACATCTCATCAACTTCATATTCATTGTAATATCATTTCGATATTCCTTAACTTATGCTTAAATCGTATTTGATCCTACAATGATTTCATAAATTCATATGTACTTAACGTAACTCGTATTCTTAACCAATGACACAATTTAATGTGTTAGAAATTGAATTTACTTCAATTTATACTCTTCTGGGAGTTCCATTAACTTTGAATTAAAGTTATTTACTTGACATGTTTACATGTCGTGTCTTTTCGTATTTCGTTTCTCGTACATGCCTTAGTATTAGTACTTTGGCATTATTTCAGTTCATAGTCATCTAACAGATGCTATTCATCAAATTTTATGTCTTTTTATCTTAGACATTTCTTTAGGTCGAATAGACTCTACCATTGAGTCCAGAGTGTCGAAGAAAGTCGGTTTAGGCTTTCGTAACATTTAATTCGGACTGTTATATGTAAAAGGGCAAAATGGTCATTTATCGTTTTACGTGTCATATTTTTCTGTACTTCGTTTCGTAATTTGGACTCCATTTTTGAGTCCGGGATGTCAAAGAAAGTTAATTTAGACCTTCTCTGATTTCATTTTGGCTTTAGGGGTACCAGGGGTATTTTGGTCATTTTACCCCTTTACGTGTCTTTATTTTTCGGGACCCCGTCTCGTGTCGTGGACCTCACCATTGGACTCAGAAGGTCCGAGATAGTAAGAGTACACTAATAACTTGTTAAATTTTGGTCAAGGGGTATTTTGGTCATTTACCCCTTACGTGTATTTATTTTTCGGGCTCCGTCTCGTAAAACGGACCCTACTATTGATCTCAGAATGTCCAAAATAGTAAAAATATACTATTCATATGCTTAATTTGGACTTCGTTTACTCTATTTATGACCCAAGGGCAAAATAGTCATTTTACTTTATTTATTAAATAATTAAATTAATTATTTAATTATTTAATTATTTTTCCAGGGGTATAAATGCATAAAAACTTCATAAATTGGGCAACAGTAGGATTGTCCAGAAGTTCTGGGGTCAATCCGCAAATAAGGAAAGTATTGGTTTTATTTTTGTTCAAAGAATTTAGAAAACCAACGGTTCAATGGGGTTTTAAATAAACCAGTCCGGTCTGGTTGAAAACCAACCGGTTTAGCCGGTCCGCTTACATGTGGCTGACGTCATGATGACGTCAGCCCTAAATCTCATTTAAATTAACCGACAGTCCAAAACGACGTCGTTGGATTTAATCGGTGGCAAGCCCAGAGGCTACCACCTGTCCGAGTCAACTCGGCCATTTTAAAACGAGTTAACTCATCGTCATCTTCCTCATTCCGCCCCTACGTTGCCCTAATTTGCAGGCTTTCTTTTCCTTCTATTTCGTGACATTTAAACCAATCTTTCTCCACTGTTTTGGTCCCAATTTATTCCTAAGACATAACCAATTGATTTGGCATTCATTTGGGGGATTAAAAATGGTTCGTGTGCTCGGTTTTGGTTGTGATAACCCGAACTGTAACTCCATGGTTAACCCTTATTTCTTGATGGTTTTTCATGGAATTTGGCTTGGTTTGTTCCCCTCTTCATGGGGATTAAATTTCCATTCTTTAAAACAAGTTTTGAGGTGCAGTTGAGGTGTTGGGTTTAAAACCCGAAACCTGCAACTCAATATTCGAAGGGCTTTTGTTGGGATTTTTGATCGCGGCTAGGGTTTTTCATGACCCTCATGACTTCATCTTGAAGCCTTAACATATCATTTCGGGTTTAATTGCCATGGGTTCAGACCTGCTTCAAGCAAGGTCCTCCCATGGCGGTTCTTCATGGGTTTCATGCTTTGAGTCATTTTAAAGCTTAAATTTCATGCTTAACATACTTATAAATATATATCTAGCATTATATGATCATAATTAACTTAAAAACAATTCATAATCATGCTTAGTTCTAGAGAGAGAATTTGATAATTTTTCAAAACTCTCACCTTTGTTGCTGTTTTTCTCCTTCCTCACTTCTGATTCTTCCTCCATTCTCTTTCTCTGCTTCCTTAAGGGTTCAAGCATGCAAGACATGCATTGGTTTTCTTTTAAAGAGAAGAAACCGACCCTTCTCTCTCTTCACTTCCTCTCTCTCTCTCTACACGTTTGCAGCCCTCATTCTTGACCTTATCATCCCATCTTACACTCCATAATTTCTACTTTTTCATCTTTGGCAACTTACATTAAATGGCCCTTGATATTTTGGGTGTTATATGTATATTATATATACACACACAACTTATCTACACACATTCACACACACAGCCGACACACACACACCTCTTCACACTTACTTTTAGATATTTTCACTTATATATATTTAATTTAATCATATACATACATGCATACTTACATGCTTCCATATACATACATGCATACATACATATATATATATAATAGTTTATTATATTTTATACTTTATACTTTATACAATGTATCTAGGTATATATATACATAATATATACACATATACCCACTTGTCCACTTATACATGCCTTTATACACTTGATAGCATACACACATAATACACATAATGTGTGTATATGTGTGTTCATGTAAAAATCAATTTTAATAATAAATTTTATTCTCATATAATAAATTAATTAATTATTTAATTAATTAATCCTTTTTAATGTAAAATTTCTACATAATTTTCGTTGCTTCGTAAGGCGTGCCATATGACCCGGTATCCCGGGTCGGGATATTACATCAGTAGGTTGGGAGGCCCTAGCTTCCATCCTCATCTTCTTTAGAGATGAAGGGACGACAGTAGAAGAGGACAGGCCCCCAAATTTCTTCTTGGAGCCAGGGAGATAGTTGGCAAGCACAGATTTCTTCAGCGTTGCAGCCTCGGTTTTCGTCAGATTCACCGCCATTAAGTTCTCTGGAGACAAGATCTGATAATGAGGATGGTGGACGGGCTGCAGCAAAAGCCGATATCTCTCTTGAAGCTCGGGAGTGAAGGTCGGCCTCCTCCAAGCTTTCTTGTTTGCAAAACAATATACAAGACAAGAGAAATAAGATAATCAGAGCGGGAAAAATAATAAGGAAAAACTACCATATACAGATCTAAGGACTCACCCTTTGGACCGGTATGCCGAGGAAAGAGACTTAGTTGATTCTCAAAATCTTCACGCTCCTAGCCTCCCCCAACAAAGAAATACCACTTCTTCCACGTCTTGTTGGAAGTGGGTACTAAAGTCAGAGATCTGAATCTCTGGTCAAAGGGCATGTAATAAAGCCCCTCCGAGCTAAGGTACTTCATGTCCATCTGACTCCGGATGAGGTCCAGATTTACTTGGAACCCATTCTTATGGCCTAAAACTAAAAAGGCCATAAGCTGCCTCTAGCTGTTTATATTCAGCTTGGTAGGGCAAATATTGTACCAAGTAAAAAATTCGATCAGAAGGGGATGGAAAGGAAATTGTACGCCTATCTCGAACCATTCGAGATAGACATAGATCTCCCCTCGCTTAATGTCAGAGGGACGAGCAGAAGACCTAGGGACCCTACAAGAAATGTTTTTAGGGAACATGTATTATTTTCGGAGGGCTTTTAGGACCCCCTTGGTGATAGCACTCTCCCCCTCTTCTCTTTGGGATCGACTAGATATGCCGGCCTCCCTATCGCTAGACCTTCGATTAGACTTAGAAGAAGAAGAAGAAGAAGAAAAAGAAGAAGAAGGACCATTATCACTACCCATTTCTAACTCTAGCCTAACCTCCATACTGTTAGAATATGACATGACCGGCGAACAAAAGGTGGAGAAAATATGTAGAAAAGGCCAAAGAAGGAGAAGGTAAAAATATAAGGAACTAAAAATTACCAGCGGGAGGGGAAATCAGGCGACGGTGGCCGAAAATCGCACAAGGTTGCTAAAAATTGCTCGCAAGTATCTTGAGAGTGTTTGACAGTTGCAAAAAGAAGAGCCGAACGAACACCTCCACTATTTATAAGGGGTGAAGGAGGCATCATTTAATGTCTCGAAAAACTAAACGACGGCTGCATAATAATAGCCTTGATTGTTGAAATGATAACGCGCATAATAATTACACTAAGGCGGCTATTGTCCCCTCGAAATACAGAACGATGCATTAATTACTAAACGTGTGACCCTTCGGGAACCCTAGCTTGAGTTCTGTATGCGTTCTCAGAACTAAGGCTCGGGGGGGGGGGAGTAGTTGATACACCAAAAATATGCTAACTAACTAGAATCTGACACGTGTTTAGCTGTGTGGTGTGCAGGTCATAAAGTAATTAGTTATACCAACCTGACGTTAGACCTGCAAGCTCGAAGACATTGATCCTCGTAGTACCGATCTCGTATTTACATATCTGACTGCCGAACTAGTCATCGTCAATATCTTGACCTACTGATCTCAGAATGATGAGACCGACGATGACGTGCAGTAGTCGACAAAGTAGGTAACTTTGCAGAACAAAGAGGCAGGTGGTGACAGTAGGGCAGGTAGTGACAGTAAGACAACTAGTCATGATGGGATTGCCACCATCAGATAACAGTGAACCCATGCCTTAACAGTACCAACTCCTACCCACTTTTGCAGACAATTAGCCTACAATTATAACCTTTGAGGTACGTCCTAAGGGATCACGTTCGCCCCATCCACAGTTAATGTTACCACTTTCTCGCACATCGAATAGGAGTCGGGACATGAGGTCGCTTATAAGCCCTTTGCTCCCTCTTTTGTGTAAGACGCGTTTTGGGCTAAGGCCCAAGAACAAAGCCGTGAGCCGTAAGACCTACGAGCGGGCAAAGCAGACAATAGCTTGCACAGGGGCCTGTAATGTACGGACAAAGGGAGCATCATCAGTTTGGCGCCGTCTATGGGAACGAGGTTGTGTCACGTCCAGCTTCTCACGGTCCCTCAGTCTCGACTGGGGGAGCATCTGATGTTACCACTTTCTCCCATATTGAATAGGAGTCGGGATATGAGGTCGCTTAAAGCCCTTTGCTCCCTTTTCTGTGTAAGACGTGTTTTGGGCTAAGGCCTAAGAACAAAGTCGTGAGCCGTAAGACCTACGAGCGGGCAAAGTGGACAATATCTTGCATAGGGGCCTGCGGTGTGCGGACAAATAGAGCATCATTAGTTTGGCGCCATCTGTGGGAACAAGGCCATGTCACGTCCAGCTTCTCACGTTCCTTCAGTCCCGACTGGGGGAGCAGCTGATGTTACCACTTTCTCCCACATCGAATAGGAGTCAGGACATGAGGTTGCTTATAAGCCCCTTGCTCCCTCTTCTGTGTAAGACGTGTTTTGGGCTAAGGCCCAAGAACAAAGCCATGAGCCGTAAGACCTACGGGCTGGCAAAGCAGACAATATCTTGCACAGGGGCCTATGGTGTGCGGACTAATAGAGCATCATCAAATAGCACAAGAAATGTTGAGAAATAGAATGGTGGGTTCAAATTTGAAGCACAATACATGAAATGGCAACAATATTGTGTAAAAGTAGAAGAGTAGTGGTGAAGTCAAATTCCCTCCCTCCCTCCTTAGGTGCTGCTTCTCTTCCTAGTTCCTATTATGCGGGGCATTTGTATGCGCTTCAACAAGGCAATATTGTTGTTGTACCCTACCCACCTTTTAGCATAGAAGCTATGGTGGGACCAAAAGCACAGAATAAGAATGTCTCTTTACATACACACACACACAACAACAACATATATAATAATATATGTAACTAAAGTTCATTGGGGCCAGTACCAGACACAGGAATGGGCATGCGTTGTTTCATTCTGGCTCTTCACAGTCCCATTGATTGTTTTCCTTGAGAATGGGATTGGTAAGGTCACAACACCTAAATTTCATTCTTGGTGGGATTTTGCCACTGCATAAAGAATACTCACTTCACTGAACAGGACTTAATTTACATAATTTGTTAGCCATATGGAAATTGAAGTTTTTTTTTTGTTATCCAAGGAAACAAACAGAGATTAAGATAAAAGAAATTTAATCTCTATTTGTATATATTTTATTGATGATAAAATGATGGATAATTGATTTGGAATGGAAACCCTAACTAAATTGAAAAACTCAAAATACTATTGTACTAGAAGTCTATATGCATGCTATGTGTTTGTGAAATTTCCCAAGTATGAAAGCTATATACAAGGCTTGTTATTTTATGCTTGAAGTGCATAATACATGATGTTGGGACTTGGTAAATACACTTGGAAATGTGTGGACATAATTATTGTAATATTTTGTGACTTGGCGGATGCACTTGGATGTGTAGAAATAATGGTTAAATTGTTTTGTGAATTGGATGTGTAAAAGTAATGGTTGTGATTTTGTGACTTGAGTAGTGCACTTGAATATGTAGAAATCATGATTGTATGACTTTGTGACTTGGGTAATGCATTTGAATATGTAAAAATGATGCTTGGATCATTTGGTGACATGAGTGAGTGTACTTGGAGAGTGTTAGCATAATGTTGTTCCATGGTGTGACATGGGTTAAGTGTACTTGGGTGTGTAGTGCTTATGAATGTTAATGGTGTGGATGGCCTAGAATTTTGAACGAGGCGTAGTGCCTTTTGGTTGCGAACCATAAACTGGCCAAATAGTACTCGTGTCTATCGAACGAGTAATCCGTATAGCGAGAAATCTAATAGAAGCCACAAATAAGGGTATAAGTGAATTTCCATGTCAAGTAGGCTTTAAATGACGTTAGATTGGAACATTTTGAAGGAAGTTTTTGGAACTTGAATTTAATTAATTCCGTTGAGCTAAACTATCACGATTTGTATCCTGCCTCTCATGCCTTGGCGGATCCGGTGCCATAACTGACCCTCAGAATCAAGTGGAATGCAATCGTGTTGTCACGCCCCGAATTTTCGTAACCCCGAGGTGTGAATGAGAATAATAAAATAAAATAATAAAATTAATATATTTATTTTTAATTGGCTTTTACTTGTTAATCTCCAAGATCATATCTTATAATGGCTTAAAGTGTAGGCCAAACATAGCCTAGGTGCTTTCATAACCCAACTTCAAGGTGGTGACCAAGCATGGTCCAAATGGTTGCTTAGCATAGCCTAAAATGATGACAAGGTATGGTCAAGGTTGGTAGCCCAATATGCTTAAGTAAAGGTCAAATATTTTCCTAAGTAGTGGCCAGACATGGTCCTAAAGGTTGGCCGAACATGGCCTAAAAGAGTGGCCAAACATGGCCTAAGGATTGGCCAAACGTGGCCCAAGGTGATTGTCCAACATGGCCTAGGGGTTGGCCAAACATGACCCATGGCAAATGGCCAAGGGTTGATGCCAAGGGGGGTGCAAAGGAGGCTGGGCGCGCAGGGGCTGGGCGTGCTGTGGGTGAGTAGGCTCGAGCACGGAGGGCAGGCGCGTGGGGTGCACGGCAGGCGCACTCGAGGGTGGGGGCTTGGCTGCTGCTGCTGTAGCTACAATGTATTTGTTGCAACCTATTTTCTTCCTTTTCTGAATTTTTTTCCAAAATGTTGCAAGCTAATTTTTCTAATTTTTAACCTACTTCCTCATGGTTTTTAACCCCCACTTTTTAGCACTCTTCCTATTTGTATATGGGGCATTTTACACAGCCAACATCTCTTTTTAATTCACAAGATTTTGACATGGTCTCCTTTGTTTTCTAAGCATTTTCCACCTAATATTTTACAACATAATCCATCACTCTTAAACTAACTACCAAACTACATCCTCTTACTCAACTAAACTATTCATACATAATTTAAACAACAAAGCCATTCATTCATAATTTAGAACATACATCCACCACATATATATATATATATATATTTTATATGTGTATACTTGAAGCTTAAGTGTCATGAGCTCCATGCTCACAACAAATTTAGGGCCTTGCCCATTGTTTCAATGTTATACAAAATTTTACAAGTTAATACATATGTCTTAGGGCTTATTCCCTCATACAACCAAAAATATGCCCCAAGGGCCAAATGTTCTTCAAAGTCCATTTCTCCCTCCATGCTTCAAGACTTCATCAAGTCTCACGTGCCGGAAGTCTCATCTGTAATATGTAATCCCATATAGGGTAAGTACAATGACTTGTATGACATAATGCTAATATAAAGAATAATGGTAAGGCGTGGCATGTGCAAAGTGAACATTTATAAGCTATATCCCCTCCAATTCAATGATGCAATGCAATGGCAATATGCATGACACACACATGCAACTTTATGCCCACTCATGCCTTGCTTCACAGTCCGCCCCCATCAGCACACGAGTACTTTCATTGGCCAGATTTTGAGTTTTTCACCACAGGATCTACACCCTCATAATACATAGCACCAAAGTGCTCAACACACGCCATGTTTCCAAAGATTCAAGTATGCCAAGATGCCTTGATTTTTCTATGTAATTTCAATGAGGCATTTATCAAACCCATAAAGTATGCCTTAAATAATGTATCATACATAAAGTAAACTATAACTTTTAAACCATAAAACTTTGTCTGCAGGAACATAGCATATAATCCAATCAATTATACATATAATCATGTTACATATTCACAACATTGTCAAATTCTCAAAGATTACACAAGTACACTAAGTACCAATACATTGAGCAAAACATATCTTTCAAACTACAAGACTTTGTCTCCATGAACATAAGCTAGAATACAATGAATTATACATATATTCATGTTACATGTTCATCACTTCACCAAGTTCCTAAAGAATACAGAAGTACACATGGTACCAACCCTGGTTTTTCAAAGTAACTATATGTTAGGTGGTTTCTAACAATAAGTAAGCATGTAAGTCATACAATCAACTTATAAAAACACTCTTAAACTTAACTCTATTCTTTATTTCAAAAAATATCATACCTAGAAGGGTTTTTCTCAACCCTAGGGAGTTGTGCTCACTTCATAGCCAAACCAATTGGTAGGATTGTAGCTCGTGAGGTGGGGAACAACTTCTTAGAAGGAATCCTTATGAAATTCTAAGGCTAAAGATGAGTTTTGGAAGGTAGAAAGTTGGAAAACCTAGGTTTTCTTCATGATTTCTCTCCATGCACAACTTGCTATAACTTCTCCATAATTTTCTGAATATTTTAGATCCCAAGAGTGTTACTATACTAAAGGGGTCAAGGGGTGAAAAGATCCTTTTGCCCTTAATGAGCCGCGGGACCCCGTTACACTACACCCGGTCCCAAAATGCCTCAATTCGATTTTATGCTTTAACCAAAGTTCTTATAATTATTTTAAATGATATTTTCCCAAAAACATTATTTTTTCTTGGTGGCGGGTGGGGTTGGGTCCACCCAAGATGCCTTTTTGGTCTATTTTTCAAACTATCTCCGATTAAGCTCAAATTCTCACAGGAGGTGTATTTTAACATTCTAAGCATATTTTTATTCTATACTCAAATTATGCGTCTAAATAAGACTTATGTCTAAATGATGTATGTATAATGCCCTACCGGCAAATAGTGCATAAATAGTGTCCTACCGGCAAAAATGAAAAATTTATCTTGATTTTTCAGATCTTTACATTCTTCCCCCCTTAAATAAATTTCATCCCAAATTTTATACATTTACCTCTATGAACAAACAACTCTAGATACCTAGCGCGGACCTCAGCCTCGCGCTCCCAAGTGGCCTCCTCGACTCCGTGGTGGCTCCAAACAACCTTGACCAAAGGGATAGTCTTGCCCTACAAAACCTAATCTTTCGAGTCCAATATCTCTATAGGCCTCTCATCATAAGAAACATCGCCCTCTACTTGAAGATCGACCCAATCGAGCACATGTGAAGGGTCAGGCTTATACTTCCTTAACATCGATACATGAAAGACATCATGAACCCCAGATAATTGTGGCAGTAGCGCTGACCGATAGGCCACTTTGCTAGCCCTTTCAAGGATCTCAAATGGCCTTATAAACCGTGGTGATAGTTTCCCGCTACGCCCGAATCTCCTCAATCCCCATCGTATTTTGAGGAATACATGTCCCTCAATATCAAATGACAGAGGTCGTCGCCTCCTATCTGCATAACTCTTTTGGCGGCTCTGTGGTGTCAACAGACGCTGTCGAATCATCTGTATCTTTTTCGTGGTCTCACGGACTATGTCAGACCCCAAAACAATTGTCTCTCCTACCTCGGTCCAACATATCGGTGAACGACACGGCCTGTCATACAATTTCTCAAAAGGTGCCATCTCGATACTAGACTAATAGCTGTTGTTGTAGGCAAACTCTACTAGAGCAAGATGATCCTCTTAACTACCCCTGAAATCCATAAAACACACCCTAAGCATATCCTTAAGTATCTGGATAGTACGCTCTGACTGACTGTCAGTCTGAGGATGGAAAGCAGTACTAAACAGTAGCTGAGTCCCCAAGGCTATTTGAAGACTCTGCCAAAATTGTGCAGTGAAACGTGGATCTCGGTCTGAAACAATGAAAACAGGAATCCTATGTAGTTGTACTATCTCTCGGATATGCAACCTACTGAGAACATATACTAAATCAGTCATTCTAATAGATAGGAAATGTGCGAACTTCGTCAACCTGTCAACAATAACCCAAACTGCATTGTGACCTCGAAAGACCCATCACAAAATCTATAGTAATAAACTCCCACTTCCACTTGGCCACTAGCAATGGCTGTAATAAACCCCCAGGTCTCTGGTGCTTAGCCTTAGCTTGCTGGCACGTAAGACATCTTAATACAAATTGTACAACATCTCCCTTCATCCCCGTCCACTAATACTGATGGCGTAAATCATGGTACATCTTAGTGTCCCCTAGGTGCACTGCTAGACGTGAATGATGGAAATCTCGAAGAACATCAGCCCTAAGAGACTTTGGAATAAAGACTCTACCTATATACCTCAGGCTAAGGTAAGAATGAACTGTCCTTCCCTTAAAGCCCTCGGTACTAGCAACTCGTGCTCGAATCTATGCTGCCTTTGTGTCCTGCAACTGTGCCTCAATAACCCTGCTCAACAGCATAGGCTGTGCACACAAACTGAATAGTGTGGCGTGTCCCTCAGACTCGAAAAAGTCCAAATCAAACTCACTATGATCTCCCATCATCTCCCACTCCCTAATAGCAATGCTAGCAATAGTGCTCCTCGGTCTCCTACTAAGTGCATCTGCTACGACATTGGCCATCCCAAGATGGTACTGAAGATCAAAGTCATAGTCCTCCATATACTCCATCCATCTCCTCTGCCAAAGGTTCAAGTCCTTTTGCATAAAAATGTGTCTGAGGCTCTTGTGATCTGAGAACAACTCGAACTTCTCCCCGTATAAGTAGTGTCACCAAATCTTAAGTGCAAAGATGACGACAGCTAACTCCAAATCATGTGTAGGATAGTTATGCTCATGATTCTTCAACTGACGAGAACCATAAGCTACCACCCTCCCCTCCTGCATCAATACACAACCTAGTCCCTTTTGTAACACATCGCAGTAGATTGTATAGCTAATACCTCCCTCAGGTATGATCAGAACAGGTGCTGAAGTCACTCTCCTCTTCAGCTCTTGAAATGACTGCTCGGAGTCATCACTCCACTCGAATCTAATGCCTTTGTGCTTTAGACGAGTCATCAGTGCGGCAAGACGAGAAAATCCCTCTACAAATTGATGGCAGTATTCGGCCAATCCTAAGAAACTCCGGATCTCAAACATATTCTTTGGCCTCTCCAACTCATAACAAAGTCAATCTTAAAAGGATCCACGAATACCCTGCCACCTGATACAACATGGCCTAGAAACTGTACCTCTTGAAGCCAAAACTCACGCTTTAAGAACTTAGTAAACAAACGATGCTCCCTCAAAATCTGTAATACAATCCGTAAGTGGAAAGTATGCTCCTCCTCAGAAGGTGAATAAATTAGAATGTCATCAACAAAAACCACGAAAAACTTATCTAAATCAGGACTAAAGATGTGATGCATCAAGTCCATGAATGCTGCCGGGGCATTTGTCACATTGAATGGCATAACTACAAACTCATAATGACCATAATGAGTGCGGAAAGCTATCTTCGCCACATCCTCCTCCCGTACTCTCAACTGATGATACCCCGATCGAAGATCGATCTACGAGAAACATCTTGAACCTCTAAGCTGATCATACAAGTCATCTATCCTCGGTAATAGGTACTTATTCTTGATAGTGACCTTGATAGTGACCCAGTTTAGTCTCCTATAATCTACACACAAACGTAATGTCCCATCTTTTTTCTTCACAAACAATGTCGAAGCACCCCACGGTGAAGAACTAGGATGAATAAAACCCTTACTCTGTAAATTAGTCAACTGCTCCTTCAGCTCCCTCAGCTCAGCTGGAGCCATACGGTAAGGTGGAATGGAAATAGGCGTAGTGCCTGGGATAAGCTCTATTGTGAACTCTATCTCTCATCTCAGAGGTAGACTAGTCAAGTCATCCAGAAAGACATTTGGAAACTCATCCACTACTGGCAGTAATACACTCTCTGTAGTCCCACTCCCACTTGCTATCAAACTAACCAACAAGTAGCTATAGCCTCCCCAACTCCTCGAGTCATACAAGGGTGGCACTAGAAATCTCCACTATCCCCCGTGAAATAAAACTATCTCCTTCAAGAGTACGCACTATCACTCTCCCCCTGTAGCAGTCGATACTCGCCCGAAAAGTAAACAACCAATCTATCCCCAATTACATGTTTAGGAAAAATTTGAAACCATACTCCCCAAAAGCTTCACCTAACCATGCCATTCACAATTCATTCTCTATATTAAACAACATGATCATTTTCTTTTATTATTATTATTATTATTATTATTATTATTATTATTATTATTATTTATTTTATTATTATTATTTATTTATTTATTTTATTATTATTATTTATTTTATTTTTATTATTTTTAATCTACTAATAATTCAACAATCTAATTCATCAAATTTTTTTTTTTTACACCGATTTCAAACACAATCTTTCAGTAGGGAGAAATTCATTTAAGCAATACAATATACACATGCTCAAGTTGTGCTAGTGTTCAACTAGTCCAACTAACCTGAGTTCTAAACCCCATCCATTGTTCCAAGGCATTAGATCCTAGATCTCATGTCAATCGGGGCTACCAAGGTTGATAGAGGTTCGAGAACTAAAGTTTTCCCTCTCCCTCGACCTACTCTGCCTCAATCTAATGTTTTGGATGGCATCCTATAGTAGGAACAAATATTATTTAGAAATTCAGCTTCTACTCATCTAATGTATTCCACATCCTATAGCATCCTCCCATAATGCTATATGATATTATGAAGGCAAACAAGTACCAATCTATCATGTATGTAAACATATACCAAGTTACCATATACAGTCATGCTAATACACATAGTACCCATATCATGCATCTCACTGTACCAAATCACGTAACCATGGATCATAGTATAGCATTAACTAACATGTAATCACAACATGTGATGCGTCAAGTAAAAATAGCCACATAACGTACAAGATCCTATCACATACCACTGACAGTTCATACTAAGTCACACTCTTTTCTCTAGAGTCCCATGGTGTTCAATAACACCCCACGTCGCCAGATATTCTCAAACTAAAGCTCTAATACCAAACTGTCAAAGCCTACACATTACACAATGTTTACAAAAAATTTCAAATTATGCATCATGGTCCCATTGTGTTCAACAACACCCCACGGTCCCTAAGTATTCGAACCTAAACTCTGATACCAAGCTATCACGACCCAAATTTTCATAAACCCAATGTGTGAATGACAATAATAAAATAAAAGAATTAAATTAATATATTTATTTTTAATTAGATTTTACTTGTTAATCTCCAAGATCATATCTTATAATGGATTAAAGTGTAGGCTAAATAGCCTAGGTGCTTTCATAACCCAACTTCAAGGTGGTGACCAAGCATGGTCCATGTGGTTGCTTAGCATAGCCTAAAATGATAACAAAGTATGGTCAAGGTTAGTGGCCCAATATGGCCTAAGTAAATGTCAAATATTTTCCTAAGTAGTGACCAAACATGGCCCCAAAGGGTGGCCAAACATGGCCCAAAAGGGTAGCCAAACATGGCCCAAGGTGATTGGCCAACATGGCTTAGGGGTTGGCCAAACATGACCCCAATGCAAGTGGCCAAGGGTTGGTGGCAAGGGGGGTGCAAGAGAGACAGGGCGCACAGGGGTGCGCGTGAAGGGCAGGCGCTGTGAGCAGCAGGCACGCGGGGTGTGCGGGCTTGCATAGGGGCTGGACTGTTGCTGCTGCTGTAGCTACAGTGTATTTGCTGCAACTTATTTTCTTCCTTTTCTGAATTTTTTTTCCAAAGTGTTGCAAGCTAATTTTTCCAATTTTTAACCTACTTCCTTAAGATTTTTAACCCCTACTTTTTGGCACTCTTCCTATTTATATATGGTGCATTTTACGTACCTAACATCTTTTTTTAATTCACAAAATTTTGACATGCTCTCCTTTATTTTCTAAGCATTTTCCACCGAATATTTTACAACATAATCCATCATTCTTAAACTAACTACCAAACTACATCCTCTGTCTCAACTAAACCATTCATACATAATTTAAACAACAAAGCCATTCATTCATAATTTAAAACATACATCCACCATATATATATATATATATTTACAGATGTGTATACTTGAAGCTTAAGTGTCACGAGCTCCATGCTTACTACAAATTTAGGGTCTTGCCCATTGTTTCAATGCTATACAAAATTTTACAAGTTAATACATATGTCTTAGGGCTTATGCCCTCATACAACCAAGAATATGCCCTAAGGGCCAAATGTTCTTCAAGGTCCATTTTTCCCTCAATACTTCAAGACTTCATCAAGTCTCACGTGCCAGGAGTCTCATCTGTAATATGTAATCCCATATAGGATAAGCACAACGGCTTGTATGACATAATGCTAATATAAAGAATAAAAGTAAGGTGTGGCATGTGTAAAGTGAACATTTATAAGCTATATCCCCTCCAATTCAATGATGCAATGCAATGATAAGATGCATGACACACACATGCAACTTTATGCCCACCTATGCCTCGCTTCACGGTCCACCCCCATCAGCACGCGAGTACTCTCATTGCCCAAGTTTTGAGTTTTTCACCAGAAGATATAGACCCTCATAATGCATAGCACCAAAGTGCTCAACACATGCCATGTTTCCAAAGATTCAAGTATGCCAAGATGCCTTGATTTTTCTATACAATTTCAATGAGGCATTTATCAAACCCATGAAGTATGCCTTAAACAATGCATCATACATAAAGTAAACTATAAATTTTAAACTATAAAACTTTGTCTATATAAACATAGCATATAATCTAATCAATTATACATATAATAATGTTACATATTCACAACATTGTCAAATTCTCAAAGATTACACAAGTACACAAAGTACCAATACATTGAGCAAAACATAACTTTCAAACTACAAGACTTTGTCCACATAAACATAAGCAAGAATGCAATAAATTATACATATATTCATGTTATATGTTCATCACTTCACCAAATTCCTAAAGAATACATAAATACACTAGGTACCAACCCTAAATTTTCAAAGTAACTATATGCTAGATGATTTTCTAACAACAAGTAAGCATATAAGTCATACAATCAACTTATAAAAACACTCATAAGCTTAACTCTATTCTTTACTTAGCAAAATATCATACCTAGAAGGGTTTTTCTCAACCCTAGGGAGTTGTACTCACTTCATAGCTGAACCAATCGGTAGGAATGTACCCCTTGTGGTGGGGAACAACTTCTTAGAAGGAATCCTTATGAAATTTTAAGGCTAGAGATAAGTTTTGGAAGGTAGAAAGTTGGAAAACCTAGGTTTTCTTCATGCTTTCTCTCCATGCACGAATTGATGCAACTTTTCCAGAATTTTCTGAAGATTTTAGATCCCAAGAGTGTTATTTATACTAAAGAGGTCAAGGGCTGAAAAGACCCTTTTGCCCTTAATGAGCTGCGGGACCTTGTTACACTACAACCCGTCCTGAAACGTCTCAATTCGATATTCTGCTTTAACCAAAGTTCTTAAAATTATTTTAAATGATATTTTTCTTAAAAACTTATTTTTGCTTATTGGCTGGTGGGGCCGAGTCCACCTGGGCCACCCAGGACGCCCTTTTTGGTCCATTTTTCAAACTATCTCTGATTAGGCTCAAATTCTTATAGGAGGTGTATTTTAACATTATAAGCATATTTTCTTACTATAAAATACTCACATTATGCTTTAAAATATGACTTATATCTAAATAATGTATGTATAGTGCCATATCGGCAAATAGTGCATGAATAGTGTCTTATTGGCAAAAATGAAAAATTTATCCCAACTTTTTAGATCTTTACACGTATGAAGGTTATCACCACAAGATATATAAAGTTGTAGTAATTCTCATTCATCTGCCATTCCAGTGGAGAAGACAATGCGCATGAAACCCTAGGTTTTCTAATTTTTTTTTCTCCCATTTTCTCTTGTTTTCTTTGCCCCCAAGCACCTTTAAACTTCATTTAACATCATCTAAAATGAAGTTTTAAGGATCAAACTAACTAATTTCACTAAAAAAATCAAACCACCATAAATTTTGGCTGACCACTGAAACTCGAGATTCCACCCCTTTCCAACCATTGTTCTCACCCCAATCCTTCTCCATTTGCACACTAGAACATTAGCCAACCTCACCCATGGTTCACAACTCCTCAAAACTCTACCAAAACCCACACTTGTTCAAACCCAGATTTGGCCATTTTCAATGTAAACATGCATACCCCATCACACACCCTCTCTCTCTCTCTCTCTCTCTCTCTCACACACACACACACACACACACATATATATTGCATAACACTCTACCAATACACATACACAAGAAAAGAGAGGGGAGTGTTTTTGTAGTAAACCCACCTTGGTGGGTCTTCAATGGCAACCCTATATACAAACACATTCACATCCATTTATATGCATTGAAAACCACATATACATATGTGTGTGTGTATGTGTGTATATATATATATATATATTAGTATATAAGCTTAGAAATATGTTTAGAAGTCTCTACCTTTGTCTATTGTAGATAAAGAAGGAAGAGTGTTAACAGAGAGAGTTTCTCTCTAGCCATCATTGGCTTCCTACTGTTTTGCTTTAACTTCTTGTAACGTCCTACCCCAATCTAATTGGGTAATTAAGAAATAAGGATTAATCAAGAAAATTAATCCAATAATCTATAGATCAATTACTTGAAGCAACTAATCATCTAGATATCAAAAGCAAAATTAGTATTAATTTGATAAGATAGCATATGATTTGATAATTTTCCAAAGGAAAGAATTGTTGCACAAATTGCACTTAATTGGAATAATTATGAACTCTAAATTGAATTAAGATTAACACAACTAATTGAAAATTAGAGTCAATAAGCTTGGGTTAATTAAGAAATATGAAAATTAAAGATGATGGTATGACATGCATGAAATGTCTAATGTGTGTGTGTATATGCACCATGTATATACAACTATACATAAACCACTGACCACTTGAAACCATGGGTTGTGGGTTGGCAATCTCCACTAAAGAGAAAAGGGCAAGATCAATCTTACTATAGCCATGCTCACCTCTTTTAGGGAGAGGTAAAAAATGGTGGCAATGGACAAGTGTCCATGCACCTCAAATATTTGTCTCTTCATATATATAGTGTCACATCCCAGACTCACTTTATGCAGATTAGGGATAACAACCGGCTAGTTAGTCACTTCGTCAATATACTAACTTTTATACAGTATATTGATGATGTGTCCAACCGAACGCCTCTTTACTGGTACATTTATTCCATGCAATCATACTTATAAAGCAGTGGAAATTGAAACATGGTAGGGCATGACTAAGTACTAGATTAATAACGTATCTGAAAATTATAGCTTTAAAATTTCTTTTGGCTTTCTTTACAAAAGATGCTACACTAGCAAAAAGATATCAATCTTCCAAAAGAGTTGTAATTAAATCCTCCTCCTCAGGTTATGCTATCTGAGTTTTCACATGAAATATATAGGACAAAAATCCTGTGAGCTTTATGAAAAATTTGTGAGTAACTCGAGTTCCCTATTGTGGTTTTTAGAGAAAATCTATTTGTAAACTTTCATGGATAGTAGTTAAAAGACTTGTACTGAAGCTATTGGTATTTATAAATCATATGCATATAATTAATTGCAAGATAAAATTATGTAGGTTCTTTTGCCAGATAGTTTTGTAAGATAAAATATAGTAGGCATAAAGTTGTATTTCAAAACTATGCGATGAAATCATATATGTTAATCTTTCTTTAACTTTATCTCGAGTAGTCACCTCGACGACTAAGTGTAATCTAGAGCTTTGAGCCCACACAACTTGACTTAAACCCCCAACCGAGCATGTTTGTGTCATGAATATTGTATGGCATAAAATTTTATGCTAAAGACACGCTTTCAAAACTTTTCGTTAAACTATCCATATCATATAAAGTATTTAAGGATATGCTGAAAAAGACATGCAATTAAAACATTTGATATAGTATCATAAAGCGGTAAAGGTACTGCATATAGTATTGTAAAACTGTAAGAACTATATTTAATGAAAAATTCCCAATTTCAAGGTTCAGGGTTACTCACATGGTACTTAGCATTCTGCCCTTACTTGGGTTCCATTGTGGCTTCCTTGTAGCCACTGTCATATTCTTCACCTTTAGGTGACTCAATCTCTAAGAAGTTATCACTTACACTTTCTTGATTCTCCAACTGTGCTCGAGTAAGTCCTCGTCTCTTCATCTTTCCCCTAAGGACAATTGCGGTTCTAGTGATGAAAGGGTTCCAACGAACTACCTCAACTCTCATTGTTGTCATCTGTTTTCTTCGTTCTATCTTTCTTTTCCATTCTCTATCTTCTATAAATTATATGGGTCTTATCGAAGTGGGTAACATTCATTAAGTATTGCTTAAATAGTGTATTTCTTAAGGACCTATACTTTACGAGTCTCCTTTAGCTAAACGGATTCGTAATTTTCATAATTTTTAAGTATGAAGTTTCGTACTTTTTGGTATCCATTTGGTTGCTTAACTATATCTGCAAAGTTGCATTAAATGTGCCTATTGATCTTTTTCTATATATTTAAAAAATTCATTTGCTAAAATAGACCCCACCATTAGCTCTAAAGCACTGAAAAAAAATCCTAACATAGGTTTTTTTGGATCTTAATTTGGTTACACATAGCATTAATTTTGCTAATATAGTTTCTAGGGTGGTAGATGTCATTTTTGTATTTGTTTAAGGATAAAAATGTCATTTTGACACTTTTAGGGACACTTTTGTAATTTATTAGAAATTCGGGGCGCCTTAGTCTAATTTTTAGGATTTTTTATTTTAAAATAACCATTTTTCTAATTTAGAAGAAAATTTTTTAATTTATTATTTGGGCCCTATCATAATTTAAAGAAAGTCGTGGATTAAAATGTAATTACAGAAATTATAGGGTTCTTTCTTTTATTTTCTTAAAACTTATATAATATATATATATATATATATATATTTTCGGTGGATATAAGAGCATAGTTTTAGCTGTAGCTTAGTGGTTGAGCCTTGGGGATTTTCATGTAAGGTCACGGGTTCGAATCTTAGGCTCCTGAGGCGCCATTTATTTTTGAATGAATTCTTAAGCCAAATAACAGATACAAATTAAAACGGGGATAAGGCATTCACGTTCTCAGTTGGTTTATCAAATCGAGGGATTTATTCACGTAACCAAACCATCTGATTTAAATTTAAAACCTTTTTAAACTCTTCCAAAATGACATAGTTTTGATTACCCGTGTTTGTGCTTGGACTGGGTCTGACCCAAACCCAGATCCGACCGACTCGAACAGTACTTTGTCTCCTTCGTTTTTTTGGCGACGCGCTAGTCACCTTTTCTAACGTCGATCGTCGATTTCTGGAAAATTTTTAAGTTTTAAAATCATTTTTCAACACTGTTTTGAACCATTTTTTAATTCTAAACCCTTTTTAGATTGTTCTAGGATCATTTAAGTCCTTTTTAAACCCTCGAATCCCAATGTGGTGGCCAGAATGGCTCCTTGCTCGATTGTTCGATGAGGTTTTAGATTTTGATTTCTCTTCCATTTCTCAACCATTTTTCATGGTTCTTGAACCATTTTGACCCTTAGGTAATTCCTTACAATCCTATGGCCATAAAATAGAGTTTAAACTCCACTTACTAAGGTTGGCCGATTATTCCTCTTACTTGTGTACCACTATTTCAGGCTCATTTGTTGAGCCAAATGGAGTGGTTCCACTTGCATTGTGTCCCATTTTTAACTTAGTTTAAGTCTTCTTCATAAAAACCCATTTGGTTACAATTAGTTTCTGGATAGTTTCTTCAAGCTTCATTAATGGCGGTTCACTTGAATGAGCCATTCTAGGGGCTTCTAAGTTCATCCAAGGGATCTACCAAGTCTAAAATATATGCAGAAACTCAAATGAAGTGAAAGGAATCAAGGTTTTTATCTGCTTGAGCAGATCTTATAATTTATTTGAATTTTCTCTCTCTTCCCAGACAACCTCTTCAGTTGCTCTTTGCACGAAATCCTTCATTTTTCTCTCACAATTTTAATGGTAGAGGCTTTGGTCTAAATGGGTTGCTTAAAAGCTTGATTTTTCCTTCATCACATTTAATGCACTTCACATCCTTGGTAAGGCTCCATGCATGGTGGTTGTACTTTGGTGCAGTCATGGAGTGGCTCTAGGGGTGGTCGTTTACATAAGGTCACCTCCCTTCTTTTCCTCCTTTCCCCTCTAAAAGTTACCTCTTTAATGTTTTTTCTTTTTTCTTTCTTTATGCGTATATATGTATGTGTATGCTCATATACACACCAATATCTTTAAGTGCGTGTTCAGATTTTTGTCATCATGTTCAAGTCACATGATGGTAAAAAATAATTTTTAATTATTTTTCTTTAATTTCTTTTATTTTTCCTTCTATGTTTACACACACATTTGCGCCTATTTACACACTTGAGTGTGTGTATTTGGGTTTCTTTATTTTGTATAGATCATTTAATATTCAAATTAATTGAATATATTTTTACTTTATTTTTCTTAGCATTTTATGCATTTATCTTGTATTTTCTCTATTTTTCTATAATTAATAAATAATTACTTTATTTATTAATTCTTAATTTTTGGCATAATGTATTTCCTCATTAGGTTGGTGATGTATGAATCACTGACCAATTGGCTTATTTGACCTTAGTTAGGTCAGGTCGACCCATGACTAGATCAGCTTTTATCCAATTTTCTAATTGCCAATATTTTTACTTTTTATTTTAGCTTACTGATTAACATAAGTTTAGACTTGGCTCTCCTATAGTAATCTTTACTTTTTGATTGTAGTTAAGGAATTATTATCAATAATCTTTGTTTACATGTAATTATATACTAATACTATTAATATCTTTAAGTTGACACTAATTATTGAGTAATTAGGTCAGGGGTGTTACAATCATCGAACCCTAAATAGAAGGTAGCTTGGACTAAGCATCTTGGTCAAGTGTAGTAAAAACAGGTCTTTCTTTTTTCTTTTTGAAACAACTAATCATTTCTTTTTATTAGTTTCGTTTCGTTCTCATACTTATACTTATTCAAGTATCATAATGAGATTAATTGGAATTGTTTGTTATAATGCTTATCTATACGATAACTATCCATTCATTAATAAATATAATGTAATACAATGCTGAAGTATTCAAAGTTGACTCTAATTGTCCTCTAGAGTTTCCTAAATCCAGTACATAACATATACAATGATTTTTGATAGGGGTATAAACACCCTTATACAAATGAATAAAATACAAAGTAAACTGTGTAATATTATCTGCTCTACCCACCCCGAATTGCTCCTGCAGCTATCATCCATAAGTCTAGTACCTGCCACTCACATGAAAGCAAAAGTGAGTTATAACGCTCGGTAGGGTGTACCAAAACACACAAGCACACATCGTGCAAAAAATAATACAAGCTTGATAAGGGCAATCTCTAATGTCTTGCATGCAACACATACATACACCAAATATCATATATAGAGCAGCGGCAAGCATGTCAATATGATAAGACATAATCCAACTATTATACAACAACATTACAATGATAAACATAAAATATAAAGTGAGTATGTATACCTGTCCCCATGACACACCTTTATTTCATGTTTAAAGACACATCAACAACAAACATCTGATGCAATATCAACAAAGTATACCAATATGTGTAATCACCACATAATCATAGGTTACATGTGCAATCCACAACATATTCTATAAATTAAATTTAAAGACCATCCAACACGTGTAACCCATAACACAATCCTCATACTAAAAATGCAATGGATGGGTTTTGAACCCTTGACCAAAATAAATGAAGCATTTAAATCCCAAAAAGAAGCCACTTGGGCTACCAACCATTTTGTGTTATATGTTACACATGAAATATATATATATATATATGTGTGTGTGTGTGTGTACATAAAAAGAATGATCTAGAACAAGATAATAAAAATAAAATATTTTTATATATGTATATATATATATAGGTGCATAATTACAGCAACCAACCTATGACTATAAACACACTTATAAGTTGTTGTGAAGAGCATGGTGAGTGTACCATAGGTGGGTGAAATAGTGAGGCCCAGTTCAGGGCAATGAATTGAACCTATGTTTATATATATATATATATATATATATATATACACACACACACACACACACAGAGGCCATTCGGCCACACCACAAAACACATAGACAAAGAGATAGAGAGAGAGAGAAAGAGAGAAAGAGTAGTAGCTGAGGAAGAAGGGACGTCCCAACAGTGAGCCTAAAAGAAGGAAGGGTCGACTGAAAGGTGTAGGCACTTAATCTCAATTTTTCCTTTTCGACTTTTGCTATAGCATTGTTTCAGTTGTTTTTTTTTTAAAAAAAAAACCTACACTGCATGTATAAGCTTAGTTAACATATCAGAAGGGGAATTTGAAGGATTAGAGGGCTTGAAAAGCCCTAAACCATGCACGGAAACCATTGATAGATCTTCCATGTAACAAACCTGAATCGACCAAAGAGATATTTAGTTTCTTCACTTCGGGCCCCAAACAAACCTTATGAAGGTTTCAAAAACCCTAACCCGTGACCTAACAAGCTAGGCAAAGACCCTTAAATCATCACATGTAGGATTCGAGTTTTAGATATAATCTTTAAAACTTGCTATAAAACTTGATTTTAGGCATGAGGGTTTGAACCCCATGATGAATGGACCACAATAGAAGAAACCCCAAGAGTTTTGAGTCAGAAATGAGTGAGCATGATCAAGTTGCAAGTGTGATTATCAAATCTTCAAGAAATGTTTTTGGCTCAATTCGAGCTCCCTAATAAATGCTAAAACACTCTATAATGATCTAGAAGCTCGTAGGAAAAGGAGGCAAAGAGAATCAGTCTCTCAAACTTCACGAAATTAATGAAAAATTGAAACTAGGGCAACATAATCGGGGAAGGGAAGAAGAAGATGAACAGTGGTCGAATCGGGTATGGGTCGGTTTCGGGTTCGGGTCAGAACTTGGGCCATCGAGCATATGGGATAAGTGAGACAACGTCGTTTGTGTGTTATATGTTTTAAAATTTAAATAGGTTCAGTGTTGTTTGGCTACAGGAATAAGCAATAAAATTAAAGGCCCTGTTCAGGGCAGGGATATCGTATCCCTATTCAGCCCACTGTCCATTGTTTGCCTCCAGGATATTGAGAAAAAATATATGAAGTGCCGCGCATGGGGATTGACCCTTGGACCTTGGTCACGTGTGGGACTTAACCCCCCACGCGTGACCACTGTGCCACCCTTGCTCACATGGCATATACTGAACCGAATATATATATATATATACATATATATATATTAATATTATTAAATTAATTTAAAAATAAGAAAATAATTCGATGTCTAAATCGAACATATAAATAGTGTATTTTGACTATGTTGGACATTCTGGACCTAGTGGTGAGGTCCATTTTGAGAACTAGGGATCCAAAAAATTAAGTCATATAAAATATGAAATTATCATTTTGCCCTCGGGGGTACCCGAAGCCAAATGAGAAGCCGCGAAAGCCTAGACCTATTTTATTGAACGTCTCAGACTCAACGATGGAGTTCGTTTACCCAAATAAAATATTCTGAAGACCGATGTATAAATTAAACAACTCTAAAAATATGCTAAATGATACCGAAGAGAGTTAAATAAAACACGAACATTACCAACGACCTAGACAATTAAAATGAGTTTAATGACTAAATTTCTTATTTATAGAAACCTCCAAGGGGAAGGAGAAGGAAACTTGAAAATTAGTGAAACTATTGGAAACTATTTTGAGGTAAGTAACTCTTATACTTTAATATAGGTTTTCCCTAGCCATGTCACATGTTCTATTTTCCTAATGCCACCAAAATTGTACTCCATTACTTACCTGATGAACCTGATTCTCCAAATTGATGCCAATCAACTTGTGATTAATTATTGTGCCTATACTTCGATTTGATTTGCTTGTCTATATCATTGAAGAACTTGATTACTGATACTTGAGCTTAATTATACCTTCATGTATGCCATGTCATGATCTTGTGATATATCTTATTGTTGGAAATCTTGTTATACCACACACTTTATGACTCGTTGATTGAGAATTTGATTGATACATATGATTGTATATCCCGTGTAGTGTTTGATGATCATGACATTTTGTATGTGCTTGGGGTTGTGCTCAGTCACAATGCCTGTTTATTCACAGATGGTGTTCTAGACTCGTGTGGTCATTTGTGTCCTTTACGGACTTGAGATGAAAGAGCTCTTACGCTGTTCAGTAAGCCCAAGAGAGAGAGATAGACCTGAATGTGCGTTTTGGGGGTATGTCGGGCCCCATTTTGTTTACGCATCTATTTAGTTAGAACTCGATATATGATATTTTTTATAATCATTGGATGATCATATTCTATGCCATGTGAATAATCATATTGTTGAAAGCTTGGTATACTTTTGATTGGCTATTGTATTTGTTGTGGCAGTAGATTATCATGATAGGCTAGATCCCATTTTGATTGATTATTATCATCTTCTTGTACTATATGTTGGGATATGCCTTTCTTCGAACCCTCGGGTCATTGTTTGCTCATTTTGGTGACTGGTTATCTGTTATCTTCTTCTTCTATTATTCTTGTGGACTAACCCTGACCCATGGCAAAGCTAGGAATTTACTTACTGAGCTTCGTTAGCTCACCTCCATTATATTTTTTTCAGGACAATAGGATTTGGGAGGACCCTTAGGGGTTCAGGCGGACTAGAATGCCAACGAGTCACTAGTATCCCTTTTTGGCGAGTTTTGTGATAAAATGAATACTGTGAGGTCTTAATTTCTCCCATGATACCATGGTCTTCTTTGTTTTGTATTTTGAGGATCTGTATTTCAAACACTTACATTTTGGCGTGTATAATGATAATCTGATAATGGTACCAGATTTGCTATTGACTGTAACTTGTGCTTATTAAATTTTATACAGTGTTTCAGATCCTTTTGGCGGGGAACGGCCCAGGAGCCGCAGACCCGATCACGGACCCCTAATTCGCATAGGGTAGGTTTTGGGTAGTGACAACTTGTGTTTTTCAAGTTATGCATAAATTATCATATCTATTCATATTTTAACTTATTGAGCTACCCTGGCCTTTAATATCTAGGTTTCATGTCAACTCTATAAGTTCTGTACGATTAATTTTATATTAACCTATGCATAGGATGTCTCTTGCCCAAACAAATGTTAAAATTGTGTTCTTGGAACTCAAAAATCCTAAGAAGGTCCTATCCCGAGCATTTTATATCATTTGAATGCCTTTTAAATCCCTAAGGATATTTTTATAATTTTATCGATAGATTTCACGTCTATCAAAATATAATCCCAAAATGGAACCTTATGGAAAAATACGATTAATTTCTATGCATTAATACTTATCATTTAAAGCCATATTTTTTTAAATCACTTTTGTGGATTAGAATAACCAAAAATGCTTCCAAATTTTCCCTAAACAAGCATCCAAAACCACACAAGATTCAAAAATTCCAAGAGAACCTGATTTGGGTTCTTTGCACCATGATTATATATAGACATATATATATATATATATATTGTTACACACATGTATGTAACCTGTCATGCTCCCATAACTCATATCTTGGCACCTCAAAACACTTCCATTAACACAACCCATCATCTTTGTCCAAGATTGGAGACCCAAAAATGGCCCTCCCTTCACCAAGAATCTATTCACATATATACATCCACACACATTGATATATATATATATATAAGAAAAAAAGTCACATTATACTCATACATTTTGCATCTAGAACTAAATGATAAGTCCTAGAAGCCCCTACCTCACTTCATGCTTCAAGCCATGGTGATTTATGCAATTCTCCTCTAGTCAACTCTAGTCACTCCTATTGCCTTCTCGTACCTCAAAGACCTTCCAAGAGCCTCTCCATATCTTGAATCTCCATTGAATACCCAAAGCCCAAGAAAACCCTAACATTCTCTAATATCTCTCTCTAGGGTTTTTGGTAGAAATCCTAAAAAATACACACATATACACATACATATATATACATGGAGATGAGGGTGGTGGTGAATAAGGATGGAAAAGATGAAGAGAATGGGGGTGGTCTCCCCCTCCCTGGCAAAGTCTCTTTGTCCCCCCCTTCTCTCTCTCTCTCTCTCTCTCTCTCTTGCATCTCTTTATCTTTCAGTCCTTCATCAAAAAAGTGAGAGACTTAATCTCTCTCCCCCCACTTATATCTCTTTTATTTCTTTTCTTTCATTTTACCCATGTGACCAATTGGCCACCACATGCGTGCACCCGCGCATGAAAATAAACCATCCTAGAATTTAATAAAAATTGGACCTGTAGCTCTATTTTTTGCGTAGATTCTAGAAATATAATTTTCAACATAAAAATTTTCATTTTTATCTACATCGCATATCTGACTGTGTGGTCCCATGGCACATACCAATATTGAATAAATTGCTAAAAGTTTCTTTTAAGCTTCCAATATCATATTTATCATTAATAAATTGATTTCACAATTTATTTGACTCATTTTTATTTAATTAATTAAGGCTGAAAAAATTTTCAAATTGCCATTTGATAATTTTCCAGGTCTTTAGAGGTGCAAAAGAAACTTGCACATCTCATCTAGCCTTAGGCATTAGATGAACATTACTTTAATTAGATTGACGAACATTGCCAACACTTTTCTTTGGTAAATTGTTGCTTGGGTCTATGCAAAATTAGATCTTGCTAGAAATTCTATACTAGAGCCAAATACTCTCACAATCCCTCTCCCTACCATAAACTCCAACGAATTGGAAAAAGCAAGAGCATGGGATTTACGAATTCTGGATGGATCGGACAGTGGTCATGGTGGAGTTTTCGCAATGGTAGGTCACCATTTTAAGAAAGAACTGACAATCATAGTGTCAGAAGACGTCCCTCTTTCAAGATCTGGTTCGCACATGCAAGAGCACTAATATTTATTATTCAGAGACTTGCCTTTCTAGATATGTTCCTAATAACTAATTAACATTGGATGTACACGTCTCACTTCTATAATGTAAGGGGTTATTACCGTTGTAACTGATATACCACAAAATGACAAGACCAATCATCACTTGACACGTGTATCTACAGTTCAGCCCATGCTCGACCAGTCCAGCTCGCACTCGACCAGTACAACTCACACTCGGCCATTCAGGGCAGACCTACAGATTTGAAGAGGCCGAGCACATACCTCCAGAGCAGATCCACATTCTAACAGAGCTCACAGGATTGAACACAGAACTTCGGAGTAACACTCCAGAGCTCATCACCGCCTTAACATCTGCCGAGCAAAGAATAAGGAAACAGTCTTTTACAAGGAAACTGCCACACATGGTTATCTCTGTTTTGATACAATGTCCAACAAGGTAACTACTATCTCCGATGATCGAATCTCTACTTTCATGGCTCCAAATCCTAATCAACTTAGGAAAACTATAGCCTATTAATTAAACCCTAAAGGTATGCTTTATGGTCATGTTCATTATTTGGCTTTCATTACAGTCTTTCAATTCAGTTTATTGACTTAAGCATCGGAGCGGCTACCGCCGGAGCCAACCCGATGGTCCTCTAATCTTCTTTTTGAGTGTTCTTCAAGGAGTCCAGCTTGGAGTATACGTGGGCCAAAAAGTGCAGCATCAGTTTGGCGCCGTCTGTGGGAACGACAATCACCAAGAGCTTTACTGATTCAAAACTCATTCTCCTTTTTCTAAAGGATTATAGCTCCCAATCTTCGGCCAAGGAAGAATACTCAAAGTCCTCAGAACCTTCAACCTCAACCGCCTACTGGACGAGGAAGAGGACAAGTGTTCCTGTACAACAAGAGCTTGCCGAAGTCAAACGACAGAACCAGTTGTTGCAGGAACAACTTCTGACCATGTCTAGAACTTTGGCAATGCTCACCCAGAGTCATGAAACTAATCCTCAGAATCCACCTGTCAACACAAACACTCAAGAGGCATAGCCTCCTACTACTATTCACATTTATGGAGATCCCTAGCCATCAGCAGTCACCGGCAGAGGGGTACCAGCTTTTATCCCAGAGGTCCATTACCGAAGCACCACTAGGGTTCTAGTTCCTAGGGCTTCAGAAGTAAACCCTATACCACAAGAGTCTCAACCATAAGTAGCTCCTGCACCACCAGCCCAGGAGAATCAGAACAATCCCCTAGTAATGGGCCGAGATCATCCTGTCCATGTAGGCCCTGAAGCTGCAAGGCCTGACTCGCAGCAGCCTATCCTGCTAAGAGGATCATTAAGAGCTGAGGAAGTTGCAGAATTAATGGACCGCACTGTTGTTATGAGAGGTGCTCAAAACCCCCTAGAACAAGACGAATTGGCCAGGCTGCTCGGTAGGTTTGCCACCCCATTCACTAATGCCGAGGAGAGACCCAAGAAATTCGTTGTCCCAAAATTCACTCCTTATGATGGGACAGGTGATCCAGGGGACCACCTCTCCCACTACTAGCACACCATGGCCTTACACGGCACTTCTAACGCCTTTTTATACCGAACATGCGTAACCAGCCTCAATGGCACTGCTCTGAAATGGTTCCATCACCTCCCATCGAACTCAGTTACTAGTTTCTATGAGCTCGACAGAAGATTCTTGGACAGATTCATGACTAGTAGGAGGTTGAGGAAGGGTCCTGAATTCTTGTTGAACATAAAGCAAACAAAGGAAGAATCCCTCAAAGGGTATATTGCACGTTTCAACGCCGAACTCACAGAGGTTACAGACTGTAGCCCCAGTTTCCTTGTAGCTGCTTTGGCTTCTGGCCTTGCACAAGGAGGCTTTAAAGACTCCTTGAAAAAAAATTCCCTTATGGACATGGCGGCACTCATGGACCGAGCAAGGAAATACATTAACTTGGAGGAAGCCAAAGACACTTCTAGAAAGATTAAGGAACAAGCCCAGAAAGACGACCAAAACAAAGACAATCAGAGGAAGGACGACCAAAAGAAGGACCCTAGCTCGACTAGGAAGAGAGCCAGAAGCCCAAAAAAAATGGGGGTACCCAGAACCTCCCATACTTCTAGGCTAAAAGAGTTCAATAATTTTACTCCTCTGAACACCTCTCCATACAACATACTGAGGCAAGTAAGATCTCGAGAAAACTTGAGATGGCCAGAGCCTTTGAAAGGTGACCCTAGTTACCGAGATCAAACCAAGTATTATGATTTTCACAAAGACCGCGGGCACACAACCAACACCTGTAAGGCTCTCAAACACGAGATTGAGCAGGTAATTAGGAAAGGACGACTACAAGAGTTCATCAAGTAGGACGAAGGGCAGAACCCCTATGATGATCGACCCCAACAGAGGAAGCCTGACCAGAGATAGGAACAAAGGGAAGGACGGAATGAGCCTCCACGGCAAAACAACCAAGTAATCTTTGTCCTACACACAGATTCCCCTGCAACTGGGACTTCCAACTGATCAAGGAAACGTTATGCTCAGGAGGCCAAGGCTACTCCCAACATCATATAGATCTCTAACGTGGAAAAAAGGTTAAGGCATGTACCAGAAATCCAGTTCTCGAATCAAGACCTTGTAGGGGTACATTGTCCTCATAGTGATGGCCTGGTCATCTCCCTCAAAATTGCCAACTTTGAGATCCGAAGAGTCCTAGTGGACACTGGGAGCTCGACTTCTATTCTATGACCCTTTCAAGTAGATGAAGCTTAACCCTGGTGACATTAAGCCCACTGGTATAATAATGGTAGGTTTTGATGGGAATCTCAACACTTCATTAGAAAGGATTGATCTTGCCACCACCGCAGGAAAAGGAAATAGGCAAAAAACCACAGTAACTGAATACATGGTTCTGAATGCCAAATCCCCCTACAATGTCATAATTGGGAGGCCTTGGCTACACGAGATGGGAGCCGTCACATCAACCCTCCACCAATGCCTAAAGTACGTCCACGATTAGATCGTCTACTCCATTAGAGGATGCCAACCAACCTCCAGAGAATGCCATGCTCTCGCCCTCAAGGCCAAGACCCCCAAATAGCAATTACTGCATACCCGTGAATGTGGGGATCCAATCCACTCCTACTAGCACGAGGTAGAAGACTGTCTCTCCAGGATTGACGAGCCACTAAGTCCTAGAGGAAAGGACAGCAGGGCCAAGCCCATGGGGGAACCCATTAAGGTCTCGATCAACTCGGAAGACCAGGGGCACTACCTGCAGATAGGCCCAGACTTGACACTTGCTGAGTAGGATGAGTTGATCAAATTCTTGAAGAAAAACCTCTTTGTGTTTGCTTGGGAAACAAGGGACATGGAAGGAATAGACCCAGACCTCATCACTCACAAACTGATGGTGGATCCAGACCATCCACCAGTAAGGTAGAGGATAAGGCCACTCGCTCTAGAGCGGCACCAGATCATCAACGATGAGGTCCAAAGGCTACTCGATGCCAACATGATACGAGAGGAATTATATCCTGATTGGCTAGCTAACACTGTTCTAGTAAAAAAGAAATATGGCAAGTGGAGAGTCTGCGTCGACTATACAGACCTCAACAAAGCATGCCCCAAAGATAGCTTTCCTCTACCGAGGATAGATCAGTTAGTCGATGCTACTGCAGGGCACGAACTTATGAGCTTCATGGATGCCTATTCGAGATACAATCAAATACAGATGCACCCTCCTGATCAAGAAAAAACATCATTCATAATCGAACGAGGTCTCTATTGCTATAGAGTGATGTCGTTTGGACTAAAAAATGCTGGTGCCACATACCAGTGTCTGGTTAATAAAATGTTCAACCCTTTGACTGGCAGTACCATGGAAGTCTATATTGATGATATGCTGGTCAAAAGCCTACAGAAGAACAGCCACCTCCAGCACTTGGCTCAAACGTTTGACATCCTAAAGTAGTATAAAATGAAGCTCAATCCCTCGAAATGCATCTTTGATGTAACAAAGGGAAAATTCTTGGGATACATAGTCTCTCAGAGAGGTATAGAGGTGGACCCCACCCAAATTGGGGCCCTGATTGGACTAGAGTCCCCAAGGACCAAGAAAGACATTCAATCTCTGAATAGCAGAATAGCAGATCTGAGCAAATTTATCTCCAAATCCACTGATCGTTGCCTACCATTCTTCAAAGTTCTGAAAGGTAACAAAGCTCTGCAATGGACAGACGAATGTGAAAAATCCTTTTAGGAACTGAAGGAGTACCTAGCTTCACCTGAACTCTTGTCAAAGCCAATCCAAGGGGAAAAGCTACTTCTCTACCTTGCAGTCTCCGAGAATGCTGTCAGTTCTGTACTAGTCAGGCAAGACAAGGGTGTGCAGAGGTCCATATTTTATGTCAACAGAGCATTGTTAGACACAGAGAAGAGGTACCCCGAGATCGAGAAACTGGGCCTTGCACTTATAGTATCTGCGCGGAAGCTCAAACCCTACTTTCAAGCTCATCCCATAGAAATTCCAACTGTTTATCTCTTGAAGTCAGTATTGAGGAAGCCAGAGGTATTAGGACGATTAGTCGAATGGTCAGTGGAGCTGGGGGAGTTCGACATATCCTATGTTCCACGGATCTCAATTAAAGGGCAAGCCTTGGCAGACTTCGTTGCCAAGTTCACCCCAGCACTACTAGACAGGGCACAACTTTGTGAAAATTCGGGGACATGGCAGCTATACACTGACGGGTCAGGTGCTGGTGTTGGATTGGTATTACAATCCCCTGATGGGCTCATAATGGAAAGGTCAGTTAACCTAAGGTTCAGAGCCTCTAACAATGAAGCTGAATACGAGGCCCTTATCCTAGGGATGAAGCTAGCACGAAAATGCGAGGCTCAGAACCTTGAAGTCTTTTCTGACTCCCAATTAGTGGTCAGCCAAGTTTAGGGAAAATTTTCTGTCAAAGATGAAAAAATGCTTCGGCACTCAGAACTGGTCAACTTGTTGAAACGCTCCTTCCGAACATTCTCAATCCAAAAAATAGAAAAGGGTCAAAATTGCAGAGCTGATGCCTTGGCAAACATGGTATCCCATTTGAAGTCAGAAGGGGACTCAACACTAAGAATCTCCCATTAGCCAAGGCCTAGATCGAAGAAGTCCAGGTCACCCAAATTACAGAACAGCCTCAGAACTGGATGACTCCTATCCTCTAGTACCTAGAAGAAGGGCTCCTCCCAGAAGACAAGAATAAGGCAAAAAGAGTCTGAATTAGAGCAGCTCGGTATCTTATAATGAATGGGAGGCTTTACCGAAGGTCTTATTCTCAGCCATTGTTAAAATGCTTGGCTTCAGAAGAGTCTTAGTACGTCCTGGCAGAAATTCATGAAGGAATATGTGGAAATCATAATGGGAGCAGAACTATAGCACACCGAGCTCTAACACAGGGCTATTATTGGCCTGGAATGCTAAGGGAGGCAAAAGAATAAGCTCGAAAGTGCGACAAATGCCAAAGGTTCGCCCCCTATGAACACCAGTCCCGTCATGAACTCATCCCTATCACAAGCCCATGGCCTTTTGCACAATGGGGAATGGACATTATAGGCCCATTACCTAAAGCCACACCGAACAGGAAATATCTATTGGTAGCTATCGACTACTTCTCAAAATGGGCGGAAACAGAGCCACTAACACGTATTACAGAGAAGGAAGTCAAAAGTTTCACTTGGAAGAATATAGTCTGCAGGTTCGGCATACCTCGCGTGATCGTCTCAGACAATGGCATGCAGTTTGCTGGTAAGACATTCAAAAAGTTCTGCCAAGACCTGAATATCAATCAACACTTCTCCTCACCTGGTCATCCCCAAGCTAATGGGCAAGCAGAGGTCACTAACCAAACAATCCTTGATGCTCTTAAGAAGAGACTAGAGGGAGCTAAGGGAAAGTGGGTTAAAGAACTCCCTGGAGTACTCTGGGCCTACAGAACAACTAGGAGAACTCCAACATCAGAAACTCCCTTTTCACTCGCCTACGGCACCGAAGTGGTGATCCCTGTTAAGATCGGCATGCCTACCCTAAGGACTGAAGCTTTTGACGAAGAGACCAATAACCAACAGCTCGCAAAAAACTTGGACTTGCTCGAAGAGAGAAGGGAGCAAGTCGTGGTCAGGATGGAAGCATATCAACACAGGATGGTTAGCCGCTTAAAACTAGGGCTTAAGCCTGCCAGCTTCCAAGTTGGAGACCTTGTCCTAAGAAGAGTGTTTCAGAACACCAAGGATCCCATAATGGGAAAGTTATCACCCAACTAGGAGGGCCCCTATAGAGTCACAAGAACAGTGAGACCGACCACTTATTGGTTAGAGAGCATGGATGGGAAACTTGTTCCCAAACCTTGGAACATAGAACACTTACGGAAGTATTATCAATAAAGAAATTTTTCATTTCAAATATTCCATAAAGTGTTCTCATCTCAATGTACAGACCTCGTGTCTGGTTCATCTTAATGTACAGACCTTAAGTCTGGTCCATCTAAATGTACAGACCTCATGTCTGGTCCATCTAAATGTATAGACCTCATATCTGATCCATCAAAATGTACAGACCTCATGTCTGGTCCATCTAAATGTACAGACCTCATGTCTGGTCCATCTTAATGTACAGACCTCATGTCTGGTCCGTCTCAATGTACAGACCTCATGTCTGGTCCATCTTAATGTACAGACCTTGAGTCTGGTCTATCTAAATGTGCAGACCTCATGTCTGGTCCATCAAAATGTATAGACCTTAAGTTTGGTTCATTTTAATGTACAGATCTCAAGTCTAGTCCATATGTACAGACCTCGTGTCTGAACCATCTCAATGTACCGACCTTCATGTCTGGCCCATCTCACCAAAGTTACATGTTATTTCTCAAAACAAAGGGGAAGGGATCAAACCCAACTGCTCAGCTACATGACTAACAATATTCATTCAAACCAACAGTTGTGATTCTAATTGCTCAAATTCTTATCAATGAGTTCTGGAAAAAGGTACTGACTATCAAGGATCTTTCTCCATTTTATTACAAGTCTTTTTGTTTGGCAGTTAAGCTCAGGTTAAGCTCTGAGTAGTTAAAGTGACAGATTACTACAAGTCTTTCTGTTCGGCAATTAAGCTCTAGATGGTTAGTTCCTATATTGACTACCGTCCTTATTGCTCAGAGCAAGTTCATGATTCGAAACCCCTCCAATTTCAAGAGTCAGGCTTAGTTGCTTATTGTTACACTTTGGTTCAAAGTTATTGCAAGTCATGAAGCTCGGAAGTCAACCCATCATCCGTGGCCGACCAAAGAATGATGTTTGGTCGCCGAACAAGTTTACCTATGTCAATTGCAAGTTTTAAAGGTCAAAACCCGTTTTTACACTACAGAACAGTGGTACTTTGGACAATGCTTGATCAAACCGCAAAGATTGCAAATGTTCAATGGAGAAAAAAGGCAAAAAGCTCTGAAGAGAATATATTATTATTATAATGATCAGTTACAAAAAGGAAGAGCAGGACTACAAAATATTTTCTTTCCTAAACTAAAGGACTAGCAGACGCATCATCATCATCATCACCATCATCATCATCCTCATCGCCATCCTCCTCATCAATACCCGACAGGTCAATGTCCGAGAACTTAGCAAGAAGTTTGGATTTGAAGTTGTCATAACCGAACTGCATAAACCTATACCCCATCTTCTCCAGCTCGGTCTTCATCCTGACCACGGTCTCAGCCTTGGCTTCATCGACCTTCAAAACAAGGGAGGCATGAAGTACGCTGTTCTCCTCCTTTTGCCTTTCCAGCTCTTGAAGGAAGGATTCCCTCTCAGACTTGAGATAATCCCTCTCTAACTCGAGAGAATCCCTCTCTGACTCCATGATGGAGAGGGAATTCCTCACTTCCTTGAGCTCTTCCTCGGCAGCTAGACCCTGATGGCTCGCCTCAACCGAACTTGCTGATCAAGTTACTAAAGTTACATTACTCAGAAGGCAGTTCTACCGAACTAATAGTTCATAAATATCTTTGCTTATCTTAATCACAGGTCTAAGGGAATAAAGCCCACTTCAGCGCTACCGAGCAGGGGGACTTGGGACAGTACCTAGTCAACTTAGCATCTACAACAATCCGTAAAATTTTCAGAGTATTTTATTTCGGCAGGTCCCTAGGTGTTGTGAAATCTGTTTCGCTTGCTTTCAAGATATACAAATGAAACCACTTATGGAAGGTAGTAAGCAACAGTACTCAGAAAATTACTCAATCTCGTAAAGATCACAGTTTATCGAAAGTACACCAGAAATAAAGGAAAAATGCTCAGTCTTGTTGATAATCTGGAATAAGTTACATCAAGCTCAGAGAGCCCACAACGAAAGCAAGATACAGAAACAAAAAAGGAATCCTAGACTACAACTTAATTAGAGAAAAGGTCGTCGGTCTGCTCTATTTCATCATCGTTGTCCACAGACCCCATTTGAATGGAAGGAACCCTCCTTCGTTCTCTTCAAATTCAGCATGGCGCCTTGACCAGCTTGAGCAAGGGTCTCTGCCAAGAAAAGAATGAGAACAGGTATGCCACCATCATCTTCATCATCAACGATCCAAGCCTCGGTTGAATCAAAGAGGGGTCCCCTCCGAGCAGAGAAGTCCTGTCCGGATGCCAAAGGCAGGACAATTTAGTCTCATCCGACTTAAATTGAAAATCATCAATCATCTCCGAACCCTTGATGGCAACAAAACCCTACACAAATCATCGAGGTATACAAATCAGTAAAACAAAAAACATATATCCACATACATGTGCGTATATATATATATATATATATATATATGTATATAATGCCTTCACCAGGCACGCTGATTGAGAGTAAAGCGGCAAAATAAGAAGAAAAAATAAAAATTCGAGAATAGATAAAACCCGAACAGTGGCAACAGGGGGAAGTTCCGTATGGTGGCGGCGTCTACGAAAACTCCGATCACCATGGTAAAATAGCATCTTAAAAGAAAAAGGATGGGGAATGGGCAAAAAGTCTACCATCCTCCCGCATATATAGACACCTAAGAATCGCAAAGACAACCCAGTCAAACCGTCGCAACGGGTGGGGTGGCTTCGAGAGCCTAAACAATGAAGCGGATCATTAAATGATACGCCAACAATCGTCTTAGAATAGGAAAGGACGAAACACGTGGCCTCCTTGAAAGTCACAGCCTTAGTTATGTTTCTATCTCAAACTAAGGCTTGGGGGGGAGTAACTGATATACCACAAAATGACAAGACCAATCATCACTTGACATGTGTATCTACAATTCAGCCCATGCTCGGCCAGTCCAGCTTACACTCAGCCAGTACAACTCGCGCTTGGCCGTTCAGGGCAGACCTACAGATCTGAAGAGGCCAGCACATACCTCCAGAGCATATCCACATTCTAACAGAGCTCACGGGACTAAACACAGAACTTCGGAGTAACACTTCAGAGCTCATCACCGCCTTAACATCTGCCGAGCAGAGAATAAGGAAACAGTCTTTTACAAGGAAACTGCCACACATGGTTATCTCTATTTTGATACAATGTCCAAAAAGGTAACTGCTATCTCCGATGATCGAATCCCTACTTTCATGGCTCCAAATCCTAATCAACTTAAGAAAGCCATAGCCTATAAATTAAACCCTAAAGGTACGCTTTATGGTCATGCTCATTATTTGGCTTTCATTACAGTCTTTCAATTCAGTTTATTGACTTAAGCATCGGAGCGGCTACCGCCGGAGCCAACCCGGTGGTCCTCTGATCTTCTTTTTGAGTGTTCTTCAGGGAGCCGAACTTGGAATATACGTGGGCCAAAAAGTACAGCATCAGTAACATTTCAAGCTTTGAACTAATTGTGCTGACAGGTTGGTGTAACATAATCCTTTGTCACATTTAGCTTTCAAGATTTTGACCTATTTCCCATTGTCTCAAAATTTAAAATTGTCTAAGCATAAACTTATTTTATTTTCAATATTTGAAATTAAAGAATTGAAATATTATAAACTCGTATTACAGTGTAATTAGTTGAGAGAAGGTTGTCAAGAAGTCTAATTGACCCTCCATATTATCATTATTCAGGTACTCCACCTAATTGTGGTCCAAAAGGATTGAAGGAAGTTAGATCCCGATTAGGGAACATCCATTCCCCAACCAATGCCCGACTTTTTGTAAGAGACTCTTGAGTGCGAAAAAACCATGCCCAAACCCAAAAAAAAAAAGCCCCTCTACAAAAACGTTTTTATGATTGTCTTTGCAAGCTGCAAGTGGGGCATTGTTTAGAAGGAAAATTTACAACAATTTTTTTTTTCCAACAAACAAACAAACCAGAAACAGACGAATCACAGCTTTTTCCCATGACTTGGATTTTGAATCCTTTTTAGATTCTATTTCTATATTGATGCATCAAAAAATGACGAATCAATCTAAACTTGACACGTGTCTAGCTTCTTTATGTGCAGGTTAGGAAATAAAACAGCTATCCAGATCTGACATCTAAGCAGCAAGTTCTGGAGCATTAGTTCTGATGGTACCGACCTCGTCATTGCCATGGCGTCCCTACCGACCTCAAAACAAAGAAATAAAATGCGATACGGAAACTACCGTTTGAAGATACAATTCGATCCCTACCATCACGGAGACTGAAACAGAAACTGCCTCATCCAGATTACGGTTGATCCTGAGAATCATGGCTTCGAATCCCAACAGAAAGGAGGGATATTCATCTTATAAATAGGCCCTAAAGGTATGTTTTATTTTTACAATCAATTATATTCTTTCAATTTGCTTTTTACTAATTTTATTATCAAAGTGGCTACCGCCGGAGCCATCTCAACGATCCATTGACTCCCTTTTTTGAGAAAAAGAGTTCATCAGAGACGACGAGGAGCGGAGCGCCCACCGATCACAAAAGTGCTGCATCATATATTATTCCCACAGTTGACTGTTTCCTTTGCAATTCTTAGAAGCCCTCAGGTCCCTTTTGCATGTTCAAATCAATTCCTTCCCCTTCACCTTGGAAATTCCAATTAGGGCTGTAAATGGATCGGATTCAGACCGGATCAGAGCCGATTCGAATTTGATCCGTTTAATAAGAAATCTGATCCGATCCGTTAATCCGACGGATTATGTGAATGTTAATCCGTATCTGAATCTGTTAATAACCGGATATCCGATCCGTAAATCCAGTCCGATCTGTTTAAAATTATAATATATATATATATATATATATTAAAATTAATAAAATTAATATATAATATATTAATTTTAATATATATATATATAAACGGATTGGATGGAATTGTAAACGGATCGGATCAGTCTATATCATATTCGGTCCGTTTATATTTGAGATAATCAGATTCAGATAGGATCGGGTCACGGATTATTATTTTTAAAATTATATTCGGACTTAACGGATCGAATCGCGATCCGACTAACAGCTCTAATTCCAATATCACATAGCAGGACCAAATTCTTCTTTCTTCAAAGGACACCGAATATTGAGGTTCGTTGTTCTTTTTCCATTTTCATGTCTTCCAATGTGTTTCCGGCAATATAGTAAAGTATACAAGTATGTAGTAGAAAATGGTGGGCAGTTGACTTTCTCTAGAAACACCATGTGCATTTTCAACCATCTTTTTCATTCATGGTGGTAAGACTCAAGACATTTGCTTCAGAACGACTCTGTTTTCTTGCTTTGTATTGTGATTTGGTTTCTTTAATTTAGAATTCAAAAGAGGATCTGATGATTGGTTTTCTGAAGGTAAACTGGTAAGACACACACACACACACACACACACACACATATATATATATATATATATTCCATATTAGAATGGAAGATGTCATTCATTGTGGTAAGACAGATAATTTGCTTGAGACCCACATTCATGAATGTGACTGCGTTTTATTGGTGATTTGATTCTTTGATTTAGAAATCGTAACAGGGTTTGATGGTTGGCTTTATAGAGGCGTAGTGGTTAGAAATCGTAACAGGGTTTGATGGTTGGCTTTATAGAGGCGTAGTGGTTATATGTATGTATGAGAAAAAATGCAGGCAGTTGACTATCTTGAGAAGACCATGTGGGTTTCACCATCTATGTCATATCAGAGTGGAAGGTAAAACTAGTGTATTTACTTGAGACTCGCGTTCTTGAATTTGACTTTCTTTTCTTTTCCCGTTTTCTTTGGTGATTTGGTTTCTTTAATTTAGAAATCATAAACAGAGTCTGATGGTTGATTTGTTATGAAGGTGTAGTGGATTTGAGTCTTTCTGTGGTTTTGGCACCTTGTTTTTCCACGCTAATTAAAATTCTTTCCCGCCTGTTACATTCATTGAATGTTTTCCACCAAGAAAAGAAAATAATAATTTTTGGTGGAATGTGAGAAAATGTTTGTGTGTTCTTTGCTTGCTTCAATTCTTCCCGAATCTATTTTAAGTTGTTTTAATTTTGGATTGTGAATGCACCTGATTGGCTCTGATGAAAATTCCTGTATATTTCAGTTTAAGAAATTGTGCTTCCCAAGATGACTCCTAGGAATGAAGAAATGAAGAAGGTGATATATTTCAAATTTCCAACATTTTTCTTCTTTCAGCTTTATTTTCCCCTCAATTTGCATTTTCTCATTAATTATTTTTAAACCTGCTGTTAAATTATGGGAAAGGTTTAGAGGAAATGAAAATTTAGGCATTTTGTTTTTGTTTCATCCTTTCTAATTGAGTCTGAAGAATCAAACGGCAGGGGCCAATTAATTGGTCTGTCATATTGTAGAAATGAATGGTCATGTTTGTCTCAATGCGTTTGTTCATTGCCTGGTGATTGCAGTCGTTCATTCAAAAGGTTTTTGCAACAAGGGAAAGTATTGGAAGGAAAATGACCAAAGATTCATTTGATTCCTCCGGTGAGTACTACACATCTCCGCTTTCACTCAACAAATTTCATGTCTCTTTTTATTAGAAAATATGCAGACATTAGATTTTATTGAAGACCGAATTTCTCTCTCTCCCTCTCTCTCTCTCTCTCTCTCTCTTTCCCTTGCTCCCTATCTTCAAAGGTGCGAAAGAAAGCTGGTTGACAAGATATGCCAACAAATATTATTAGTATTGTTATTTTCCCGGGTTATATGATATTTTGTTGTGCTTTTTCTAGAAAAGTGACAATGTTCTTTCCCCATTGAAAAAGAACTGTCCCCAAAACCCAAAAAAAAATAAAAATCCAAAATGATCAAAGGAGCCAAATGGGGCTTATTAGGGTGCATAGAAGGGATAGGAAATGAAAAGATAAGGTGAACAGCAACATGGCAAGTTGGTCTTAAATTGAGAATATATTCGTTTTTCAACTTTTTATCTATTGTTAGGAAGAAAGCAAGAATGGTATATGCTCTCTCTTTCTCTCCTTCGACTCATTGTAGATGATATGTTAGCTACATTCAAAATTTCTTTTACCATCTTTCTTTCCACTCCTATAAATTCTTATTTCTCATGGAGAACTAGTTGCGTTTTTGAGATTTCTCAGCTGCACTGATAGTCTCCAAATCAGGTTTCTATCAATTAAAATTGTACACATTTTCTATAATTTGTTTTATTTTATTTTTGTCTTCTTTGTGAAACAGTTTCTTCTCTTTTATGTTTGCAGAACCACAGCCGGATTCAGGGATACATAAGCGGCTTTTTAGTGGCCTAGGAACTCCAATGCCAAACTTTCAAGATATTCAGTCCTTCCGGTATGCAGAAAATTCCTGATTTTCTTTTTTTTTTTTTTTTCTTGGTTTCTTTCTTTCCTTCTATTTCTCTACCCTGTTGTGCTTATGCAATTTTACTCTTTTCTCTTCAGTGTTTTTGTAGCGACATGGAATGTAGCAGGGAAATCTCCTCATGGTGACCTTAATCTTGATGATTTTCTTCAGGTCCAGCATGAATCAGATATATATGTTTTGGGGTATTCTCTCTCTCTTTCTACTTTATTTTGTTTACATGAATACAAAAAACAACCAAGTTCTTAGATGAAAGAAAGAATAAAAATCTCGAAGTCCATCCATAGTCATTATAAGTTTGACTAGCTTTCTCTCTTTAAACTCACATTAAGTGTTAGAGACCTTCACTTTTTACCAATTATTGTCAGCTTGAATATGTAATGGTGCATCTGACTTAGAATAGAAGCATCCGTGTTGCATAGAAGAATTTTGGTTTTTATGAGAATTGCCACTGTAAGTTCAGAGTCCAGTATTTTCTCTTGTATCCACTTCATAGAATGCTTAATTATTTTTCTTACTGATTTACACTTTTATCAATTTTGTTATTTGTTATTATCAGCTTTCAGGAAATAGTTCCTCTGAATGCTGGGAATGTGTTAGTTATAGAAGATAATGGGCCGGCAGCAAAATGGCTATCTTTAATAAGTCAGTCCTTGAATATATCTCCCTATGGTCATAAACCAGTTTTGACTTTTGACACAAAGCCTTTGACTGTGGGAAGTCAGAAGCCTGCCATAGCCACTGGTGGCTCACTGTTCTTTCAAAAGACATCCCTTAAAACAGCAAGTAAAATTTTCAGAGCTGAGACTACAAGGAGGCTTAAGAGGTGCAACTGCACTGCTGAGTTGGAAAGGAAGAACAGTAAGGATTCATGTTTTGGATGCCAACAGTCAAGTGCTGGTGCGGATGACTTGTCATCAGAAGAGGATGATGCAGATGAACCAAGTGGTTTTGTAATTTCTGAAATTACAACTCCCTTCAGTACTAACCAGATGAAGTACAGCCTTATAGTGTGTAAGCAGATGGTGGGAATCTTTGTTACTGTTTGGGTTAGGACGGAACTTGTCCAGCACATAGGCCACTTGAGAACTTGCTATGTTCCTCGCGGGGTCATGGGTTGTCTTGGAAACAAGGTAAGGTTTTATTGTTGACAAGATGGAGAATTTTAATTTGTCATTGCATATAGTTACTATAGTAGTATGATACATGTTGGAGATAAACATAGGTAACACCTTTATGTGCTGCTTTTCTTGTTGCAGGGGTGTATCTCTGTGAGTATGTCTTTCCAGCAGACAAGCTTTTGTTTCATCTGCAGTCACTTGGCTTCAGGAGAGAAAGAAGGGGATGAGCTTAGAAGAAATTTGGATGTTATAGAAATACTTAAAAACACTCAATTTCCCAAAATATGCAGAACACCTAACAGTAGGATGCCCGATAAAATTCTACAACATGAGTGAGATTCTCTGAAATTATTTAAGAAATGTTCTGCAATATCTTTAAAATTTATTTTCCATTATATGTTCACTGCTTTTCCAAATATATGTACAAGATTTTCTGACTATATTCCATCTGAAAAAAATGGTGCCAGCCGGGTCATATGGTTTGGGGATTTAAACTACCGGATTGCTTTGAGCTATTCTGACACCAAAAAACTTGTAGAGAAGAAAGACTGGCATACCCTTCTTGACAAGGATCAGGTACTTATCTCTAATGGGAATAAATTGTAGAATTTATGCAAGGTGCTTGGACACCTTCATGGAAATGGGGAAAAAAAGTGAAAAGAAGAAGAAGAAGAAGAAGGTGGAGTTATTATGGAAACTGACAAGAAACTGAATCAATGATTTTTCTTGAATTCCTGCTATTGACCGCGTGATGTATTGAATTTGGCTTGTTTTAAAATTATTTATGTTAAAAATATTTTTATCTTCAGTGTCTTGACCTCCTAGTGGTAAATTGAGGGCTGTTATATATTTAGACCCCATTTCCCACCATTGAAGGAAAAAAGTAAGTCCATGTCCATTGCTATGTAAGATAAGGTGAAAATGTTTTAGTTGTGATTGTTGTAAGAGTATTCACCATGTTTTTTGAAAAGAGTATAACAATCTGTTGCATTCTCCATGCTTGGTAAACTCTGTGCACATCTCTATGTTGTTTTTCAATTGCCTTGCCTTGCTTTGCTTTGCCTTAAAAACATCTAAGATACAATTTTTTCTGGCATTGTGTCAGTGGCTATAACAGAATGTATATGGATAGAACTTATAACAGAGTCTCGAAAAATAAGTAATTTCTGCTCGGCCTTTAAACATGTAACTTACACTAATACTGAGCTTTTGGTTCTTTTTTTGATAGCTGAAAATCGAAAGGGAAGGTGGCCGAGTATTCAAAGGATGGAAAGAAGGAAATATCTACTTTGCACCTACGTACAAATACTCATACAACTCAGACACTTATGCTGGAGAGACAATTAGATCAAAAAGCAAAAGGAGAACTCCAGCATGGTAATTTTTATTTATTTGTAGACACAAAAGATAAATATAGTATTTCATATGTTAATTTTGAGTAATTGGAAAGTCTTGCAGGTGTGATAGAATACTATGGCATGGAGATGGGATACGGCAACTATCTTATATACGTGGGGAGTCCCAGTTCTCCGACCACAGGCCTGTTTGTGCTACATTTTTGGTGGATGTTGGTGTTATCAATGACGGATTATTAAAGAAGGAATTATCTAACTCTAACATCAAAGTTGGATTGAAGAGCCCTTTGCTCCACCCAATAGATATTTTTATTGAATAATGGTTTATATATATATATATATATATATATGCACATAGAATTAGAGTGGCAGTACTTTCATTGAGTTGGCTTGTGGGAAGGAAGGAACTGTGAGTGCACCAAGCTTGGTTGAAAGTCGATTACTGGAAAGAAACATGATGAATAATGACAATCAGACAGCGGCGATCGATGTACTTGAGCTTTTAGAATTAGGGGGATGAGCTGTTCTACCAGAAATCAGTGGTGCAGATTCTTCTTTTTATTTCTTTATTACGTCCTTATTTTTGTTGTCCTCTAACTCTTGAATCCTCCCAAGTTGAATTGTAGAGCTCGGGGTCGATCAATCATTATTTTGTTATGTCCAAGCACTTCACATGGGTTTGGCCAACTGTTCATCTACCATGTCAGCCACTACTGTACCTAAATTAACTTTAATTTTGCTGAAATTTCATAACATTGAGCTTCCTTGATATGGAAAGTGTGTATCTTTTATAGGTAGGGAGAGTATCAGTTTTCAAATTTCGTTATATCTCACTTGCTCATCAAAATGGAATAGTTGAAAACTTCTTCTCTGTACCACTAGTACAAGCATACTCGAAAACTCTTTTTCATAAACCAAACATGTATAGGCATGTCTTACATTCTCACATTTAATTGGCCCACATTATATGTTTATAATTTCATTTACGAGTTTAGCATACATGCGATCGCATGGTCATCATACTGCCAAAGTTCTTTTTAAAAAAAAAAAAAAAAAAAAAAAAAAAAACCAACGACGACGAACATTTACTAGTCTGAGTTATTATGACGATTATATGTTAATAAAATGGCACAATCCGTTCTATATATAACAACACTAGCAATTTAATTAATATAATCCATAAATGAGAAGGCTTGATTGTGAAAAGGTCAATGAATAATGTCTTTGTCAAGACCATTCCGGGTATCATTTGTTAAATCTATAGAAAATAGGAATTAACAGAAACACAATTTAAAAGAGATGTCAAAGATGTCTAAAGTGCAAAACATTAAGTTATACAATCCATAAGAAATTACGAGCATTAACCATTATGATTTAAATTTAAGACCAATCTAATTGACTTTTCTAAAAATGTCTTTAGAGGTAATTCTTTAGTTAATGGATCTGCGATCATAAGTTTTGTATTTATGTGTCTATAGACACTCGTTAGTTCTAAGCCTCTTCTTTCACGAAAAAATATTTCGACTCTATATAATTTGTTCCAGTTGAATACTTATCATTCTTAGACAAGGAAATGACTATAGTGTTATCACAGTACATTATCAGCGGCTTAGCAATAAGGTCGACAATTCCAACGCCTTAGATAAAATTCCACAACTATAATTCATGAATTGTGGCTTCAAAGTATGCCACATATTGATTCAACCTCCATAGTGGATGAAGTAATAATGGTTTCCTTTACCCTTTTCCATGACCATCTAGTAAAAATACATAACCAAAAGTAGATTTTCTACTATCTAGACATCTGAGTTTGAATAACCAAATACCTCCAATTGATCAATTTTTATAAATGCTAGCATCTAGTCATTTGTTCCTTGCAAATACATCATCACTTTCTTTGTAAGTTTGCAATGGTCCGTTCTTGGATTGCTTTGATATCCGCCAAGGATCCCAATTGTAAAATCGATGTCTAGTCTAATGCAAGTCTTTGCAAACATTTTTCTTTCCATTTGCTTATGCTCCCAATTATTTTGTAGACACTACATGAGGCTAAACTTACCATTTTTCTAAATCGGGACATCTCTATTTGAACATTTGTCCATTTCAAATATCTCTACAACTTTTTCAATATATGTTTTCTCATACAACCCTATCAATTCTCATGACCAGTCTCGAAATATTTCAATTCCAATCACATAAGCTGCCTGACCCATATCTTTCATTTCAAAGTTTATAGAGAAATATCACGGTTTCATGCAATAAACCAAAATCATTACGGACAAGTAAGATGTCATCAACAAATATAATTAAAAATATAATCTTGCTTATTTTAACATTTAGACATATGCTAAAGTCAACATCATTTTCTTTAAAATCGAAGCTAGTAATAATATCATTAAACTTTAGATACCATTGTTGATGTAGTGTCTTGAAATTTTTTATTAATTCATTAATAAATTTTGAACAATTGGAAATTACTTGATTATATGATAATTAACAATGACTAGTGTAATAAATAAATTGAATTTGACATACTTTAGTAGTTACCCAAGTGCTGGTAACAAGGATTTTATTACATCTAATTATTTTTATCTTGTCAATGAATGAATGAATGTTGCATAAACTAGAAATTTTCTTGGTCCCACTTAAATTAGTGAAACGACAAAAATTGCCTTGGGCTTAGTTAATATAAATAAAAGATCAATTAAACAACAAAGAGGGTCCATTTATGGTTTTTGGACTCCTAAAACTCATTTCTAAGGTTTGTTGGGGACAATTAAGTCTCAAAAGGCATGCAACTTGTCATGACCCAAAACCCACTCTCTACAAATTTGGGATTATGACTAACCCTATCTTACAAACAGGCTGTTGTGATTCAAATATTATGCGGAAGCTTAATCTTGTGCAACTCATTTGATTCGACCATTTCTTAAACTCAGTTAATATTAATTCAAATTCCTGGCACATGTCATACATAACATGAAGGTTCTTATGATACATCAGAGTTCAACTATAAACATCTATTGTCACCAGTAATAAGTATTGACATCAAAGCGAACTATACATGCACATTGTTACACCATTGAGAGTTCTCACACAATCATTTTAATTTACATCTAATGCATGCTCGCATCCTTGTCAGTCCATCTCTAGCTATATGAGATCCCTACATTGACCTTGTCACGCCCCGAATTCTCGCGAACCCGGAGAGTGAGCTAAACGAAATGAGAAAAGAAAATAAAAGACAATTTAACGGATTCAATTAAACATACATTTATTCTCTTTCACATAAACACATAAAGTACATTCGATAAACATATAGTTCATGTTATTTAGGCTTAAGCCCTTACATCTCAAAACGTGTCCCAAGGGCCAAAATACACTTCTAAATCCTTTTCTCTTCTTTTTGTCAAGATCTCATCAAGTCTAGTGTGGTAAGGGCGTCATCTATAATATGGTATCCCACGAATGGGTCAGCTCAACTGCTAGTATAATACAATACTAATGTAAGGAATAGAATTAAGGCATGGCATGTGCAAGTATACAGTTATATCTACATGTCATCCAATTCATCCATACCATGTACTGACAAGATTCATAACGCATTCATACAAGCTCTACACCACATCCATGAATTCCTTAATACGATGTTATGAAAATATGCGTGACACACCCATGCAACTCTATGCCACAACCATGTCTCATTTTCGGAACATATCCAATGGACCCTGAGTACCAACACCCGTTCACGGAACACATCCGTTGGATTTTGGGCACCAATGCAATTGCCAATTTTGGGTTTTTCACCACAGGATCTACACCCTCATAATGCACAGCACCAAGTACTCAACCCACACTATGTCTCAAGGAATCACACTATGCCAGTATGCTCTGATTCCTCCATGCAACAATGCAATCTCATCAATGCATTTCATCCACATATGAATCATACTTTAAATGATGTATTATGCTTAAAACAACAATCACATTTAAATCACAATTTTCCCTCCTCATGTGTGCATGCTATATATATTCTATTTAGACACATGCTCGAGTTACACATTCATAATCTTAACAATTTTTTAAGCACATAATCACATAAGGTACCAACACATGGAATACACATATGTTCATGGTTCACGCATTATCACTTAACCAAACTTTCAAGGAAATAACAGGGAACACATAAGCATATAAACAATCGAATAAATATACGAATCATGAGATCAACATGAAAATTAACCCTAAACTTAATTCTATTCCTTACTTAGCAAAATATTATACCTGGTGGGTTTGTTTCAACCCTAAGAAACCGTGCTCGCGATGTAGTTGAACTAATCAATGAGTGTGCAGTCCCTTTTACTGTCCCTAACCAGAAGGTCTAGACTGCCTTTTCCTTATCCCTCAGTGTTCCTAAAATCATTGCGACACAACTTAGTCTATCTCTACTTGAATTATGCTATTAATCAAATTTTATGTTTTTATATCATGAGTTCCTATTTTACTAGAGTAAACTCTACCATTGGGTTCGGAATGTCAAACAAAGTCGATTTAGGCTTTTGCGGAATCCAATTCGGGCATCTGTACTAAAAAGGGTAAAATGATAATTGTCATTCTTGCCCTGGACCCTATCGTGGTCCTAGAATATTCCATATATCTTATATATAATTTTCTAAGTTTTTGGACTTCATTTGGTATCTGCTTTTGATCATCAGGACACATCGATCATTTCTTATTTTATATGCTGACTGTTCTGAAGTCTTAATTGTGCTTAGGATAATTTATTAAATCAGGTTAGCCTTTATTTGGCCTCTACTTTGTACTTACCATGCTCAGGGGAATTTTGGTCATTTAATATTTTCACACGTCACATTTTTCAGTACTTCGTTTGCTAATACGGACCTCACCGTTGAGTCCAGAGTGTCCGACATAATTAAAATAGACTGTCCTTTATTTTTAATTGGTCCTGGGTATTGTCAGGGGTAACACAATCATTTACCATTTGCGTGTCTTTATTTTTCGTGACTTAATTGCCCAAATCAGACTCTACCGTTGAGTCCGGAATGCCTGATATAGTAAAAATATACTATTTATTTATTTTATTTGGTCTTCGTTTGACCTATTTAATATCCAAGGGTAAAATGGTCATTTTACCCATTTGATAAAATAATTAAATAAATTATTTATTATTCCAGGGGCTTATTTAAATTAATTCTTTAAAAATCAGGGCCAGAATAGAAATATTGGGAAGTATTGGGGTCAAAATAAAATTTCAGAATTTCCTAGGGGCCAAAATGCAATTCTTTAAAATATTTAAAATAAACCGGAGGGTTTATTTTATTTATAAGTGAATCGGTCTAGGGTTTCACTGGACCAACCGGTCTGGTCAGTTCAAGATGCAATGATGACGTCAGCCTAAATTTTAAATTTAAAATCCCCTTTATTAAAACGTCGTAGTTTTGGGTAACCCAAATCCTAATTAAGACATCAGGTCAGGACCCGACCCGAGGCCCGACCCATCACCCATCACTATTCATCATCCCCACCAAATTAGGGTTTACTGTGTTCTTCTCCACAGTCGTCTTCTTCGACGACGACAAGGAGATTCCAGTGGCCTTTTTGGGTTTGGTCCAATGGGGTTCGGGAGGGAATTTTGCAAGGATTCCAGATCTGCTTTTAGATTTTCTATTGGATTGCATCTTGGTCATCTAACGGCCGGTTACAGTGGCTGCTACCTAGTTTCCGGTGATATCCCAGTTTTAATTTCGTGTGTTTTGGAGTTGTTTTGACTCCTATTTTTTGGCCACCATAACCTTCTGAGACCCTAGGATTTGTTTGGTATACTTAAAGCCTACAACTCAATCAAATTGAAGGATTATTCTTTTTGGTCAGCCGCACCTGCAACTGCCATGTTCTACCTCAATTATTGATCATTTTAAATGATTCTTTTTGCAAAATAAACTACATTTCATGCTCTACAAAGCCCAATAATTCAATCTTCCATTCATGCTTTCAAAATTTTAAAACATAACCTAACTAGACATACCTTTTTCTGGATTTTTCTTGGCCGTATCACTCCTCTCCACTTTCTGCTCTCTTCCTTCTCCTTCTTCTAAATCCCTCTGAACCTCTTCAGTTCTTCACTTTGCCTTCTCCCTTTTTCGTTTCTACTTTCTCTCTAACTCTAACGTATACACACCTATATATACCATCACAACTCTCTCTCTCTCTCTCTCTCTATATATATATATATATATATATATATCATACCTGCACACACACTCAACACCCTACCTACTTTGTACACTCACACACTCCACCTCTTGCACACACACACACTTACATGCAACATGTGTATATATATATATATATATATATATATATATATATATTATATTTGAAACACATACATCAGCACACACACACACACACACACTACTCAGCCAAAACACCCACACACAAACACACAAACACTGCATGCTTGCTGTTCGCCCCTTCTTTCCTTTTTTTTTTTCATTTTTCTTTTTCTTTATATATATATATATATATAGGTAATTGTATACATGTATATCTTACATTATACCATATATATATATATATATACATCTACATGTATATAATACACCTTCTATACATACACATATATTCATATTTAATTAAATAAAAAAAAATTATCTCAAAAAAAAAAATTCAGATCTTTACATCCTTCCTCCCTTAAAGAAATTTCGTCTCGAAATTTAAAATACACATCTTTGACAAAATTCTTAGAAAGTATACTATGTAGACTATGTAGTTTATTTATTCTAAACATGAAACTCGAGGCAAGATATCAAGATTTCAAACTCAAAACATCATAAAAGGTTAAAAAGAAATATCCCTATTTCATCTAAGGTTACTCTAATTCATCACTATTCTAGTCAATATGTTAACTAAAGTCTCATGACAATTTGGGTCCTTAGTGAAACTCTTCACCACTTTAAATCATGCATACCCATCAATCGTTACACACAATCATATGAACACATTTAAACATATTCTGGTATATGCATTAACAACAATCAGTCAGTCTGCCTATGAAATCATAATCACAGTACGATAACAGGCACTAAACTAGCATGCTCACATAGAATAAACAAGCAACATTCAATGGCCAACACGTAACCTACCACATTAGCACCCAAGTATAAAATCTATTCTAAGAATATACATATATATAAATAAGCATATAATTTGCTACATAGGTAACTAGGCATACATTTAACTCTATGGACATCAGGCTTATAGCTTGTCTTACAGACAACTAGCACATAGTCTACCTCTTAATTTTACTCGGTCTATTGCACAAATGTAGGCATGTAATTTAAATGTCATGGTGAGCAGGGTAGATATGGATGCATGAGGTGCACTAAAATCTATCAGTATACTAGTCCATGAACTAAAAACAAGGAATGTGCCTCAAACCGTGGGAGGGTTGGAAGCAAATGCCTTAGGTGCAACTACTGCATAAACACGACCCTGAGTAGTCTGGCCCTGCCTACCTCTCTCTCTCTGTCCAGGAGCTCTAACACTCTGCGCGGAGGGTGCAGGCTGGATATATGGTGTCGGAGGTCCATGATCTAACTGTGGCTGCGACAGAGGCATTTGAGTGTGCTGATAGTAATGTGACCCCTACGAGCTTTGAAAAGTTTGTCCTTAAGGGCAGTTGGCCCTAACATGGCCTGTCTGGTGGCAGCTATAGCAAAGTCATGGAGCTCCCCATCCTTGACTCAGTGCCTAAGGTGGAAATGACATCAGACTTGGTCCAGCCCTATATCCCTGACTGGGATCTCCTTGGGGGCAATCGGCAACTCTATGACCAGGTTGTCTACACCGGTAACATGTAATGGTTCCTTGGGATGCCCCCCTTCGAGGAGCAACAAACATAGTAGGCTGGGGGAGTAAGGACTGAATAGGCCCTTGTGATGTCGATGTGGAAGGTGCACCGGTCCAGAATCTCTTCAATGGTCTCCTACTAGTGTGGGTCAGGGCAGGCATAGTAGGCTGGGTAGGTATAGATATCTACGCTATGGCTGTCCTGCCCTGGGTCCGGGACTCTTTAATCCCTCTAAGGTCGGCCAACTCTGTCTCAACCCTGGTGGCCCTGATCACTGCCTCCTCATAGGTCTCAATAATGTGGCTTGCCAGCCTCTCTCTAATAGAGGTCTTCAACCCCTTGACAAAATAAAAGACCCTCAGTCGCTCCTCTAGAACAATATGTGGGGCAAACCTCCCCAATGCTGTAAACCGAGACTCGTACTGAGTCACTGTCATGTCCCTCTGGAGAAGCGCCTCAAACTCCTCCATGAATCCTATCCTGGCTGTCTCTAGAAAGTAGTGGTCATTGAACATGGCCACAAAAGCGTCCCATCCCTCACCGAACCTATCTGTCCTGTCAACAGCTACTTGCCACCACTGGCTGGCCAAGTCTGCAAACTGGAAAGTAGCACACCTGATTCGTAAGTGGATAAGCTTTAAAAAATAAAGGATAGAATAGTTAATTAAAAAATTATATATGTGTCATCTCATCAACAAGGACTTGAGCTTAATATATATATATATATATATATATATATACACACACATATGTGTGTGTATGTGTGTGTGTGCAATTGGACTCGTGATGAAAAACTTACAGCCCCTGTACTCACGCTCTCATAAAATACAAGTAAAAGAGTTGTTAATAATTATTCTATAAAAAAAAAAAATGAAGGAGAAGGGCAGGATGACAAATAGGAGTAAGTGATTAACAGCACTAGCCGAGGAGGATTGAATGCAATAGTATGGAGTATGAGAGAGTCTATCAAGTTGCCTAACTCATTTTTTGGAATTCAAATGATTGACCAAGTCCACCTTTTTTACTCTCATTTTCTTCCAACTAAGATTTGGTTTCAATAATGGCTCAAAAGAGTCCAAAACTTTGGTCACACCTCTTTCAACTCTTTTCAGCGCTTTTTTAAATGGAACCCTCACCCCAATTATATATAATTAATTTATATATATATATAGAGAGAGATTTGTATTCATCATATTTTACTTTCAAAAAATTAAGTTTTAGAACAGTTAATTAGTGAAATATCCCTCTATAAGATGAAAAATTAATACCGAGTTCAAGAGGAAACCTTTTATTTCAAAAAGTCCATTGACTTTATATTTATTTGAAAGAAATGACAAAATTGTTGAGGTGTATTTTTTTAATGACAATTTTGCCAATAAAGCCAATGGTCTATACTTGATTTACCGTTTTATTTTATGCCACCTTTGTCCAATAAAAAACCCCTAAAATCAAATCTACTTTTTTGCCTTTCTTTTTCTCTCTCTATCCCAAATCCAGATCTGAAGAAGCAACAACCATTCGTCGGCAATTGATAATGATCGAAGTATAATTGCTGATCTTCCTCCCCTTTCACGCCGTTTGATATATACCTTGGTCGAAATCAATCAATGCTCGGAATCTACTATAACGGTGTTAGTGGATTATATATTCTTCAATTGCTCAAGTCGACTGAATTCAAGAATAGGAGTGGATTTCACATTGGTGCTGCAAAAGTAATGTTTTGGCTCTTGATTGTAAAATGTGGTCTGAAATTTTTGGAGCAGGGGTTAATGTTGGTAAAATATTATTTTTAAATTGATGTTGTCTTACAGTTGTCTTTATTTGAATGAATGTGGTGGTGGTTGTTTCTCTTTTTGGATGAGAATGGAGAAGTTTTCAGTCAATTTGTTTTGGTCTTTTGAGCATTGATGTTTGCTTGGGCTTAGAAATTTTCTCAATATTTATGGAAGTGTTAAATTTCATTGTTTTCATAATTAGTGAGTTTTTTAATTACTGTGTTAAACTGTACAATTTTACAATTTTCATAACAAGTTAATTTTTTATGAAACTGTACAATTTTCATAATTAGTGAACTTTTTTTAAACTGTACAATTTTACAATTTTCATAATCAGTTAACTTTTTTTAAAGTGTACAATTTAACATGTTTTGTTGAGACGAGATTATACTCTTTTTGGATCGAGTTTTTTTCTTCAAAATTTCATATTCAATATTGATGTTGTTTGATAGATCTTGATTTTTAAAGTTTAAATATATAAATTTTATTTAAAATAAATTTACATATTGTGACTGTTTAAATTTTGAAATTTTTAAAAAATTTCTTAGTAGCTAAATATTTTTAAATGAATCAATTAGATTGATTTGACAAAAAATTACAAAAAGAATATTTTAGTAACAAAATAATTAAAAGACTTGTAGAATTAATATATTCAAGTGTAGATCTTGCAATAATTCTTATCTTTTTCATGAACTTGTGATCAAATAACCCATTTTAGAATAGACATGACATTGTATTAGTGGTTAAAACTTTAATTGCTCGAATACAAATTTGGAAAGTGTTATTGTTGTCAAAATATTTTCCTAAAAATAAAATCACAAATGAGATGACAACATATCAAATGATATGTCCACTAAAATTCTATTACATCATTTGGCAAGTATAAAATTTTCCCTGCGACACAAGCACCCATATATCACAATATATTATATTTATTTCGACCTACTTCCCCTTCAACAAAACATGAAAGACAGAAAAGCACTCATTTCCATTTCATGACCCACGACTTGGTTACAAATAACATATTAATAGACAAAAAAAAAAAGAAAAGGCTATTACAAGAAGAGCTTTTTAGTGGAAGCAACAACCCCACACACACACATATATAAATATAATGCATGTATAAATGATAGTACAACTACAAGCCAATATCTGATTTTACAACATGAGAACGCTTCCAGTAATTTCAAAAGCAGTTGGGTTAAGTTTGTTCTTCCAGTTCTTTATTACCCCTCTTCAATACTGCTAAGAAAGCGACCAGGTGCTCTAAACTCAAAAGTAGCACAAGAAGAAGCAGCTTTATGAAGTTCTTAATAAACATCTACGGAAACAACATATTGAACTAACTAAACTAGAAAGCATTAAACTTCACATATTTTATAAGTCACAATGTAAGTGAAGTGACGACCTTCAATTCCTCCAGGAATATACAGCCTCTTCCCCCTGTTATCCGCATAATGCCATACTACAAGTCTGGTCTGTCTTCAAAGGTACCACATGGATCCATCCTGCTTTGGCAGTGGATAATCACCCGATCGAAAGTTGAATGGAGAGCTGAATCTGAACTCAGCCATATTGTCATTTGCATTCGTATCAAATGGAGAACCATATGCTTTACAGTGATCAAACTGAAATTCTGTTGACGAGAAAACAGAATGATTCGAGGGCATGTTGGTTTCTTCAGACATGTTCCCTGCCATCACAACCCCGTCTGCATACATGTTCTCATCCAGTTGAAGTTGAAATTTTTGCTGCGGTGGATTTTGATCTTCTACAACATTAAGGTTCCCAGAATTCAAGCCTTTATTCTGCTGGAGATTAGTATCATAAAATGACATAAGCTCAGAAATCATCTTTTGCCCATCTTCTGGAAATCCAAGACCAGAAACATTGAAGGAAGGTGAAGCCTGGTTCACTGGCGGAGCAGTAGGTTTGGGTTGTGCAAACGGCATAGAGAAGACTGTTGGTTTGTCGTTGTTAATTTGGAAGCTCGGCATTCCAAACCCTTGGTAAGAATTGTTTCTGTATGGGCAATTCATCAGGTGATTGTTTCTTGAAGTCCTGTCAAAAAACCCAACACGGTAATCATTGTAAGGGCACTGTGTGTACTCACAGGTATATATCTTCGAATCCATCATCATGTGCTGCTCATCAGATGGCTGCTTCCTCTTGTGGATGAGATCTGAGTTGATATCGACAATTTCTCCTTTAATTGGAGCCAATGGTGGCATCATAAGCTTATCTTTTGGTCCCCCTATTCCCAAGTTGAAGAGATTTATATCACGGGGCTTGCACTCCTCCTCCAATTGAGTGTTTCTGTCATCATCCACTCCTTCAACATCATAGTCGCTAGTATCACTGATGACATAAGACCCATTCCCACCAGCTATAGATGAAGGTGAGCAGCTATCTGGATACAGCTTCCGAGACAGAGCCTCCTCCTGGTTAATGATAGCCAGCCAAGTGGCACTCTCCTTGGCTGTCATCTTATCCTGCAAACATTTAGACTGGCGCACAAGCTTGCGGATCTTGGCGATGTCTGGAGACATATGCTTGATCACTGCCGTTAAAACACTCACCTTCCAGGCCTTCTTCAGATCGTGAGGTTTCTTGTAGGGGGGAGGCCCTTGATCTTTGGGGAGGCCCAATTGATCCCACCATTCCTCATTTCCAGTAGGCCACCATGGTGGGGCAATACCCTTCTCCAATGGGAACCGCCTCTGGGGAGGGTCACAGTGCTGCATCAGAGCAGATAAAAGTGAGCCAAGAGTGGTGTCCTGCAGCTCTTGCAAGGTGTGAGGTGTGGAGGCCACTGTACTGCAGCCTTCATTCTTCCCAGGGATTGAATGGTCCACCTGGTACTTGGCAATTGCAGCAGGGCCATTCCTGTCAAACCTGACTTTCTCCTTCCACCATGCACGAAGATTGTCAGAGGCTCCACTTACTGGTTTTCCTTTCTCAGGGATGATCCCATACACAAAACCCTGAGCTTTACAAACTTCCATCATTTTCAGCATGTATTTCAGGATGCCATCTTGTGCCCGAGACATTTTCTTTCTTCTTGCCTGTTCCTGAGATTGACGTTGCTTTGCAGTGTCTACTCCCTCTTTACCTTTATTCTGTTCTTTAAGCCGCCTCAAGCGCATTCTGTCTCTCCACATCCTCCTCTCTAGTTCATCAACATCCATCTCCTCATCACTATAATCCTCCTCCATGGCAGTCTCATGTTCAGCTTCAGGAGCCACTTCTCCTTCACCCGGAGGAGCCGAGAGAAAATCCAGATTGCCACAAAAACCCATTTCTTCAAAAATGCCCATTTAGTAGGGAGCACAAATTCAAACCCAATCCAAGAACTGCTTTTCAGTTAATAAAGCACAGTTCAATTTGATTTCAATTATCTCTTTATAACCGATCTTCAATGCTATGAACAAATATCACCTTCATTATCATGATCTTACAGTTTTCTTATAAAAGACACATTCAGGAGAAGCCAATAAAATTTGATCTCATCCTGCAGAATTAATCAGCAAATGAAGAACTCAAATGAGTTCACAGTATACAATAATTTCTATATAAATAGAATTCCTCAGTTCAATAAGTATCGTAATGTTCAAAGTGATTGTAATACAAACAAGATAAAAATATTCATACTTGTCCAAGAAAGATAAGATTTCTATTTTCTAGTAAAAGCCATAAAATAGGGAAACTACACCATTTACAGAGACAAGAGAACAAAAGGGTCCTAGAAACAAGTTTTACAAAGCAATTTTTCCACGCAAAGTCTGTTACATATGAAATTGAAAACAACCACAAGGGGGTTATCATCTTTCGTTATAAAGGTTTATTTAAGGACGGAAAAAACGAACATATTTTCAATTAAAAACGAAAAAAAAAAACAGATATAATTGAAGACAATAATCAATTTTTGTTGGGTAAAAATTATGTTAAAGCTTAAAGCCAATACATACAAATTTTATATGACAAAATTCTAGCTACCCTCAGATCTACATAGAATCAGATCTAACATGTTGGAAACAGGGATTTCTCAAGCCATAAATCCCTAGCCATTCTGGGAGTGAGAAAACATAGGAATTGTTATTTTTAGATCTATCTTAGAACAACAATCCGCCAATACAATTACACTGAAAAAGCAAAAAGTAACAACAAAAATAATACTTCTCAAATCCATATAGGATAGCTGTAAGCTGTGTGTAAACAAAATATTGCTCGAGAGATTCAGGTAGCACAAAGCAGAGATCGATCATCGAAAATTAAACCAAAAACTATCCCAAGAAAATAATAAAACTATATGCTAATTCATATATATATAACAAATACTGGTCGAGAGATTCAGGTACGATAAAGCAGAGATCGATCTTCGGAAATTAAACCAAAAGTTAACAAAATTATTAATTCAATTGAAAGCACAGAAGACGAGCATGCCTTTGTACGGACGCTTGTACCCATAATAACCATCTGAAAGTACTTACTAACACAATTCACAAGATCGATCAGAGGAAAAGGCAAGGAAAACAGAAGAGCTCCGTTGACAAATGAAAAACTCACCAGCTTTTTTTCTATCTTTGTTTCCGTCATTCAACAAGCTATTGGTCATGAACTGGCTGCTGTTGCTGCTGCTGCTGCTGCTGCTTCGGTTAGAGAGAGAAAGTTGTAAAGAAAGAAAGGAAAAAAAGAAAAGGAGAGGATAGAGGAGAGAGAAACGCGGAGTTTAGTTTTCAAGTGTTTTTTATCCCACAACTGGAATGCAGAGAGGGGCGGCCAAAGAGAAACCGAAGAGACGATGGCCATTGGTCATATTTTTAACCATAGTCAGGTCAGGTTACTTGAAACGCGGTTAAGTGGTTGGCTGGCGTTTCCATATTGAAGATCCCTTTTATTTAATTCACTGGAATTTCTTCTGTCTGATCACTCGTATATAATATTTGGTATGAACCAAAACTAAAGAAATTCAATTTAAATGTGAGTCTTCTCTAATGTTTTAATTTTTAACAGAACTGTGAGATTTTCGAAAGCATTTCGATTAGTATTATTTTTAATGAAATACAATGTTAAAGACTTTGACCAACTTTATTGTTTAATTTTAAAATATGTAAAATTTTTAATTTAAATTTAAATTTCACTACTCCCCTCCCCAAATTTCTTTTATCCTAACCCCCCTTCTCCTTATGAAAAAACAGAAAATTATTTATACATATACAGTAGTTTGTATTTATGAAGTTTGATATGAAACTTCGAATTGATCGGGTGTACAAGGAATCACCAACATGTCATTTCAAATTATATTAGTATAGTTAATATCAGGTGTACAAGGAACGATCAGTATAGCATTTTAAATTATATTGGTATAGTTAGTGCCGGTATGGTTTTGGTTACTCACGATGATTGAACACAAAAACTTATTTAGATTTAGTTATTTAAGAATTTGCAGTTTGAAGGAGTTCAGTTGATTTCTTTGCCGTATGGTTGAAGGATCTACTAAAATTATTATTATTTTTATTGAATTGGTCATTTTATTATATTTGAAATAAAAAAAAATTGTTTTCAAAAATTCCAAATCTTGATTGATTGTGTCTGGGGATGGAGATCATTTTCTGGCATTTTGCGAGTGTTTCACACGGTAGATATTCTAATAAATTATTTTGAGCAGCAGCCTTAGCCTCAGCCTCGGCCTCGGCCTCGGGACGGCGTCCTAACGTGCCCAAGAGCAGCAAAAAGGTGCACTCGCTGGAATGGAAGCCTTGCTTCTTGCTTCGTGGAAAGATATCATCTCAATATTATATTAATTTCACTGTTATACCCTTCCCCACTTTAATATTCTCTAACATGAAATATTATTTATAGACTGTTTTTTATCTCCCTCTTCTCATTAACTGCTGTTTTCCTAAGTGCACTTTGAATGTTTTGAAAAATAAAAATAAAATAAGAAAGGTTGAGCAATGATTAAGTTATATTCAACTTATGACAAAGTATAAAAGTTCTTCCAAACATGTCCTTCACGACTTCTCATTAACTTCTAATTAATCATAATCTTTTATATATATATATATATATATATATATATATATATATATATTAGGCACGTCATGTTTTTAAATAAGTTTAATTTGTGATATACCACAAACAGACACACCAGTCATCTTGAGACACGTATGCTTACCGAGCTGATATTCTCGATCATACAGAGCAGCCATAAGCCTTCAGGGCATCCTCATATATATACATCATACAGAGCTGATATTCTCGATCATACAGAGCAGGCGGAGCCTCCAAGGCATTCTCATGCACATATCTTCTAGACCTTGTGCTCTGGGCAATATTCATTCAACATCTCATATGGTTCCGACCTTATGGCTTCCTTAATAACTGCCAAGCAGAGAATAAGGAAGCAGCCTTCAACACGGAAACTACTATCTATGATTATCTCCATCTACGAGACAATACTCCACAAGGTAACTACAATCTCCGATAATCAAATCCCTATATTCATGGCATCGAATCCTAATCAACTTAGGAAGGCCACGACCTATAAATTAAACCCTAAAGGTACGCTTTATTTTTATGCTCATTCTTTGGCTTTCAATACAGTCTTTCAATTCCTTTTACTTACTTAAGCATCGGAGCGGCTACCGCCGGAACCAATCCGGTGGTCCTCTGATCATCTTTCTGAGTGTTCTACAAGTCACGGAGCCCACACTTATTGCTAGTCGGAAAGTGCAGCATCAATTTGTATATGAATTTTCTTTCCCTAATAATTATTGGAATGATATATCCAACCTTCATTCTCAAGCACCACCTTCATTCTCAAGCACCACATTTACGATAATTTTATAAAAATATTTTCTGTTATACAAGTTTGTGATTCTAATTCATTATAATATTTGTACAGAATAGTTGAAAATTATGCTTTCTATTAAGTATTGACATGAAATTTTAAATAGATCACTATTTGGATAAAAATAAATAAAAAACTTTTACATAGACAATTTTAATTATACATATATATATATAGTCATATAAGTATGAGACAATAGACAATTTTAGAATATTTGGGAGATAAGATGCTAACTTGGTTTGATGGTATGACCATAATATTCACAGAAAAAATAAAATATGGTCAATGATAAAACACTCAAAACGGACGGATTTGAATTGCAATTGGAATTAAATTAGGTTAAGCAACTTTTGAGTTTAGTGTCATTTGGACCAAAATTGTGTACCAAACGCTCGATTAAATGAAGCCTAAATGAGTTAAGTGTGGTTTTAACTACAAAACGTTCAACCATACTTCCAAATTGCTCAACCAAACGGGACGACCTATGTTCCCAACTTTTTCATAATGCATGTAATATTGTAAATAGTCAATTTGAGAAAGAAAAAAAAGTGTACCTATTTTTGTATTCTGATTTTTTTAGAGAAATATTGATCTCTTCTGAACTTTTTGACAATTATATTAATTTTTTTTGAAATTTTTAAAATTATACCGACCTTTATACTTTACTTGACAATCTATAAATACCATCTCTTGTCAATTTTTTTCTTTCAAAATGAAAAAACTATCAATTTCATGTATTTTTAACATTTTTCTAATTTTGACCAATTTTTTTTTATTTTTTTTTTCATTTTCAAATAAAATATTGATTAAAACCTTAAATTTATATTTATATAAAATAAAAAGTAAGTTACTTAGCTTAAATTTATTTTTATATAAAATAAAAAAATTTCTTTAAAAAAAGTTTTAAAAAATAGGTCAAAATTAAAAAAAAAATACGAAAAAAATATGAAAGGAGCAATTTTGGGAAAAAAAAATTGATTAGAGGAAGATTTTTATAGTTTGTTAAGTAAAATAGAAAAAATTAATATAATTTACTTTTTTTTTTCTTACACACAAAATTATATTTGGTGAAATAATCTCAAACACACCACTTCATGTCACGATATGATAAGTCCTAGAGTGTGTGTGTGTATATATATACACACACCAAGCATGCATGTTAGAAGCTTTAGTTCAAATTTTTGAATCCATGTCTAATTCTTGTTTTTGTTTTTGATAAAATGATGAAAAAAAAAATCAAACTCATTTCAATATTTTACATGCTTCCACCACTTTGGATGTGAGCTCAATCTTATATATATATATATATATATATATATATATATAGTTTTAAATGTGCAACATACATAGTTGCACTTGAGATGGAGTTACATAATTTTTTCAATAAATTTTCATAAAAGTTGACATAGAAAGCGCGCATTGTCATGTGTCAAGTTGAGAATTTACTAAATTGTTTCAAGCACGTGGACGAATGCAGGGGGCAAAATTGTAAGTTTGCAGGTAAAAGTACTGTTGCACGCGCCAATTAATCTACCATTATGTAGCTACTAGGTAACACTTTCTTTCTTACCAAATTCAGTCAATGATCAGACAGGTTCAATGTCTACCCAACTTTAATATCTCCTTTTATATCTTAGAAAACCAACTTTAAGTCAACTTTTTGACTAGACCAGATTCATTTTTGGTCTGGCTAAGAAATTTGAATTATTTTTCTTATACTTGATTTTTTTTATTTGGTGCAGCACTTTTTTTTTTTTTTTAAGGAGGATTTGATAATAAATTTTTCATAAAGTACTTAATTAGTACAAGATCCAATTCAAAATGTTTTAGTCCAAAAAGTTTCTAAATATTTTGTTAATAAAAATGTTCCTCTGTGTAAAATTTGAAAAATGATCTGCACTTTTAGCATGAAATTGCACGACTGATGCCCTGAACCTGCCACATCATCACCTTTTTTTTTTTTTTATGAGTTTCAAAATGAAATAACTTTGTATTTTTTTCAATAGAAAATTTTTGTCTTTTTTTTTTGTCCACTAAATATGGACAAAGAAATGTCTCTATCCTGAAATAGAAAAATGTCTCTATCAAAAAAATTTTCTCTCCAAAAAATACACAATTTGTTTATCACTATTTTATATTAGAGTACTACTATCCTTACCATAAAATTTTATCAAATTTTCTTACATGCTGACGTGGCTGTTCGGGTGCTAGTCAATTAAGTCTTTTAGTGCTAGTCAATTAAGCTTCTTAAACTTACCTGACATGATTAGCACCAAGAGGCTAAATTCACTAACATCAAGAGTTGAAACGTCAGTAGCTAAATTTTTTTAGTAAAATGTGAAGGTAAGGATAGCATTATTCTTTATATTAAATACAAAATTTCTACCAGACCTAAATGCAGTAATAAAAGCCTTGTCAACACCTTTTTCTAGCTGCTAAAGCCGTCCTTGCATTTACATATGTAGCAATTTTAAAAAATGCAGAGATAAAAATAAAGAGACTAAACTACAAAACCAGCCTTACTTGCTCAAATTTTAAGCATTTTTAGAAACAAATAAACACGTGGTTAAGCAAAGTTCAAACCAAAAATGTTAGTATCAATTTTCAATAAGCACATAAATTCCATAATCTTTCACCACTTCTCAGATTAGATTTACATTACCAAAGTGTGGAAATTCTAGCCTAATTACTTTTTAGAGATCCTTTCAATCATCTTGCCATTGGCATAAAATTGAGAGGGGGAATGAGGACAAAAACAAAAAAAAAAAAAATGAAAAGAAAGAAAAGAATATGTTAGGGCATCTCCAGTGGTGACTTAAACCCATACGAAATTTAAATTTGAATCAAAATACACAAAAATGACCCTCCAACTCTAGACTCAAACCTATACCAAATCAGTTTTTACTCAAATCCAAACCCAAATTAGTGCACTACTGTTCACATTTTTTTCCTACCTAGTCTTACCTCAGATGGAAAGTGGAAGGAAAAGGCAAGGAAAAGAAATGGAAAGAAAATCAGGAAAAGGAAAATAGACCTGACAGAAACGATCGGTGATGGCAGAAATGATTGGTGATGGCCACTTCCCCCCTTGAGTCAATAAATATGGGGAAAATACATGCTCCTGCAACCATTAGGGTTTCTGTTCACTAGCCCTACAACCATTAGGGTTTCTCTACGAAGTGGGAGTCATGAGAGAGGGAGGGATGGATTGATAAAGAAGTAGAATAGTTGATTAGGAAATATCTTAAGAGATCGTCGAGCAAGCAGCGGTTCGACAGAGCTAGCTGATAACGAAAACCAAGCATCTTTAGTAATAAGAGAGGACCAATGACGATCAAGGGGGAGAAAGCGGGAGTAGCAAGTAGACGCAGAAGTTGATTACCCCTTTTCAAGGAAAAGGGGAATTCGAAAATGACAGCCCTAAGACTTTCAACTATTCCACCTAAAGACTTTCTTAAATGGGGACAAAAATGGGGGGATGGATTGATAGAGAAGCAAAGAGGTATTTGCGTGAGAGAGGGAGGGATGTTGGTTGTGGCGTGATGGAATGGAGAAAGGGGCGGCTGATGGATTGAATAGGTTCAGAACGGTAAAAAATAATAAGCATCGGTAGACATACGGAACGGTAAAAAATGTAACAGTATAAAATGAAAAAATAGATTTGACAAAAAAATAAATTTCAATTTTTTTCTCTATAAATTCTCATGAAGTTTTATCATTGTGTAGTATCAATTTTTTTTTTTTGTATTTTGTAAAATCACATAACTTGTATTTTCATTTCATAGTAGTAATATTTTCATTTCAATGGATGACTATACTGTATGTCTGAGTTTAGAAGAAAGTCACGGAATAGAAATTATTTCTGAAGGACAAATTCAAAGTCATGTTCGTGGCAAAGCATTTACTATCATAGAAGATGAAGCATTATGTAGAGCTTGGTTGGCCGTCTCCCAAGATCCAATTGTTGGTAATAATCGGTCAATGAAAGTATTTTAGGAACGTGTTTTCACTTCTTTTTGTTCGCAGCCAAATGTTGAACAAAATAGAATTGACGTTTTACTGAATCACCGATGGCAGACTATACAGAAATCTGTCAACAAATTTGCTGAGCTTTATGAACAAGTAAGTAAGAGACAACAAAGTGAAACTGGAGAAGCAGAGAAGGTATTTTTTTTTTAACCGTCCTTCAGCTTTTAAAATTTTTACCTTTTATACAAGTTTAATTAATTATAACTATTTTATTTTCAAATTTGTGAGGCCAAACGCATGTTTCAAGTGATTCAAAAGAAACACTTCACATTTCATACTTCTTGGAAAATACTATGACATAGTTGCAAATGAGATGAAATTCATACTCAAAGCAGTAAACAAAAAATCCAAACTTCATCCTATTCGAGTCCCTCAAGTCCTTTTAGTCCTTAAACTCCGGTATCTCTTGACTCTGATATTGACTTGGAACAACAATCTTCAGGAGATAAATCAAAGCGTCCAATTGGTATCAAGGCCGAAAAGAAACAAAGGAAGAATAAAGATATCGATGAAGCTAGGTATGCTACTTTGGAATCCACACAAAATAATATATTTCAAGTGCTGACGAGTATGTCTTCTTGTCGTATTGAAAAAGAAGACATGTTAGCTGCGGATCACCAAAGAAAGACTGAAAATAGGGAAGCACAATTACAGATATTGACAATGATGAATGAGAGAAAAAAGAGATTTGAGGATCATAAAATAATGTCAATGGATATGACAAATTTATGTCACGACCCGAAACCCACCCTGTGCGGATCTCGAGTCGGGACCGCCACCCTTCGGCTCGGAGGCCTTGGGGCAAGGCTCGTACATAAGCAACAGTATCGGACAGTGATGCGACCTGTGGTTGCGGAAGCGTGAAAAACTTTTTTCTTTTCTTTTAAATAAAAACATCTGTCGCATATCCGCCTAATACTGCCACTCTTCATAGCGGTACACATAAATATAATAATCAGAGCATAATAATAATAACTAAAGATTTTATATTATACATATCCATATCATACATATCCATGTGCCCTTCGGGCTTAAGTACATAATTGTCCCAAAATTACAACTACAAAAGTTTGACCAACGATGGGTCCTATTACATCCAAAATATCTCCAGATCCTAATGGAGCTGCCAATCATTGCTCCCCAAATTGAGCAAGGGTCTACCCATCATCATCACCTGAAAAATGTTGGGGAGTGGGGTGAGCTTCGAGAAGCTCAATGAGTAATTCCTACATCTGTCATGGGTTTTCAATTGGTAGAGGTTTCGTACATGAGAGTTCATAAAATACTCAACTACCAATTGGTCGTACACTTGAACATAGAGGACATGCATTCTTAAAATCTGTAACTTTGAAACATTCAAGGTATTCAAGCTAAAACATATATTTCGTAAAAGAGCATATGTATTTCAGAACATGTAACTTAAAATCATGTAAACATGCATAGTGAAAATGGGGGTAAAACCTGCTTCCATTTCCAAAATCGTTTGTCATATTTTCCCTCTAATTAGGTGGAATTTGTTTCGAACCAGACTCCCATTTTATGTATACGTGGAGATATCTCATTACCTGTGGGATTAAATCCTGCTACCAGGCATTACACATGACAGGTCAATTGAGTTCTTTACAACCCAAAATCCTGACTATGTGTTGATGCACACGATAGGCCCATTGAGTTCCGTACAACCCAAGACCTACCTATGTGCTTATTATTATCTTGCAAAACATTTATCATATGACTTCTTCATATTGATACTTTTCATGAGTATTTAAAACATACAACACATAACTTTTGCAATGATGCTTCAATACTTGCAATAATCAAATTCAGAATATTTGAGGAAATTAGACATGCTAACTATTTTGAAAAGGAAACATTTACGAATATAAATATGTAAATAATCGTGGAGCATGTCATGGCAGAATCATTAAGAAAACAGAAATCATGAATACTGAATTTGATATATCAATGCTGTAAATATCTTGAACTTAAAAACATCCGTTGAAATCTGCGGAGTTAAAGCCTCCACTTCAAATGCAAGATTACTCACCTTACCTGTCTGGGCCGGCTCTATTGAGGCGCCTTCCCTTTACTCCTTTCCTTTCTTAACTTATCAAGATTTATGAAGATTCCATAAATTCCATATGCACTTATTCAACTTCATGACTCACCAATTGTAGACTGTGAAAAGCCTAAATTCTTATACTGGTCCGACTTATAGCTGTATTATAATCTAGCAACTTATGTACTTAATAATATTACCTGCGACGCATTTCAGCTAAGGTTTTAGTGTTCTCTCTTTCCTCTTCTTCTTTCAGCTGCGCCTCAGCAAGTCTCCTTGCTGCTGCTTCTTCGGCGTGTCGACCAATTGGAATAATTGGTTCCCAATGGATGAAAGGTGTAAGGGACTTAATCTCACAGTATTTGGCAATCCTCAATTTCTTGTGGATTACCCGGTGTTGTCGATCTAATTCATCCAGAAAAGCTTGCTGTTTCTCACCCTTAATTATGGTTTGCGGCTTAATCATTCTGAATTAGCTAAAACTGACCTACACAATTTAATGTATTAGGAACTTACTTTGTTTTAAACTATACTCTTCTGGTAGCTCCATTAACTTTAATTTAGTTTATTTATTTCACATGTTTACGTGTCGTATCTTCTAGTATTGTATTTCCTTGTACTTGTCTTAGTTTAATATTTCGGCAATACTTTAGTCTTTAGTCATCTGACAGATGCTATTCAACAAATTTTATGTTCTTTTATTTTAGACATTTATTTTTGGTCGAATAGACTCTACCATTGAGTCCGGAGCGTCGAAGAAAGTCAGTTTAGGCTTTTTTAGAATTTAATTCGGCTTAGGAATGTTAGGGGATTTTGGTAATTTATACCTTAACGTGTCTAAATTTCTTAGAGTCCCGCCTCATGAAACGGACCCCACCATTAGATTCAGAATGTTTGAAATAGTTAGAATCCACTATTTATTTATTTTATTTGGACCTCGTTTGACTTATTTATGGGGCAGGGGCATTTTGGTCATTTTGATATTTTTAGGGGTCTTTAATTTTTCGGGACCTCATCTCATGTCGTGGACCTCACCAATGGACTCATGAGGTCCGAGATAGTACGATTACATATATAACTCATCTCATTTGGACACTGGGCCATTTTGGAGTATTTAATTTAATTAAATAAATTTAATCAAATTAAAGTAATCAAGTATAGTATATATATATTTAGTTTGCATATTATTAACGGTCGAATAGGGTGGCACGCTGGCCAGCGTGCCACCTCCCTCCCAAAAGATACTGTGTTCGAATCCTATAAGGTGCAAAATGCACCTTTTTATTTTCTGACTTTATTTATATTATATATATATACATGGTGCCATATTAGACACACGCAAGCGCGTGGCCGATTGGTAAGAGTGGGCGTGGGGCGCGTGAGGTCAGGGGTTCGAACCCCACTGACTGCAAATTTTCCTTTCTTCTCTTTTAAAACTTACACAGTTCTTATATATATACACATCAAGCCCCCAAACGACGTCGTTCTAATTATTCGGTGGCAAGCCCAGATGCTGCCACGTGTCCTAGTCGACTCAACCTGGTTTTAAAAACCGAGTTGACTCACTGTCACCTTCTTTATTCGACCCCTACTGTTGCCCTAATTTCTGCGTTTCATTTCTTCCATTTTCGTGGATTTTTGTTCAAGGAAATCCCACTGTTTTTTATCCAAATAGTTTCTAGGAACTTAAGGCACGTTCTTACATTGATTTAGAGCTTCGAATTTAGCTCAGAGGCTCGGTTTAAGCCATGATAATCCGAACTGTAAACCCACGGTTCAGGCTCATTTCTTGATTATTTTTCATGGGGTTTAGCTTGTTCTGATCCCCTCTTCATAGGGATTCAGTTTTCATTCATAAAAGAGGGTTTAATGGTAAGGGTGTGAGGTTGGGTTTTGAAACCTGTACCTATAACTCATATTATGGAGGTCAGTTTTTGAGTTTTGTGATCGCGTAGTAGGGTTCTTAGAACCCTCAAGGCCTCAGTTTGAAGTCTTGATAAGCCAAAATAGATTTGGTAAATGTCGGTTCGGACCTGTTTGAGCAAGGTCCATCCATGGCTGCCACTTCTGGGTTGGATGTTTTCAATCGTTTTCAAGCTTAGATTTCATGCTTAATCATGTTTATTTACTTTAAACATCATATATACAAAAACCAGAAGCTAAAAAAGTTCATGCATAGGAAAATTTTCTAGAGAGAGAAAGTGATGGTTTTTTGTGTTTTACCTCTAACAGTGACTCTCTCTCTTCTTCCTCCTTCCTCTGAGATCTCCCTTCTCTTCTTCTGAATGCCCAGAACTCTCTCTCTCTCTGTATCTATGGCTGATCGGGTGGAGATTTTAGTGTTTATACAATGTATGCCCATATGTATAAGTGAGAAATTTAATGGCCATCACTTCACTTAATTGCCCTTCACTTCACCCCCTTACTCCATCAGATCAGTAGCCATACTTCCTCCTATTCATCTTCACCTAATGACATATAATATATACATATAGTACATAGCTACCTTACCCCTCTTAATTTCATGTTTCTTCTCTTATATATATATATATATATATATATATGATATGTTTTATACACATTACACACCACACACACACACGGCTGATTTAGGTACTCACACACACACACACACACACATATATATATATATTTAATTAATTTCTTATGTTTAATTAATTAACAAATTAGTTATTCAATTAATTATATTTTATAAATTAATCATCACATTTTATATTAATTATAACTAATACTTAATTTCTCATATTAATAAATTAATTTTATTAAATTAATTTATCATATTCTTAAAGGCATAATATTTACACTCATTTTTCATTGCCTCGTAATATGTGCCCTATGAACCGATATTTTGGGTCGGAGTATTACAATTTAACTCCTATGCAAAGGTCTTATTATGAGGATCTTCAAAGACAAATCATTGCTTGAAACTCCATGTAATGTTCTTTATTTTCAATGTACTGTCATTTTATTATCAATGTTGCTTTTAATTAATGTAATATTTTTTTTTTCAATGTCATGTTCAATGTATTGTCATTTTATTTTCAATGTTACTTTTAATTAATGTAATGTTCTTTATCTTTAATGTCATGTTCAATGTACTGTCATTTTATTTTCAATGTTGCTTTTAATTAATGTAATGTTTTTTTTCCAACGCAATGTTATTTTATTTTCTATATTATTTGAAGATGTAATGCAATATGATTTATGTTTTGAGATAATAGATGTAAAAAGACAAACATCTTAAAAAAAGACATATCATTAAAAAAAGTTACATTGAATCAAAAAAACACACAAAAAAAAGTTACATCTTAAAAAAAAACACAAAAAAAAGAGTTACATCTCTCCACGGCGTTACCATAGATGCTCAGTTAAGTCGCTGCAAAGGATGTGATGGGCATTCTTATCTCTCATTTGTAAATGACAAGACAAAAACGATTCAAAGTCATTATTACGAGCCCGCGAAATAACTACAGATGTGTTATGTTCTGATGATGTTTCATAATCACAAATATTATAACTATCTCGCTCATTTTCAACTATCATATTGTGCAAAATAATGCACGTCTTCATGATATCTCCTAGTGTGTTGGGGTCCCAAAATCATATTGGTCCACATACAATTGCAAAATCAGATTGAAGAACCCCAAAAGCCCGTTCAACATCCTTTTTCACCGACTCTTGCATCATAGCAAAATATTATTTTTTTGCTCCTTGTGGAGAAGAAATTGTTTGAACCAATGTTGCCCATTGAGGATATATGCCATCAGTAAGATAATATCCCACATTATAGGTGTGTCCATTGATAAAATAATTAGCTAGGGGGGTTCATCCTTTAGTGAGCTTAGAAAATAAAGGAGAACAATCCAAGACATTAAGATCATTGTGAGATCCTAGCATTCCAAAAAAAGCATGCCAAATCCACAAGTCATATGAAGCTACAACTTCTAGAATAATAGTAGGTTTTTTAACATGACCACAATATTGACCTTTCCACACTGTTGGACAATTCTTCCACTACCAGTGCATGCAATCCAAGCTTCCTAACATTCCTGGAAACCCACGAGCTTCCCCAGCAGCAAGTAATCTAGCAATATCCTCTCCCCTTGGAGATCTGAGATACTCATCCTCAAAAATTTCGATAACAGATTGACAAAAATGTTTTAAACTATCTATTACAGTGCTTTCTCCAATTCGTACATAATCATCTACTGCTTCTGCTACCATTCCATACGCTAACATTCTAATAGCGGATGTCATTTTTTGAAGAGGAAACAATCCAAGAACTTTAGTTGCATCTATTTTCTGAACAAAATAAGGATGATGTATTTTAATAGCATTAAGAATACGCATAAAAATCTCACGCGTCATTCGAAAACGTCTCCAAAACATTGAATGTGGGTAAACTAGATCTTCTATAAAATAATTAGCAAATAGTCGATCATGACCCTTTTTTCTCTTACAAAAAACATGTTTACGACTTACAACGGAACCACCATATTTTTTTGGCTGTGTTGCTTTTGTTTTTAAAATTTCTAACATTTTAGTAGTATTCACTTGATGAAGAGCTACAAGTAATGCTATTTCTTCATCTTCTTCTTCATCATTATCGGAAGAAGATGATGATGAAAATGAACTAAGCAAAAAAGTTTTTAAAGAATTCATTCTATTGAGAATGTTGAATATGAATTTTAGATGAAGAAGTATATTTGTTTATAGAAAAAATTTGGAAGGAAAAAAATTTGGGAAGGAATGTTTTGGAGGGATGTAAGAAATATTTGGACAAAATTAATTAGAGGAAAATTTAAAGAAAATGGCAGGAAATTAAAATAATAGGAAAAAAATGGCAGAAAAATTTGGGAGGGAATGAAAATTAAAAGTGAAAGAGGTTTGGAAGGAAAAAGAAGAGGAAAAATGATTTTTTGAAGAGAAATGACATAAAGTAGCTTTTGGAATAAGGTGAGAATTTTTAAAAAAGGTTTGAATAAAAACTTAAGTAACTATTAAAGAACATCAAATTTAAATTCACCTTTTATTTAAATTTTACGTGAAATTTGAATTTGAGTTTGAGTTTGAGTTATTACTGAAGATAGCCTTAAAGATCTGCTGCTTCCAACAAAAAGTAGTATGCAACGCATATTCCTACCATGAAAATATATGAGATTAGATTGCTTCCTACAATCCGATGATGATGTGAATCAAGCTATTTTAAAAAAAGTCCATGCTTTAAGGAAAAATTTGCAGCAACTTGAGATGCCTGAAGACAAATAGACTAATGGGCATCTTGTTGATGTCCAGCAGATTGCAAAGCTCCAGGCAAGGCAAGCTCTGGAGAATCTGATCCAACCAGTCATAGATGAAGATGAGGATCTAATCAAGGTTTATATATATATACTTGAATGGCTATTGGCTGGATACGAGCACCAGATTTGGTTCGCCATCTGCAACAATTTAAACTATTTCGGCCTCTGCAACAAGTTTCATCACATAAATCATTGGAGGGTGGTGCTTCAAATTTGTTGAAGAACGATCGGCGACTTGAGAGAGACCTTGAAAGAGCGACGGATTTCACAGAGATACAAAATGAAAGGGACAAAATAAGGGTATTTTAGACATTAAAAATATATAAAGCCGTCTGTCATTATATTTTAAAACATCAATACTTTTGAGTATTAAATTTTTAACTTTTACATACTTATTTTAATATTTTTAATAAAAAAAATATGAAATGACACTTGAACTTATAATTTTCAATTGAAAAAACTATGATAAGTAACTGGATTAATCTCAATTAATTTATTATTTAGTACTTTGTCATCCTCGATTACTTGTGATAAAACTTCAGTATCATATTATTGTTAGTGGAATTGAGTATTACAAAGAAAAACAAAAAGGGTTTAAAACTACCATGAAATATAACTTTTTTTCATTCTTGGTGAAATGTTAAAATGCTTGGATAGTCAAAAAGCAGGTTCGGGCTTGGCAACGATCGTTTTATGCGAAAAAATAAATCATGTTTATCTCCAGTCTGTTCGACCCAAAACCCTGCGTAAACTGGATGATTATGATTTTTTATTTTATCGTCCCAAATTCAAAATTTAAATGTAACTCTGAGGGAAATTTCTATTTCCTTTTTACACCATTTATGAGTTTTTTTTTTTGTTTAAACATTATTGTTTATATATAAAATTTTAATAAATTAATTTTTTTTAATGAGGAGATATTGGGAGCTCTTTAAAGTACTTGGTTGCTCAAAATTCTAGCTTGAGAGAAGTTTTTGTTTGAATCATGTCCATTAAGCAGTAGGGGAAAAGTATGGGAATCTAGAACTCTGAGAGACTGAGAGTGATTGGGCATATGTGAGTTTGTTAGGGTTTCCACGTGATGCGGAGAGATCTTCACGTGTGCAACTAATATCCAAAATAGTAGGTAGTTATAGAACATTGTAGAAGGATATAGAACATTGTAGAATGATATAAAACATTGTAGGTTGTAGAAGGTTACGGAACCTTTCAGAATGTTATGGAATGTCTCCTTTTGTTTTGAAAGGTTTAAAGAGTTCCCCAACTTAGCTCTGAAAGTCTTCAAAGAGCCCCGATACTTTTTTCACGACCCTAACTCAGAAGGCCATATGAACCCTAACTGGAAGGTAATTAGACTAATTAACCTAATCAAGTGTATTAAAAATAGGGCATTTTTTTGTTTCGTTATCATGTTTATACATGTTCAAGTCCTATAATGGGATTAATTGAAATGAAGTCTCACAAAGTCTAACTACATGATATCATTCCAAAATAATAACAACAATATACAAAATGCACACATTTTTTTAGAGCTAACTCTAACTATCCCCAATAGTAAAAGTCTAATATACATCAACATCTAAATGAGGGTACAAGTACATTTTTACATAAATGAATAAAATATAAAAATCAAGAAAAAATGTCCAAATATGTCTTCTATTCGGAGTTGCATTTGCAACTGTCATCTACATGCCTTGTACATGCCATTCCTATGAACAAGAGGGGTGAGCCATAATGCTTAGTAAGGTTTTTGAAAATAGACAAGCATACAAAGTGGCATTATCTAAACAATCTAAGAAATTAAATCCATTCCCTGTACATGCATAAGGCTTCAATGCCAACTTATGCTTAAACTTATCTAATTATACGAGTGTCAATCCCATGTAGTACAATGAATGCATCTGTTTGAATAGGACTGGTGTAGAATTATATCATATTGTAACTGTCACCATCATCAATCCCATGCAATATGATTCAAATAATACAACTTTCATCAATGATGAGGAAAATGAAAGTGATTGTGAATATGGTACATTGTTAGAGTATTGTTCTTGTAACACACCGACCCGATTAAATAATAACTAAGTCACTAATTTTTAATTTAGTAACCTTAAAAGGAATGATTAATGAATTTAAGCGAGAAACAAACGACAATTTCGAAAGAATAGTTCCAAGACCTTAAGTAACGAGGTTAATTCCGAAGAGAAATAATCTATAGCTACGATTTACCAAATCAAAACATGAAAGAGTAAATATTAAATCACAAAGTGAAAATAATGCAAAAAGTGAAAATAATGCAAAAAGTTAAAATAAATAAATTAAATGCCAAACAAGGCATAAGGGGGAAAAATAGCAAAAGGGGAACCAAATTGTGAGGCCAAGGGGTTTTGAACCCTTAGCCCAAAAGGGGCAAAGTTTTAAAGCCCAAAAATAACACCACTTGGGCTACCGACTTTTTATATCTTATATTGAAAGTTATATATATATATATATATATGTATGTATGTATAAAGTAACAAGGCCCCACCTCCCACATGCAACCAAAATAATTCTTTTAAAATGAAAACAATAAAATAGTAAGTGATATGATTATAAGTGTTGCGTGTGGGTAACCTCAAAGTCAGAAAACTAGAATACAAGAGTGAAAGTGTGTGCTCGGGTAGAGAGAGAGAAGCCTAGGGAGAGAAAGTGAGAAGAGGAAGAAGAAGGAAGAGGAAAAAGAAGGGAGAGCTCCCTGCATGGCTGCCTGAACGGAAGGAGACCCCAAATCCAAACCGATTTGAGCTTAGAAGAAGGAAGAGAGCACTGTTTGGAGATATAAAACACAAAACTACCCATTTTCTCTCTTTAGAAATTCTCATATTTACAAACTGTTTGGGCCTTTTTAAATGCATGCATGACATTAGGGTTTAGAAACTTGAATAAAGCAAGATAATTGGACCCTAAAACAGCCGAAGACACCAAAAACAGTGCACATCCGCCATTAAAGTACCTTCACAACAATAGGTCTGAGACCACCGAGACCAAACCAAGTTTAGTTGATCAAGTCTTAAACTAAACTCTTCTAGCATTTCAAAAACGTAAAGCCACGACCCAAAACCTCAAATTTAGCCCCCCAAAAACCTAGTTGCATCCATGGTTCAAAAGAGTCGACCCTCAAAAATGGACACCGAACCTTATTTTTTGAATGTAGATCGAAGCTCCATAATCTAAAGAGCAAAACAAGCCAAACCTCACTGATTTTGGTGGAAAAATGGGCATTTCCTAGGGAGATATTCAGAACGGCCATGGGTGTTGGAACGATCTTTCTAGCTCGATCCAAAGCTCAAAATCAATGCCAAACCTTATCTTGAAGTTCCAGGAACCTGTTGGGGCAAAAAACAAAGAGATTCAATGACTGAAATCTCACAAAATTGAAGAAATTTAAAATCGAGAATTAGGGCAACATGGGGAAGAAGATGAACAGTGCGAGGCTTGGTTCGGGTTCGGGTCAGGACTCGACCCGTTACATAAATGGGTTTAAGTGAAACTATGCCATTTTGCTTTAGAAGATTTTAAATTTTAAAACGTAGGGCTGACGTCATCATGACGTCAGCATTATGCATTGAACCGACCGAACCGGTTGGTTCAATGAAATAGTGGACTGGTTCAGTTACAAATCAATTGAACCCTTTGGTTTATTTTAAAAGTTTTAAAGAATTGCAATTGAACCCCCACTGCTTGGGAAAATTTTACTAAGGCCCAAAGTCTTAAAGAATTATTTCAAATAAGCCCCTGGAAAAATAAAATAATTTATTTAATTATTTTATTAAATGGGTAAAATGACTATTTTACCCTTGGACACTAAATCATCAAACGAAGTCCAAATAAAATAAATGAATAGTTTATTTCTACTATTTCGGGCATTCCGGACTCAATGGTGGAGTCCAGTTTGAGAAATTAAGTCCTGAAAAATACAAACACATAAATGTTAAATGACTATATTGCCCCTAATACAATACGAAGCCCAAATGAAGTCCAAATTGGACGAAATTGATACCGATAGAAGCCCAAATAATTGTGAACTTGGGGATATGACTAAATAATGATTCGGGGTCAGAATGTCATAAAATATAAATGACCAATGTATCCTTGTGATCAAAAGCAGATACCAAATGAAGTCCAAAAGACTTAAAAATTTACGTATAAGATATGTAGAATATTCTGAGGACCACGATAGGTCCGGGGCAAGAAAAATAAATTACTATTTTTCCCCTGCATATGCCCGAAGCCAAATAAAAAGACGAGAGGGTCTAAATTGACTTTCTTCGACGCTCCGGACTCAATGGTAGAGTCTATTCGACCAAAAGAAGTGTTTAAAATAAAAAGACATAAAATTTGATGAATACCATTAGTCAGGTGGCTGTAAATTAGAACATTGACAAGGTACTAAACTAAGGTTCGTATTTCGAGGTAAAATACGAAAAGACACGACACGTGAACATGTGAAGTAGATAAATCAAACCTAAAAGTTAATGAAGCTACCAGAAGAGTATACGTTACGAAAATAGCGTCTAAGATTTAAGTTAGGATTTAATACGATATAAGCATAAGTTAAGAAGCATCAGTAGGAGATGTTTGAAGTGAATGTGAAGTTAATGGACTATTATGAATTGTTCTTAGGAACTACAAAGGAAAGGGAAAGGCACATCAATAGCGCCAACCCAGACGTATAAGGTGAGTAACCTTGCATTTGAAGTAGAAATTTAATTCCACGAATTTGAATGATGTTTAAATATCAAATTTAGTTTTTATACGATTCTTGTTTTAAAATATTCTGTTATGACATGCTCATTAAATGTTTTTTTTTTATACTGTTCCTTTCTTCGAAATATTTAGCATGCCCGAGTAAAATGCCAAATTTCCTTAAATATTCTGAATTTGATCATTCCAAGAATTTGAAGTTCCATTGCAAAATTTATATGCTACATGTTTTAAATACTCATGAAAAGTATCAATATGAAGAAGCTATGTGATAAATGTTTTACAAGATAATGGTACACAAGCATACAAGTAGGATTTTGGGTTTTTTCGGAACTCAATTGACCTGTCATTTTGGGTTTCTTCGGAACTCAATTGACCTGTCATTTTGGGTTTTTTCGGAACTCAATTGACCTGTCAAAGACCACATAGCCAGGATTTTGGGTTTCTTCGGAACTCAATTGACCTGTCATGTGAAATGCTCAGTAGTAGGATCTAATCCCCCAGGCAATGAGATATCTCCACATATACACAAAATGGGAGTCTGGTTCAAAACAGATTCCACCTAATCAAAAAGAAAAGATGAAAAACGCTTTTAAAAATGGAAGCAGGTTTTTACCCCCATTTTCACTATGCATATTTATATGTTTTGAAGTAATACTTTTGAAAATGGAAGCAGGTTTTACCCCCCATTTTTCACTATGCATGTTTATATGTTTTGAAATGTTTATACCCTATTTAAAGAACTGTATGTTTAGCTTGAAAACCTTAAATGTTTCAAAGCTATCTGTTATGAATAATGCATATGCTCTATGTTCAAAGTATACGAGCAATTGGTAGTGAGTATTTTATAAACTCTCATGTGCGAAACCACTGCCAATTGAAAACCCATGACAAATGCAGGAATTACTCATTGGGCTTCTCGAAGCTCACCCCATTCCCTAACATTTTTCAGGTACCGACAATGAATGGGAGCCTTGCTCCGTTTTAGGATGACGATTAGAAGCTCCGTTATGATCACAGACTTTTGGAAGTATTAGAACATGTAGTTGGATAGATTTTGACGTAATAGATTTTGGGTAATATGTACTTAAGCCCGAGAGGCAACCAAATATGTAATATGTATAAAACCTTAGAACTTTTATTTATGCTCTGAATGTATTATCATGTGTACCGCTATGAAGAGTGGTAGTACTAGACGGATGTATGAAAGTTTTAAATAAGAAAAGAAAAGAAAAGGTTTTTCACACTTCCGCAAACCAAGGCCGCATCGCCAACCAATACTATTGCTTATGTGAGCCTTGCCCTAAGGCCTCCGGGCCGAAGGGTGGCGGTCGCGATACGAGATCCGTACAGGGTGGATTTTGGGTCATGACAGTTCTGAGCATGAATAAATTTTAAAACCTGATGATGATATAGAATTAGATGAATAATGTTTCATATGTATTATATGGTATGGTTAAGATGTATGCTCGATGACTATTTCAATGGGAAGATCACAAAATATTGAAGACATATACTCATTTCCCATGAAATATCAATCGAGTGTATGTGTAAAGACCTAAAAAATTATTAAAGGACATTTTGATAATTTTTACAGTTCAAATAAAATAAAGATAGTTAAGTTTTCATGAGTATTTAAAACATGTAACGTATATCTTTTGCAATGATGCTTCAATACTTGAAATAATCAAATTCAGAATATTTGAGGAAATCAGACATGCTAACTATTTTGAAAAGGAAACATTTACGAATACAAATATGTAAATAATCGTGGAGCATGTCATAACATAATATTTAAGAAAACAGAAACCATGAATACTGAATTTGATATACCAATGCTGTAAATATCTTGAACTTAAAAACATCCGTTGAAATCCGTGGAGTTAAAGCCTCCACTTCAAATGCAAGATTACTCACCTTGGTCCTTTAGGGTTAGTGCTAATAATGCGCTTTCCCACTTCCTTTGTAGTTCCTAAGAACAATTCATAAATAACCTCATTAACTTCACATTCACTTCAAACATCTCCTACTGATGCTTTTTAGCTTATGCTTAGATCGTATTAGATCCTAACACGATTTTATAAATTTCTTACATACTCATTCTTAACCTATGACACATCTTAATGTATTAGGAATTAAATTTATTTTATTTTATACTCTTCTGGGAGTTCCATTAACTTTAATTTAATTTATTTACTTCACATGTTTACATGTCGTATCTTCTAGTATCGTATTTCCTCGTACTTGTCTTAGTTTAATATTTCGGCAATACTTTAGTTTATAATCATCTAACAGATGCTATTCATCAAATTTTATGTCTTTTTATTTTTAGACATTTCTTTTGGTCAAATAGACTCTACCATTGAGTCCGGAGCGTCGAAGAAAGTCAATTTAGGCTTTCTTATAATTTAATTCGACTCAGAACATGTTAGGGGCAATTTGGTAATTTATACCTTAACGTGTCTAAATTTTTTGGAGTCCCGTCTCATGAAACGGATCCCACCATTAGATTCAGAATGTTCCAAATAGTCAAAATCTACTATTTATTTATTTCATTTGGACCTCGTTTGACTCATTTATGAGGCAGGGGTATTCTAGTCATTTTGACATTTTTACGGGTCTTTGAATTTTTCGGGACCTCATCTCATGTTGTGGACCTCACCAATGGACTTAGGAGGTCTGAGATAGTAGAAATACATATATAACTCATTTCATTTGGACACCGGGCCATTTTGGAGTATTTAATTTAATTAATTTCATTTAATTAAATTAAATTAATAGGTATAGTATATATATCTTTTATGTGGGATTAGTGACAGGTTGAATAGGGTGGCACGCTGGCCAGCGTGTCACCTCCCTCCCCATATATCCGAGTTCGAGTCCCACCAGGTGCAATGCACCTTTTTATTTTCGATTTTTAACTATATGTATAATGTATATACATATATGGCACACGCGAGTGCGTGGCCGAGTGGAAGGAAATGCGTGTGGGAGCGTGGGGTCAGGGGTTCGAACCCCACGAACCGCAAATCCTTCCCTTTTTCTTTTAAACTTAAACCGTTTTATATATATATATATATATATATATATATATATATATATATATATATATGTATCAGGCCCCTAAAACGACGTCGTTGCATTAATGCGGTGGCAATACCATAAGCCCCCACGTGTCTGAGTCGACTCACTTTAGATTTTAAAACCGAGTCGACTCACTGTCGTCTTCCCCGTTGGACTTCTACTGTAGCCCTAGTTACAGGTTTCCATTTCTTTTAATTTCGTGAAGCTTGGGATGCTGTTTTCTTACTGTTTTCAACCCGATCCACTCCTAGAACGTTTTCCATGAGTTTGGCATTCATTTGGAAGTTCAAAACTTGTTCATACATTCGGTTTTGAGTTTGATAATCCAGACCAACAATTCGGCCGTTCATGCTCATTCTTGAGCCAAATTCGATGAGACTTGTTCTGTTTTGATCCCCTCTTCATGGGGCTTCACTTTTCATTCATCAAAGTAGATTTAATCTCATGTTTTTGAGATTTGTTTTTGGAACCCGAACTTATAACTCGATGTTTGGCTTCGGTTCTTTTGGGTTTTGGTCGTGGCCATAGGTTTTTGGCATGTTTGTGGAGTCAAGTTGAGGTTTTGATGATCAAAACCTGATTTGGTTGCCATTGGTTCAGACCTGCTTGAGCAAGGTCCTCCAATGGCTACTTCACGTGGGTTTCTATTTTCTTGGGGTTTTTGAGGTCTAATTTCATGCTAGGTTAAGTCTAGACACATCTTAAACATTATACATACATAAAACAAGGCTTATACAGTTTATGCATAGAAAAATTCCTAGAGAGAGAAAATGATGGTTTTTGTGTATTCTCACCTTTTTGGTTGAGATTGTTGCTCCTTCTTCCTTCTTCTCCTTTGTTCCTCACTTCTGAATCTCCCGAACCTCTTTCAATCTCTCCCTCACTCTTGGATGGTGGTGTGTGTGTGTACAAACACCATGTATATGTGTATATAGAGATCTGAATCATGGCAAATCTGATTGCCCCTACATTTGGCTTAACTTGTGGCAGGTTAGGGTCTGAATTGTTACTGTTGGGCAGAGCCATCATGGGCTGATTGTGTGTGTGTGTGGTTGTTTGACTTGTATGTATATATATACATACATATATATATATATATATATCATAATTCATACATACTAATATACAATGGTCACTCACACACACTTGTACATGTTGGACCATTGCATGTTCTCATACACATATCTATATATATATATAATTTCATATATATATATATACATATATATTCATTTACACCATTATTATTATTATTATTATTATTATATACTCCCTTTAAATTCTCATATTATAATAATTAATTACTTTAAAATTAATTATTTCCTTAAGTGTATAACTTTCACACTAATCTCTCGTTATCTCGTAAAACGTGCCTCATGACCCGACATTCTCGGGTCGGGGTATTACATAAACAACTTATTGTAGTGGAGAAAAAAGGATAATTTTTTTATAAAATATTTCACATTCTCTAGGGTTGACATATTTTATTTTAAGAGCCACTCCAACGCCCTTGTCAAGGGGGCTGCCATTACCAAAATTTGACATTGATGCAAACTTTTGACTTCAATGAGATACTATTTGTCGCGCTATATTATGACAATTCTATTTTAAATGTTATATAGAGTATCATGGATAGTACAATGTTATCAATGCCATGCCAACAACTTCTTTAGATTTACTTTTCGTAATTGGTCCAATGAATTTTAACAACTACTTGAAAAGAATAATGGTTGTTATTTAAAAAATAGCATTTTAGTATTAGAGTAGGAATTTCAAAATAAAGCATTTTGACATTATAATAATGAAAAAATATAATTTTGACATGACTCAAATAACACTTAGCATTGGAGATGCTCTTAGGGTAGTTTTTAGTACTTTTCCCCTCCCCATCTGTAGAGATCCGAAAAATGAGGGTAAATTTTTCGTTTTTGAGGTAGAACATTTTGCATGCATAGTTTATCACTTTTGTCGGTTTTATCGGTAAAGTACCTTTTTACACTGTTTTCACCGAACGACCTATTTAGAGACATATTTAGAGTGTGTCATAGAAGAGTAAAGTTCTTAGAATAATGTGAAGTATCCGCTGTACGAAAATTAATTGAAACGGAAATGGTTTCTGGAATTGGACAAAAAGGGTATTCGGGTGACCCGGGTGGAACGGGTCTAAGCCGACCTCAAATGAAAATGTTTCCTTCTAATAATTTTCATTTAAAATAATTTTATGAACATTGGTTAAAACAGAATTTCAATTTGAAGCATTTAGGAATGAGCTGTAGAGTAACAGGGTTACGGCCTCATTAAGGGCAAAATGGTCATTTGTCCTTGCCCCTTTGATTCCCCACTATAAATACAGCTCATCTAGTCCATCCTTATCACATATACATTCAGAGATTTCAGAAATCTCGTCCGTATAGAGAGAGGGAGAGAAAAGCCCTAAAATTCCACATTGTCAAGCTGTTAGAACACACATTTCAAGCTGGAATTTGGCCGAACTTCCTTCTGAGAAAGTGTTCAGCTCAATGAGTACTATAGACTCACAAAACAGTTTAGACATACAGAAAGTACAGAATTCTCAGTTTAAGAAAAACTGATTTTAGGTATGATGTAGTACTAATCTAGAAATAGATTTAAGTTCCCTTGTGTTTTTAATTAAGTTTGAACTTTTGTAAGTGTATAATTAAGGTTAAGAAAGCACCTAGGTGATAGCTCCTTTGAAAAGTTTAGAGTTGGTAGTTTAGGCATATATGTGTTTTTGGATGTTTTTGAGTGATTTGTTGCCTTGATTGGTGTTTAATTCATTGATAGAATTGTATTATTATATTGTGAGCCTATGTACATGTTGACACACCTTGTGACATGAGCCATGTGATGAATAGATGCCTTTATACTTTATGGAATTCATGTGTTCCTTGTGAATTGTGAAATTGTGAGATTTGTGACTTAATTGTGTGTTGATATAATTAGCCTTGATGTGTATTATGAGCATGATAATTTGGAGTTTTAAATTATGTGTTTTGTGGGGACAAATTTCAACAATTTGGAAAGGGAACACCATATGCTTGATGCATTGCCACATTGAAATTGGATGATGAAAACATGGCATTTTGGCATGGGGTAATTTCTTGAAAACATGGCGTGAGTTGAGCACGAGGTGTTTTGCATTATGGGGGCGTAGGTCCTGCGGTGAAAAACCCAAATTTGGCCAACATCAGTACCCACGGGCTGACGGGGGCGGACCGTGAAGTGGGACATGGGTGACATGGAGTGCATGTGTGCGTCATGCATTTTAACATTGCATAGCATTGGGGGATAGAGGGATTTAGCTTTTAAACTGTACACGTGCACACGTCACGCCCTTAAATTTGTTTCTAGAATTAGTGCTATATTATACCAGCGGTTGTGCTGACCCATTCGTGGGATACTATTTTCAGATGATGCACCAGCTGTTTGAGAATCCCTTGAGCATAGAAGGAAATGGATGGAAATAGATTTTTGTTGAAGATTTAGCTCTTGGGAAATTTTTTTTTTGATGTAAGGGCATGAGCCCATTTTACTTTGGTTCTTATTTGAACAATTTGTAAACATGAGGCCTAGGGCCATTTTTGTAAAGGATGTATGATATTTCTTTTATTTGAATATGTATTATATGATGTATTAAAAGTAATTGATAGATATATAATTAACTTTGATGAGATTGTGGCCATCGAGTGAGGATTGATTGTGATGTGTTTGTATATATATGACGTATTGTGATTATCAGGGGGAAGGCTCGAAAAACAAAGGAGGTTCTGCCGAGATTTTATAAAACAGGAATGGATGTAGGCTTGTATCTAAATTAGTTAAATTGTTATTTATTTACTTTTTTATTTCCTTTCTTTTGTTTCGTTCAGTCGCGTCCCCGGGTTGGTTGGGAATCCGGGGCGTGACACCATCCTCTTCCTTATTATTATTATTAGGGTAAATTACGATGACCTCCCCTGAGGTTTAATGATATTACATACAGACCTCGTAGTTTGAGAAATGACACCGAACTCCCCTGCTAGAGTTTGTCGAAAGAGGATAACAGTAGTAAGTAAATTACTTTAATACCCTTGGTGATTTTAGCAGATATAATTAATTATTTGTGTTGGAAAGTCAACATAATTAAAATGACATTTTTAACCTTCTTATATTTCCTAGGATATAAGTTTGATTTGCTTTCCCTCTTCATCTCTCTATACACTAGTATATGTGTACCCACACACACACACACACATTAATACATATATACATACACAGACCCAGAAATTGAAGAGGGTAGAGAGAGAAAGTAGGAAAAAGTGTGATTAGTGGCGGTGGTTGCTTTCATATCCCTTGGAGAACCTAGCCTATACATAGTGAAAATAATCTAGCCTAATCCCATTAAATCTAAAAGTGAAAATAATCTAGGAAACAAGCACAAAAAATAATAAATTAAGTCAAATTCAGACAATTGATCAAAATAATGTTCAACCTTCAATGACCGCCATTTAGAATATGACCAGTAAGGGGAAATATCAGCAACCCTAATTACCGTACTGATTTACTTGACAACATAATCCTTATCTGCATATATATATATATGTATATAATTTTTTTGGAATGTGTTATTGGCAATGGGCAGTGTAGGTAGTCATATAGAGGTGGTGGTTTGTAAATGAGGTGTTTTTAGAGAGAGCGATTGCAGATTGAGAGACATTTTTATGGAGGGTAAAGAGAATTTTAGAAAGAAATGAAAGGGGATTGAGTGGCTGAGTTGCAGAGATTTTGAAGATGGTAGAAGGATCGCTGAATTTGGTTTTAGACAGAAAGAAGTGAGATGAAGGGGATTCAGAGAGAAACTAAAAATTAAAAGAGAGAGACTTGTGCAAATTATGTTCTGAACTGTTGTTGGTGACCGACCGCCAGTCGCATCCCCATCATATCACTAACGACCAACTATTTTCATTTACAAATGACCCAATTCCTAAAATTATTTGTTGAGGATACCAACATTGCAATTGTTTATTTTTTTTTCCAAGCAGTGTGCAATTTTTTTTTTCTTTTCGTTTTCTCAGTTTTTTCTTACACCAATAAAAATTTAGTTTTTTTTTTTTTTATTTAATATTGATAGCTTTAAAATAATGTCACTTTTAGAATATTTAAAATAATTTTAAAACTGATGTTGCACTTTCTGATCAGTGGGGCTTTCGTTCTTCCTCACCTGTTAAGAATTCAAAATTAGAGGGTCATCGGGTAGGCTCCGGTGGTAGCCACTCCGATGATAAAGTCAATAAATTAAAAAGACAGTAATTGAAAGGAATTAATTGAATGTAATTTGAAGGCGTACCTTAGGGCTTTATTTATAGGTTGCAGATTTCCTAAGCTAAATAGGATTCAAAGCCATAGAAGTAGGGATTTGAAGATATCCGAAATAGTAGTTGCTATGTTGAACTATGTTTTCTTATTCTGAGGTCGGTATGACATGGAAGGCAGTGACCAACTCGGGACCCCTCCCTGTAGATGCTCCACAGTTTTTGCTTTGGAGGCAGGGCTAGAGACCTTGCGTTGTTCCGAACAAAACACCTCTATACACGCATGTGTCTGTCTGTACTAGATAGAAGAGCTTTTTTGGTATATATGTGGGAGTGCTTTGTTTATACACATGTTATGTTTGGACTGGTCTATCACTTTATGGTCCATCAGCTACTCCCCCCCCGAGCCTCAGTTTGACCGATTGCAGAGCTGAGGTTTAGGGTTTTTGAAGAGTCACGTGTAGTAATTATGGATGCACCGCTTTGCCTCCTGCGACAACCGTTGATGTGACATTTATTGTGTCAGTCGTCGATTGGAATTATGAGGCCACACTTTCCTTAACTGTCGCGATGGTTCGGAATTGAGGGCCCCCATTACTCCACTTGTTACTCCCCTATAAAAGGTGAGGAAGTACATTGGTGCCCTTTCTTTCTTCATTTTTGTTGCTTTGAGAGAACTTCACCGCACGCTAAAAAAAAACTAGAGTGAGACACTTTTCGATGTAATAAGCCCAACTCCGATCGATTCACCGGTCACATTTGGTTCTCTTTATAAACATTTATTTTCTTTCCAATCGAAAAAGAAATCTTCTTCTTTCCCTTCAAATTTCTTCAACGTCAACCTCCAATGCTCAGTTAGGCACTAGCTATAGGACAGAGGGTTCTTTAGAGGTGTTTGCCCAATCAAAAGTAAATATTATAGATAGTAGCTCCTCAAGGGATTTAGGAAATAGAATAGTTGACCAACCCGTCCCTAGTTCAAAACTCATGATAGTAGAGGCCTTCGTAGAACCTAGGAATGTTGTGGGGGAAACCTCAAGTAGGTCGTCCCGAAGGGAGGAGGGAGAAAGTGCCATTACTCAGGGTATGATAGATGCTCTGAAGGTTACGTTCGACTTCCATTCAAATGTGTCTTGTAGGGTACCCGGACCAATGGACCGCCCCTTTGACATTGATCAGGGTGAGATTTGTATTTATCTTGAATGGTTCGAGATCGCGTTTAGCTTCTCTTCCATCCCCTAATTAGGGATTTCTTCAACTGGTTCAACATATGCCCTACCGACCTAAACATCAATAGCTGGAGGCATTTGTTAGGGTTTATTGTTCTAGGTCATATAAACAACGTCGAGGTGGACCTCTCGTTGATGAGGAGTAATATGGACCTAAAGTAGTTGAAGTCAGAGGGCATGTTCTACATATATTTTGACAAGGGGTTCAAACCCCTCTCTTCAGTACCCACTTCCAACAAGACTTGGAAGAAGTGGTACTTCTTCATAAAAGGAGGATGGGAGTGCGAGGACTATGAGAGCTGAATTTCAACCTTCTCTCAGAAGACTGGGATCAAGGGTGAGGTCCCCTTTGAATACATTTTTGTCTTTGTTTTCTTAATTTTCTTTATGCATTGTCTGATCTAATCCTCATGCTTTTTGTGTAGATAAGAGAGCTAGGAAGAGGTCGATCTTCGCCATTGACCTTCAGGAAAAGTACAGAAAGCTCCTCCAGACTATCAATCATTCCAACGATGCCATCTTTTCCCCCAGCAATTCGATGGAAGCTGGGCTAGTGAAGGATAGGGCTAAGAGCTTGAAGAAGTCCTTGGTGTCTGGATGGGCTCCAAGGAAGTAGAAGAAGAATGTTGGGGGGGGGGGGGGAGTTCTTCCCCTATCGAGCCTTCTCTTCAGGTGAAGAGGATGAGGCTTCTGTCAGACTCCCCAGACTGGACAATGTCTAAGGATCTGAGGGAATCCCCAGTTCGAGAGTCGCTACTTCCCCTTGAGACAATAGTTCCCACAGAGAAGAGGGGGAAAGGAAAGTCGATTGCTGCTTCCCCTTTTCTTGATGACTCCGACTCTCTGGCCATGAATGAGGCTTATGAGGAGTCTTGGGTAACAGGCCCAAGGAAGTTCAAGGGGCTGAAGATTCAAAAAATTGCCAAAGACATGATGGCGTTCCATATAAGGGTATATTTTGATGGATCCTTCCCTTATTCTTTTTCTTATATTGTTCTGTAACATATTCAGAGTTAATCAGGTTTCTTGTTTCTTTTTAAGCCACGCATGGTCTTGCGGCCATCATGGACTCCTCTGTGGATTCCGAGTAGATTGGCACCCTCTAGTTTGAGCTCTATGAAGCCAGGCTACTGTTGGGGATGGCTTAGTCCACTACCTCTGTAGTTGAGGAGAAGCTGAGGGAAGCTACCAATTCCTACTCCATTCTGGAGTTTGATAGGGATGTCCTAGCTCTGGAGTTAGAAGACCTCAAGAAGAGGTTTGATGACTTCTAAGCCACCTCTCTTCAAAAGGTCCTAGACATTGCCGAAGTGGTCAGAGCTCAAATTGAAGTAGATCTAAAGGTTGAAGTCCAGGACTTGGGTGGTGAGCTGATCAAGCATGGGTACCACACCTTCGGGGTGAAGCTTCGCAAGAAGTATCCTAACCTGGATCTAGCTGGGATAGATGACATTGAAGTCTCCCTAGTTAAGATTAAGGTGCAAGAGAATGAAGAGAAGGAAGCGGTTTCTGAACTCCCTCAAGCTAACACTTCAAAGGCGCCAAAGTGATCTTGATATAGTGTAGGAAGATAAGGAGGAGGAAGCGGATTCAGAATATCTCTCAATGCTGATGCTTCAAGGGCTACCGAACCAGCAGTAGACTAGGAATATTTTATACTCTTTCTGTTTCTTCCTTGTAATTTTTCCAAACTTTGGGCCAATTATAAATGAAATTTGGTTTCTTTCAGAACTTTGTGTATTATTTGGTAGTTTTTTCAATCTATTGGAATCTCCAAAGTACACATGCAATTTTTTCAAAGGCTTTGATGATAGAATGCTCATAGCAGCCAAACTTGTACTAAAATCAAGCTTTAACCTTAGATCTTCAAAACTTATAATTAAATCAAGCTTTAATTTTAGAGCTTCGAAACTTGTAGTTAAATCAAGCTCTAAGCACAAATCTTCAAAACTTGTAATTAAATTAAGCCTTAAGCACAAATCTATAGGATTACACCCGTGACATTCATAAGAAATGGGAGGCCTTGATTGAAATAGACTAGACATTCAGTGCTTTCGATACCTTTATCAAACTGTTCGCTTGAGGGGAATGGATTAGACCTATAGCACTTGTAGTGAATATAATGCTTTTAGGGGTCTATAGGTTGAGTGAAATAGACCAGACCTGTAGCTCTTGTAGTGGATACAAGGCTTTTAGGAGTCTCTACATTGAATGAATGGACCAGACCTGTAGCATTTGTAATGGATACAAGGCTCTTAGGGGTCTATACATTGAATGAAATGGACCAGACTTGTAGTATTTGTAATGGATACATGGCTTTTAGGGGTCTGTACATTGAAGATATGGACCAGACCTGTAGCACTTGTAATGGATACAAGGATTTTAGGGGTTTGTACATTGAATGAAATAGACCAGATTTGTAACTTTTGTAATGGATACAAGGCTTTTAAGGGTCTGTACATTAAATAAAATGGACCAGACTTGTAGAATTTGTAATAGATACAAGGTAATTAAGGGTCTGTACATTGAATGAAATGGGCCAGACTTGTAGCACTTGTAATGGATACAAGGCTTTTAGGGGTCTGTACATTGAATGATAGCACTCAAAAGTGAATAAAAAAATAATTCTTTATTGATAATATCTGCGTAAGTGTTCGATATTCCAGGGCTTGGGTACAGGCTTCCCAATTACATCCTCCGACTAATAAGTCGTGGGTCTGACGATCTTGGTTATCTTGTAGGGCCCTTTTTAGTTAGGAGAAAGTTTCCCATGGTGGGATCTTTGGTGTTCGGGAACACCCTTCTTAAGACAAGGTCCCCAATTTAGAAATTGATAGATTTTAATCTCTAATTGAAGCACTTAGCCATTTTCTATTGGTATGATTCGGTCTTGATCCGAGCTTGCTCACATCTCTCTTCAAGTAGATCCAAATTCTCCGCAAATTGGTGATTATTGGCCTCTTGGTCAAAGAAATTTGTCCTAAGGGTCGGCATGCCAATTTCGACAAGAATTAATACCTCAGTTTCGTAGGCAAGTGAGAACGGCATCTCTGTAGTTGGGGTTCTTCTTGTAGTTCGGTAGGCCCAAAGTACTCCAAGGAGCTCTTTGACCCATCTTCCTTTGGCCTCCTCAAACCTTTTCTTAATGGCGTCAAGAATAGTGTGCTTGGTGACCTCGGCTTGCCCATTAGTATGGGGATGCCCTAGAGAGGAGAAGTGATGACTAATGTGTAGTTCTTTACAGAACTTCCCTAACACCTTCCCAACAAACTGTGTACCGTTGTCTGAAATGATGACACGGGGTATACTGAACCTGCAGACTATATTTTTTCATGTGAAGTTCTTTACTTCCACCTCTGTGATGTGAGTTAGTGGTTTTGCCTCTGCCCATTTGGAGAAGTAGTCGATGGCGACTAGTAGGAATCTCCTGTTCTGAGGGGCGTTAGGCAATGGCCTTGCAATGTCAATCCCCCATTGAGCGAAGGTCTAAGGACTGGAGATAGGGATGAGCTCATGATGAGGTTGGTGCTGGTATGAAGCAAATCGTTGACATTTGTCACACCTCTAGACATATTCCTTAACTTGCTTTAACATGCCAGACTAGTAGTAGCCTTGAGTCAGTGCTCGGTGAGCTATGGTCTTGCCGCTATTGTGGTTGCCACAGATTCCTTCATATATCTCGGCTAGGACATAGTGGGACTCCTCTGGAGATAAGCATCTCAAGAGAGGTTGCGTGTATGACCTTCGTTAAAGTTTCCCTTTTAGGATTAGATACTGAGCTGCCCTAATCCGGATCCTTCTGGCCTGATTTCTGTCCTTTGGAAGCAGTCATTCCCTTATATATTGAATGATGGGAGTCATCCAGTTCTGAGTTTGTTCTAAAATTTGAAATGACTGTATTTCCTTAATGCTCGATTTTGATTGGTAAGAGATTTTCACTGTTGAATCCCTTTTTGACTTGAGGTGGGAAACTATATTTGCTAAAGCATCAGCCCTGGAGTTTTGTCTTTTTTCGATCTTCTGAATGGTGAATTTGTAGAAAGATAGCTTTAGTAATTCCACTAGCTCTAAATATCTGATCATCCTGTTATCCTTGGTGAAAAATTCTCCTAAGACTTGGCTTACTACCAGTTGAGAGTTAGAGAATGCTTCAAGATTCACAGCTTCGCATTCCAAGGTTAGCTTCATTCCAAGGATAAGTGTTTCATTTTCGGCTTCGTTGTTAGAGGCTCTCAATCCTAAGCTAACTTCTTTCTCAGTTATGATTCCATTGAGGGACTGAAGTACTATGCCCACTCCTGAACCTCTATCAGCGGATGAACCATCACTGTAGAGTCGCCATACTGTGGTGTCCGTAATGACTTGAGTTTTAGCATATAGTGCTGGAGTGAACTTTGCTATAAAGTCTGCCAGTGCTTTCCCTTTGATAGAGGTCTGTGGTACATAAGATATGTCAAATTCTCCTAACTCCATTGACCACTTAATCAGTCGTCCTGAAACTTCAGGCTTGTGTAGGACTGATTTCAAAGGATAAGACGTAGGGATTATGATAGGATATGCCTAAAAATAAGGTCTGAGCTTCCGAGCGTATATCACCAAGTTTAAGGCCAATTTTTCAATTTTGAAATATCTTATCTTGGTATCCAGAAGTGCCTTGCTAGCGTTAAAAATAGGCCTCTGAATCCCCTTGTCCTCTTTGACTAATATAGAGTTGATGGCATTTTCTGACACAAATAAGTATAGGAGTAGTTTTTCTCCTTGTACTGGTTTTGAAAGGAGTTCGGGGGAAGCCAAATACCATTTTAGTTCCTGGAACTCTTTTTCGCATTCAAGGGTCTATTCTAGGGCCTTACTCTTCCTTAAGGCTCTAAAGAATGAGAGGCACTGATCCGTAGACTTAGAGATGAATTTGTTCAGAGCTGCTATCCTTCCGTTCAGGCCTTGGATATCCTTCTTGGTTTTAGGTGACTCTAGTTTGATCAGAGCTTTTATCTGCGAGGGATCTGCCTCAATCCCCTTTTGAGAGACCAAAAAACCCAAGAATTTCCCCTTGGTGATCCTGAAGGTACACTTTAAGGGGTTCAGCTTCATCTTGTGCTGCCTCAAGATGTTAAATGTTTGGCTCAAGTACTGGATGTGGTCACTTTTTCGAATGCTTTTGACTAGCATGTCATCGATGTAGACCTCTATTGTGTTTCCAATTTGGGAGCCAAACATTTTGTTTACGAGACGTTGGTATGTGGCCCCAACGTTCTTCAGACTGAACGACATCACTCTGTAACAATAGAGACCTCGTTCAGATATGAAGGCAGTCTTCTCTTCGTCTAGAGGATACATCTGAATCTGATTCTATCTAGAGTAGGCATCCATGAAACTCATGAGCTCATGTCCTACGGTTGCATCAACAAGTTGATCAATCCTAGGAAGAGGGAAGTTATCTTTGGGATAAGCTTTGTTTAGGTTGGTGTAGTCAGCAAAGACCTCCATTTGCCATTCTTTTTTTTAGCAAGAACTGTGTTGGCAAGCCACTTTGGATAGAACACATCCTTTATCATTCCATCGTTTAATAACTTTTGGACCTCTTCGTTGATGATCTTGTGGCATTCAAGGGCGAGCGTCCTCTTTTTTTGTCTCACCGGAGGATGGTCTAGATTTGTCATTAACTTATGAGAGATGAGGTTAGGATCTATCTCTTCTATAGCTTTGGTCTCCCAAGCGTACCGACAGATTGCTCTTCAGAAATTCAACAATTTCCTATTGCTCAGAGGGAGATAGATCTTAGCCAATCTAAAGATACCGTTCCCCCCTTCAGTGCTGATGAGTACTTTAATGGGCTCCTCCATTGGTTTGGCCATGGTGTCTCTTCCCCTAGGGCTTAATAACTCATCGATCTCAAAGGGGCATTCCTCTGTCTCATGAAGGTCAAAAGGTGTAGGACTTCCTCCTTCACGAGGGTATTGTGATTGCTATTTGGAGGCTTTTTCCTTTAGTCCCAGAACATGGCATTCCCGGGCAGTTGGTTGACAGCTTTTGATGGAGAAGACCTTGTCATTCTGAACATACTTCATGCACTGATGGAGGGTCGAAGTGACTGCTCCCATTTGATGGAGCCAGGGCCTTCCAATGATGACATTATAGGGGGATTTTGAGTCCAGGACCCTTTTGTTCATCCCCCCTTGCCCGTTGTGGTCGGAAGGTCTATTTTACCCAAGGGGGTGCTGAGGTTCCCATCGAATCCTGCCATTACAGCGGTGGTAGCTCTGATGTCGTTGAGGTTGAGCTTTATATGTTTGAAAGGTTCATAGAACAATATATTGGTGGAGCTCCCAATATCCACAAGAACCCTTCTAATCTCGAAGTTGGCAATTTTGAGCGAAATGACGAAAGCGTCACTATGAGGACAATGTACCTCAACAAGATCCAATTCTGAGAACTGGATTTATGATCCCAACTTCAGCTTCTTGTCAATGGCTGAGATCTGGAGGACATGTGGTTCTGCTCTTGCCTCCCGAGCATACCTTTTCCTGGCTCAGTTAGACAGTTTTGTTGCCGTATTGTCGGCATGGAGGACAAAGATTACTTGATTATTTTGGCATGGTTGATCATTTCCAACCTCCCTCTGTTCAGGCCTCTGTTCTTGCCTTCTTTGTGGTGGTCTATCTTTACGGGGGTTTTGCCTCCCGTCCTGTCAGACGAACTCCAGTAGTTGTCCTCTTCTAATGAGATTTTTAATCTCTTACTTAAGAGCTCTGCATTCATCGGTGGTATGCCCATGCTCCTTGTGGAAATCATAATACTTGTTTTGATCTTTGGTGTTGGGATTGCTCTTTAATGGCTCTGGCCACTTCAATTCCTCACGGGTCTATATTTGTTGGAGTATATGAGTGAGGGAGGCATTTAGAGGGGTGAAAATTTTGTACCTTCCAGAATTAGGATTGTTTTGGGTTCTAGATACCGCCCTCTTGTCGGGACTCTTGACCCTCTTTCTAGTTACGTTGGTGTCCCTCTTTTGAACTTGATCATCCTTATGAGCCTGTTCTTTCACCTTTCAAAAGGACATTTTTGTATCCTCTAAGTTTATGTATTTCCATGCTCATTCCATAAGTGCCACCATGTCGACGGGAGGATTCTTTGTCAAAGAATCTTGGAAGCGTCCAGGCCCTAGGCTAGAGGTAAGAGTTTCCACTAGGATGCTTGGGCTGTAATATGTTATATCTCTGAGCTCGGTATTAAAGCGAGCAATGTAATTTCGAAGTGACTCTCCCTTCGCTTGCTTCACAGTTAACAGGAATTCTGGTCTTTTCCTTAACTTTCTACTGGTCAAGAATTGATCAAGAAATCACCTACTGAGATCATAGAAATTGTTGATCGATTCTTGGGGAAGGTTTTGGAACCACTTCAGAGCGGTACCTTTGAGGCTCGTCATAAAGGTTCGGCACATGAAGGCGTTAGTAGCCCTATATAGAGCCATTATATGCTGGTAATGAGATAGATGGACTCCAAGGTCCTCAGACCCGTCGTAGATGGTGAACTTCAAGACAACGAACTTCTTTGGCCGTTCTTCTGTCATTATGGCAGAGGTGAATGGCGTGGCGAACCTCCCAATTAGCTTTCCCAGTTCATTTTGCTTTGGAGGGGCGTGGATCCCTCTGGTAAATACGGTCTATTCCTGGAAATCTGCTTTCTCTTCTGTTCTCTAAGGAACTTTGTCCTGGACTGGTTATGGGTTTAGGCCCCGCTGTTGACCCTGTCCTGGACCTTCAGACCCTATATTTAGGGGATGAGTTTGTTCAATATTGGCGGGAAGACGTTGCCCTCCCAAGACTAAGGGAGCTGGTGCCTGTGGAGGTTGGAACTCTTATGGCGCTGGATCGGCCCCCGAAGCTGCTGGAGTTGGGATCCTCGTTCTGCGTTGATAGTGGACAGTTGGGTGAAAATTGGGCATCCCTCTCCCTATAGCTGTTGATGTTTGGGGGTTAGCTCCTATGTGAGTGGTACCATAGGGGTGTACCGACTGCACATTGGGAATCTCCTCATTGGGAGGTCCTCTACCCATGGTAGTGGCCGGAGGCTGAGCCCCTTTATTAGCAACGTTGGTAGGAGGAGGGATATTGCTTCGCTGGTTCTGGGCCAACGAAGCCAGAGTTTGGGACATGGCAACAAGTTGCTTTTGCATCTGATCAGATTGTTGTTGAATCCGATCAAGTTGCTATTGTAGGTGATTGGGTGTTTGCCCCCTTCTTCTACCAGTAGGAGGCTGATTTCGGGTGTTTTGAGAATTCTTTTAGGACGAAGATCGGGAGCCATTTCCTTTTTAGAAGAAAAAGACAAAAGATTTGTTGCTTTCAAAGAAGAAAGTTAGCAGAAATGACTTTCGTTTCTCACATACGGCGCCAAACTGATGTTACACTTTCTGATCAGTAGGGCTTCTGTTCTTCATCACCTGTTAAGAATTCAAAATCAGAGGGTCACTGGGTTGGCTCCGGTGGTAGCCACTCCAATGATAAAGTCAATAAATTAAAAAGACAGTAATTGAAAAGAATTATTTGAACGTAATTTGAAGGCGTACCTTAGGGCTTTATCTATAAGTTACAGATTTCCTAAGTTGAATAGGATTCGGAGCCATAGAAGTAGGGATCTAAAGATATTAAGAAATAGTAGTTGCCATGTTGAACTCCGGTTCCTTATTCTGAGGTCAGTATGACATGGAAGGCGGTGACAAGCTCGGGACCCCTCTTTGTAGATACTCCGCAGTTCTTGCTCTAGAGGTAGGGCTAGAGACCTCGCGCCATTCTGAACAAAAGACCTCTATACATGCATGTGTCTGTCTGTACTGGATAGAAGAGCCTTTCTTAGTCTGTATGTGGGAGTGCTTTGTTTATACATGTGCCATGTTTGGACTGGTCTATCACTTTATGGTCCATAAAAAATAAAGGCAGTTAAAGAATAAATTAATTTTTTTTGATAAATTTTAAAATAATTTCAAATATTTGTGAATATTGTTTTCTTTGTAAACGAAGCTTGAGGGTTTAGTTATCCACTTACATAATATTACTTGGGCCAAAATTGTATTTTATACAAGACTACAGTGGCATTTTACACTTTTTAGCACACAAGGTTATTTTTGGTATTCACCATGAATTCAACTACTTTCCATTACCATGCCTAATAGCTATTTTATAGTGGGAGAAATTGTTCTGAGAATGAAAGCATATGGGAGATTAGTGTAATTTCTCAACTTACAAAAAACTCATGTGTAATATTATTAAATCTCAACGGATGTCAATATAATTCACCCTTATTATTATTAGGACTATACTTAACTCCAAACTTGGTAGGAGAAACTTCCTCCTACCCGGGTACGTGTCAAAACCTTAGTGTGACATGCATGTAATGCACATATACTTTTTAAATTTATTTAATTTTTATTTATTTTTTGTTAAAACTAAATAGTCACATTATATACATGTGATTACATGCGTAGCACACTAAAGTTGTGCCACGTAAGCAGATAAGAGGAGATTACTCCTACCTAATTTGGAGCCAAGCCTTGCCCTTATTATTATTATTATTATTATTATTACTAGTTTATTAACACGTGCCATCTACGTGAATATGGTATCAAATTATTAAGGTGTATTTGTTAGAACCACAGGGTTCGTTGTTCTAATTAGCTAATCCAGTTTGACAAAAACTACTTTGTTGTAATTATAATGTAATCCTAGGTTTAGTATATCTCAAGTCCCGTTTCACTCCAAGAAGGCTCACTTTAATGGCGTATACATCCAGACTTCTTGGGACATAAGGGTAATTTGGGATTTGTTATGACTCGGATCTCACACACTCACACATGGCATGCATAATATATTGTTTATTTCCTTATACTTATGTGTGTGTGTGGTTCCTTGAATTGTCAAACCATTTCCCCAGGTTCTATTTTGAAAAATCACATCTTTTGTACTTAGGGAAAGTTGTCATCACCATTCAAGGAAACCTTGTTTCTGGTGTTCGTTCGAATGACCAAAGCGTTCATTCGAACGAGTGACAAAAAGGTCTTATTCAATGCTCGTTCGAGGCTGATTTGATTTGGGTTAAAGCTCCCAAATCCAACGAGTTCTAGAAAGGGTCCATTCATTGCTCATTCGATCCTCGTTTGAACAAACAAATAGCTCGTTCGAACAAGCCTTGCATAAAAAAAAATACTATGTTATTTTTAAGTTCGATTTGAGATCCACAAAAATTATATATATGTGCAAACTTTTGATTTTCAAATTGATTTGAAATATAGAAGATTGTTCTTGAGAGTTTTGTCCATTTCTCTTCATATTCAATCCATGATTTGTTTGTATACACTTGATCCAAATCATGATGAGAGCCAAAATCAATCATCGATCATCGTTGTAGTTTAATCTTGCGGAGTTCAAGCTTAAGCGATCGAAAGACTTTGAGATCGCGTGGAGTTCGCAATTGTGTAGAGTTCTTCACCAGAGGAAGCTTATGGAATCAAAGGCGATCAATTCGAGAGATTAGAACAGAGCTAGGGAGAACTAGGTTCATATGTTATTGTGTAATCGATCAAATCCTCATATTGAAGTTTCCTTAGGTAAGATAGCCCTAGAGTTTTCCACCACAATGTGTTGTTTATGGTGGTTTTTTCATCACCAAAACATGGTTTGCAAATCTCAATTTCCTTACTTGCTTTACATTTTCTAAATTGTTCAATTCAAGGATGCTTCCGCATAATTAGATTAGCTCATATTGTGAATTGATTAATTGAATAAGAAATTTTTGAAATTAATTGTCAAACTAGTTAATTGGTGATTTGAGCAATAAATTGACATATTATTTGATTGATCAATTAGTTGAGTAAATTAACATATTGTTGAATTCAATTGAGTAATTGATTAGTTGATTAATTAGGTTGGCTCATTGGTGAATAGTATTGAATTGTGTGTAAGGATTGATATACTTGATATATTGTGTAATGCATGAATCCAATTTACACTCAATGTTATGTATGCTATATTTGGTAGTACAGAATTGTGGAAAAGAATTGGCAAGGTAGAAATACCGAATTTAGTTACACTACCTATTCACCCTTTCTAGGTAGAATCTTACCTAATTTCACACTAGGGACCGATTACAAAGTGGTATGAGAGCCTTCAATGTAAGGCACTTGATTGTATTCCTAAGTGTGTGAAAATGGATAGGATGCGTGAAGGAGGGTCTATATCCCGACCACCACTTTTCGATGGGTTTAACTATGCCTATTGGAAAGCACGAATGAGAGCCTTCCTTAGAGCCATTAATGAAAGAGTTTGGCTCATGGTTCAAGAAGGTTGCGAATCCCATGAGTATTAGTACTAAGCTTAGCAAGGACACTAATGAAAGAGAGTCTTCCATAGAGTCACATTAGAAACCCGGCCTTTTCTAAGCTCCCCAACACATGGAATGATATGAAACATAGAATTAGCAGATACAACACTAAGGGGTGAACGATATATTCAATGTCGTAACTCCCGATGAGTTCCGTAGGATTATGACATGTGAGACATCCAAAGAGGCTTGGGACATATTTGAGACTACTTATGGGAGCACATCGGATGTGAAGAGGTCAAAACTCTAAATGTTAACCTTTAGGTTTGAATATCTTAGAATGGAGGATTCAGATACCTTTGCCAAATTTTATGCCAAATTAAGTGACAATATGAATTCTTCATTCGATCTAGGAGAGAAGATTGAAAGAACAAACTTTGTAAGAAAAATCTTAAGATCTCTTTCGGAGAGATTCCAACCCATAGTCACGGCCATAGAAGAGAGTAAAGATGTGGACTCGCTAGTAATTGATGAGCTAGTTGGGTCTTTACAAACTTTTGAACTAACATTTAGACAAGCTAGGAAGACCAGAAGTATAGCTTTGAAATCAATTCAAGAGGATCTTTTAGGAAATGTTAAAGTAGACCCTGAGTCCATGAATGAGGAAGACCTAGCCCTATTTGTTAGGAGGTTCAATAAATTCCTCAAGGGAAGAATGTCAAATTCTAAGGGAAGTCAAAGCTCAAATAGAAAACCCTTAGGGAACTCTAGCAACACAAAATGAAAGGTCCAAAAAGGCTCTTTTAGTGGTGATATGAGAAGTCCTATTTGTAATACCCCAAAAATTTGACATAACCGAGACTGCACCCTGATTTAATAAAACTAAATTACGTGACGCTAATAATTCGAAATAGCTTAAGATACAGTAAGCCATGACGGGATTTAAGGCCTTTAGATATAAAAATAATATATGCTTGGAAAATGGATGACCCGGTCAACTAAATGCCAACATAGATAAACGGGACCGGTACAAAAACTTAATTTTGAAAATGAAATAAATATAGTATGAGACACGAATGAGGATCCAAAAATTAATAAAATAAATAACAGTGAACCGGGCCTGGCTTTAAGCTAAATTTACCGATATGCCAGGAAGTAAGATTTTATGAAATAAAATACTAAAACATAATCTTATATATATCTAAAGATAGAAAAATATATCAAGATTTAACATATATATTTATATATATATATATATATATATATATATATTATAGAATATTATAAACTAGGAAGCTTCATAGAAGCTGCTAGAATTCACGGGAAAAGAAAAGAAAAGAAAAGAAAAGAAAGCAAAAGAAAGAAAAGAGTAAAAGCTGTTGGACGCACGTGATTAAAAAGGGGCAGCAAATGTGATATATATATATATATATATATATATATAGGAGAAGCTTCTTGAAGAAGGTGGAGGGGCTTATATATATATAAATAAATAAATAAAAAAATGGAAGAAACAAGAAGCTTAATATATATATATATATATATATATATATATATATACAGTGATCTGCTGTACCACCGGAAGATCCTAATATGTTTGGATAGCTTTGTGAGTTAGAGTTTTAAGAAATTTTTGAGAAGTGTTTTGAAAAGTAATTTCTTGGAATTTGAACCATTGTTTGGATTGATTAATTTGAAAAAAGATAAAAAAGTAGGTTATGTTTGGTTATCTTTTTAAAATAAGATTTTTAATTTCAAATTACAAGGTATGTATTTTGAAATTAATTTTTTTTTTTAAATTAGGTTATCATATTGAAATACATTTTTATAATTTTTAAAAAATTAATTACAAAATTTTTTAAAATATTTTTCAAAAAATTTTATCTAAATTACTATCAGGTAAACATCCAACATTGATCCATTGACAAGCCAAGCTAACGGATATATTTGCCGTTTCCAGCCGCGTGCTTAGTCCATTCAAATTCCTTTTTTTTTTTTCAAAAATATTATTATATACTGGTAAGCCTTGATTATTATTATTATTATTTTTTTATAGGAAACGGTCATCCAATAAAAGGCATAGCTTACATGATCTTTATTTAGGAGGATCAACTACTTTCCCAACGAATAAGACCGTTGACAGATTTAAGATCAATGTCCTATTCTCTTGGGGTGGGTTTATTTTTTAAATATATGAAATTTATATTTTTTATTATTTTGTTTTAACATTTTTTAAAAATAAAAACTGCCCCCCCTTTATTTGTTTAGGTTTTAAAAAACAAATTTTTAATTTTAAAACATGGAATACGCTATTGACAAACTATTAATTTTAAATTTTTTTACTATTTTATAATTTAAATTATCATATCTAAATACATTTGCACAATTTTTAAAAAATAAATTACAAATTTTGTTACACATAAAACCTAATCCACATATAAATCTTATACAATTTGTTGAAGCACATGTCAAACTAAAAACATCATAATAAACAACTCAGTACAATATGAAGTTGGTAATCGCCAACGCGCTACTATTTGAATCTAGCTAATGCTTAGCAAAATGAGTAATACCAATATAATACAACACATTACGATATGCGAAATGATACAACAAGCCCATGTTCCCATGCCCCTATTGTTGTGAGAAGATCCGTTCCGTATAAATTGCCCATGATATTAATCAACCCAATAAAATGAGCCATGGTGATCGCCCCCTACTGGGCATCTGTTAAATAATCGACCATTGTTTTTTCTTGTATGTGCTGTCCACGTGCGCATTTGTCCACCTCCGCATGTACAGTACGGTGCATCCATTAAATATCCTATTATTATATAGATCCGAACAAACTAAGGAAGCTAAGACATAATAAATAGAGCACATGGATAAAGAGATAATTAACAAATTTTTTAATATACCACAATATGTAAATAAAGACTCAATGATAATTACATTACAAAAACAAATACAAATATTACAAGTCATCTAGTAGTCTTATTGCACATAATCATTCCATATTTGCAATGCAATTTGGTCGCGTAAATGCGTCATGTGGTTAACTTGCTCTTCTGACATGTCAACTTCAGTTTGGGGCCCGATCGGATGACTTGTTTCATATAACTCTGCGTCATCTGATTGAAATTCATTGAATATATTATCCGACCTAGAATGTAGTTGAATAAAGTTATGAATTACACAACAAGCAGTGACTAATGGTCCTTGGCGAGATAGTTTATAGTTCGGCATACTCTTGAGAAGCGGAAATCGCGACTTTAGTACCCCAAACATGAATGCCTATGATTAAATAGTTCCCTATACCCGCTAAAGCTCCGACTCCTTCCTCGAAAATCCCGTAGGTGGTAATTCTCACCACGATAAGGGGATAAGAAGCCACCAACATTCGTAAAACCAGCATCAACCAAATAATATTTACTTAACCATTGAAGCATTAGAAGAAAACAAACCCAAATATAAGTACATAAAACGTAGACAATATAAAATTTGTTAACTACTGGGGTCTATAAACGTAATATGAATCTTACCAATGGGTGGCATAGGAAATTTGGCCTTCGGTTTTGTTATTGCATTTAGAAATACACGAGAGTCATTAGCACTTCCCTCCCAGCCCGTGTAAACGAATGTAAACAACATGTCAAATGAACAAGCAACAAGAACATTTTGTGTTACAGTGGTTTTTCGACCACGAAATGTTGTTTGTTTTGAAGCAGGTGCCCATGCTGACACGTGTGTCCCATCAATTGCACCGATACAGTCCTATGGAATTCATTCCATCAAATTTTATAAATTAAAAAAAGTCAATTAATTGGAGAATACAATTCAAAGTACACCAATTCCATATCATAGTACCAAAAAGTATGGGTTAAATTTAGGATTTGTCATTATCTCTGGAGCAGTTTGATACGGCAGCTTTGGGTGAATTAGTAGAATGCCTAATTTAGCCAAAGCTCGCATCACATCCTTAATATGGCGGTCGATTGTTTCAGTTGAATGCTGAAATCGTTCTGCCACCACTCGTTGTCTAGTACTATGCCCTACTGTTAGTAGGAAAATAGCTACAAATTCTTTGATTGGTACATGTCGGTGTGGAGTTTCATCAAGGAAATCATTGCGTAATGTATTACACAAGGCCATAAAAGTCGGCGCATCCATACGAAGCATGTCAAATATGCGCGTCGGATTACCAGTTAATAATTCCTGTATATACTGAATACCTGTTAAGGCAGATGTTCTACAAGGTTGTTTTCCAATATTACTACTCATGTGATTATGAATTTGTGTTAACATAAACACATCTAGCATCATGTCAACATCCTCTGAATCTGAGTCGTTTGTCGTACTATGCGACATGTTACTACATTACCAAACACATTTTAGTTGAGTGGAAAGATAACAGACCATATGACAATTCAAGTAGGCTAACATGGTCATATTACCATCCATATTTAAGAGTAGCTGCTACTGTAATTGTTAACTTAAAGCCAATAATTTAAGTTGACATTGCATTACTGAAGTTGTAACTATTCACATATAAAATGAAACCTTTTATCTATGGAAAAAGGCAATTAGGAGAATCTAACCAAATTCTTTCTGCAAAAAAAAAAAAAAAAAAAAAAGTGTCCCTACATTCTTTTCATCATTTTTCTCCATTTTTACTACTTTTATGTTTTAGTTTCTTTTTAATTTTTTTGCTTTATGTTTTTTTTTTTTAAAAAAATTACTTTGCTATTTTTTTTCTTTATGTTTTTTTTTTACTTTAATGTTTTTTTTTACTAAAATATAATTCCTTTGAAGACAAATAAAAAGTGAATAAATATCAAATGAAACTTGAAATAGGAATAAATGATAGATATAAAAATTTGACATTTAGGCAATTTTACAAAATTACTCATCAAGTAGGTCATTAATATGAATTTGAAAAAAATAGTTTTGACATATAAAAATAAAAAAGTTCGAATGGCGTTTTTTCATTCTCATCTTTAAATTTGAAATTTTGAAGATGAGTTGAAAATGCTCTTACTAAAAAAATTTCTAGTTTATGATTCTTTAAAAATTTTATTAGTAGAGTTCTATTTTAAATTTTCTATTATTCAAAATTTTAAACTATATAAGAACTTTATTATTAAAGTTTTATTTTGCATTTATATTTTTTGAGTTGGACACTATTATAATTTTTATATTATAATATATATATATATATATATTTATATCACAATAGGTATAATTTAATATTAAACAGTAAAAAATGGGAGAGTGATGCAGGATCCTGATCTATTATTTAATGTGATAAGGTAGACCAATATTACATTGCATCTCTACGATTTCTTTCTAGTAGGATCCTGATCTATTATTTAATGTCATCTAATCTACTTTCTCTCATTTCTCACCCTAAATATCATCTTCTTAACGTGTAGGAACAGTTTGTTCTAATGACATGTTTGTTTTTTAACTGATATTTTATATATACAATTTAATTTATTCATTCATATGATTATTTATTTTTCAAAGGAAAGCTTTTCTTGAGCCAATCATTGATTGACCTTCCCTCTAATGGTCTATTTACAAGTAAAATCAGACAAAACCAGCAGTTATGTTGTGTTTATGCAAAGCATGTCAAATAAGAGTATAGTTCTGGTTAGCAATGGTTTTGAAAAGATTTCAATGTGAAAACCACATAATCTAATCAAATTAATGGAGATGTAGTTGGTCATGAAAATATAGGTAATGAAAACAGAGGGGGAAACAATTCATACCAAAACCAAATCATACAAAAGTATAGAAACAAAATGAATTTACAACACACAACATCCGTCTAAAACTCCAAATCAGACACTTGCATTTCAGAATAAAAAAAATATAACAACTTATATTATATAAATAACATAGTAAGATTAAAGAAAATTGTTCACAAACACATGGACAACACCTAGCTGCATCAGTCGGTGACCACGTGCATAAGACGGGAGAAAATTGTTCACAAACATAAGACATAGTTTCACAAACATAAAAGCATACAACGAAAAACTACCACAAATGGATAAAGACATAGAAGAATCACCAAATCCATAGACCAAGAAAACCCCTACAGGCTCTGAACCCAAGCCATCTTAGCAGATCCTCGCATTTCCATGAAAACTGTGCACCACTCGTCATTCACAAAGGACTTAGCAACCTTTACATACTGGTCATCATTGACATTTGCCAAAGCATTTAAGGTATCCATGCATGCTGCAATTGAGTAACGATCATTAAGGTTAGAGACAGCCTCTGTAGTTTGGCTTGGGTGTTCTAATTTCTTAGTACGAGCCTTGATGTAATCTATAAACGCATCAAAAACGACATCCATACTTGACACTTTACTAGCTTTGGAGGGTCTATGTGACTGTGGCCTGGATGAAGCACATTTGCCAGAAAATGATGGGGTGAGGTTCACTGGTGATGGAACATTTTGTGTATTTGTTACAGGATTCACATGCACACTAGTCTTGAAAAAATTCTCTTCTAACTCTTTTTCCTCATCTGATGTGGGAGGCAGCTGAGAAGATGATCTTGCTAAAGACCCTGTGGTGGTTGTAGTGTTAAAAATAATTCCCAACAACTCGTAATGCTCGAGTCCCTTGCGACGAAATATTCTCGCATTAGGGTGTGCCTACATTTGTGAGAAGGAATATGGCGTCAAAATTTTTTTTTGCAAGCGTTATGTAAGTACAGCAAGTAGGGAGAAGTTGTGAGTCATATTTACCCTAAGACAATCATCCCATACATCCTCAGTTGCATTAACTGTATTAGTTTCCAGGTCCCATCCAAAACCAGAACATTTATCCCCCAACATTTCAGCAAATTTCCTATATTTCATTCGCAACCTTGTGTACTTCGATCTCAATTGCTGAAGGGTATACCGCCTTCCACAATAGTTAAATAGTGCATCCTCAATTTCTTTTCAGGCTTTTGCATGAAATGTATTTGTTTGTAAAGGATTCTTTTGCACTTCATCAACCATTAGTCTTATAAAAGTCTCCTCAATCCGTGACGGCCAAAGTACATAATCTTCATACTCCGCATTTTGTTCAGACATCTACTACCAATATTGTTCTTATGATCAACCAAAGAAGAGAGATATAGGGGAAAAAACAAAGATAAAGATATAAAAGTTTATCTAATATTGCATTCAAAGATTTTTCCTAATCATTTCTTATCTTAAAAATATAACCCGCCCAATGACCATGAAGCAGTAGTTTCAGACAGACAACTAGAAATAAAAATGACAACAAACTAGGTAGGATTTTTCCTAATATTGCATTCAAAAATATATTACCTAACCATTGTGTTTTACATAGGGTTTTAAATTTTTCAAGCAATTACTAGAATGCTAAACAAATCTTTTTATGAAAACTTTGGCAGTCCAAAGAAATAAGCATCAAAGCTTTGGGAACTTCAAGGCGCAGCTTTATGAACAGAAATTGCAAATGATGAACCAAGAAGACAATGTCTTATCTCACATACATTTTCTGATCAAGATTAATTTCTTAGTTAATATGTATTTTTTTTTTTGAAAAGTAAAGAAAAATGAAGCATAAAAAAATATGTATTGAACTCCAATAAATGGTAATTTTGACCATCAGGTACATTTCACTCCATAAGGATACTTCCCAACTCTGCACATTGTCCAGAGCTTATGTAGTAGCAGATTGTAGTTTTCACAAACAAGATGAAAAGAAAAATAAATCTTGCACCCAAGCAGCCCCAAAAATGGTTTAGTCCAAAGATATATAAATCTTATTTCAGAACACAATATATAAATCTTAGTATATATAAATCTTAGTTCATAATAGAATATATAAATTTGGTTTGAGAACAAAATGGTTTAGTCCAAAGATATATAAATCTTAGTATTGCCTCACAGTTCCTGTAACCATTTATTTTAGAACAGAATTCTCTGTTATTTTCATTAGCCAATAATGTATTATACTGTACATACAACAATCTACACAAGCATAAACAATCCAGAACAGAACAACAATCCTAAAAAAGATGGGAGAGTGATGCAGCGTTTTCGTCATTGCATACCTTTTTGAAGGGGGAGGAAGGTACTGGCATAGCGTTTTCGTCCGTGTGTGAGTGATCGTCTTCAGAAACAGTTTCTGTTTGTTTTCTCTTATGCCCTTTAAGAAGCATCTGCTGTGTTGAAGATATGAAAGGCTCTCACAGGTTCTAAATAGAGAACAGAAACCCTAAACTGTTTGTTGGAAAGATGGATGCGATAGGTGAGAGATTTGGTTTGATACACTTCAATGTAATTGAAATGTATCAGATTTGCTTTGAAATTTGTTAAATCTACAAGATAGAAATTACATAAAGAGAGAGAAAGGAAAAATATGCAGAGTAAGAAGATGCAGACAGTGAAAGAAGGCGCCGCGTGAGTGAGAGAAGGTGCCGCGTGAGACAGTCGTCTGTCAGAGGCCAGCGATCAGATCAGTTGTAGATTTGATCTAAGAGAAAAAGTGAGATCGAGAGAGATTTGGAGAAAGTGAGAGAGGTAGAGAGTGAGATGCAAAGAGAACTGAGTGATTTGATCTGAGCGAAGCCAGATCGAGACAGCGTTGCAGATCGTGATAGAGTGAGATTTGTAGGGAGTGAGAGAGAGATTTGTGAGATGCAGAGAGTGAGAGAGGAGGGTGAGATGCAGACCGTTGGCCCTTGGCGCTGCTCTCTATCATCCGCATACCATTCAGTACGGAGGGTTGCTTCTGTTTCATCTCTAAAAATATTGAGAAACCACTTCCTTAGTCAGCCAAACTGAAAACCTAACCAAACAGGTTTTTCAATTCTTGATACTCAGTTTTCAGACTTCGGTAGCTATCCAAACATAAACTCTTCTAGAGCAGGAAAAATATATGGCAGCCGCAAGGTTTGACCCAAAAACATTGCAGCTCCATGAAGCTTCTAACAGGAAGGTCGTGAGAAAATCTGGAGAGTTCTAGGTTGGGCTACCACCGACACACATATAAATATATATATATATATATCTGTAGGAAAATGAAAAGGGGAAAAGAGAATTTTAGGATCTTCCGGTGGTACAGCAGATCACTGTATATATATATATATATATATATATATACACGAGTGTGTGTGTGTGTAGCGGTGCAGGAGAGGGGAAACGGAAGTGCAGAAATGGGAGAAGTTGTGGCAGGTCGGTGTAAATATGGGTGTGTGTGATGCTACTGGATGTAAATTGGTTGTGTAGCAGCCACCAGGAACTTCCAACGAGAATCGCGTGAAGAGTACAACTCGAAAATCCCCACTTCTAATCTTCCGAGCTCGATTTCCTCCACCGAGCTGCCGTGCCGTTCGCCACCAATCGGCACAGCGGCACGAATTCCTTGTTAGAAGCAGTTGCAGCAATGGGGTGGATTACGTTGGATTGATCGTTAGATGGATGATTGAGGGGTCAATTTGATTAGGAGGGACGCCAAGGAAATGTGAGAACAGGGGCTGTTGTAGTCCTGCGCCTCTTGTTCCATGCTTGCTGCATTGAGGGTTGGTTAATTAGTGACAGAGTGGCTTCAAAGGCCAAGCAGTAGCAGCGATCTGGAGAACAAGCAGGCGGATAGATTGACGGAGATGGGAGTCCAGTCCATTGGTCTTTCAAAATTCTGTTCGTGTTATCAATGGTATTTGCAGCAGTCTTACAAGAACAGTGGAATTTGATAGTTCATGGGCAATAACAGCCATAGCCGTGGCTGCAACTGCTACAGGGGGTGGAAGTATGTAGTCGCTAAAGGAGTGTTAGAAGGGAGAATCTTGTGTGTGTGGTGAGTTATAAATCAAGACTTCTAGTGGATATTTTGAATCTGATCTGAACTTATATGATTTGAGGTTATAGACTCATGATACTTGGAGACGTGTTAGTATTTTGCTAGAGGTCAAAATTGTGTGACAGTATATTTGTGGCTTATCAATCAAATTTATTATAAATTCTCCTAGACCTGATCTGCATTTATATGATTGATATGATTGAGGATTACCGACTAGTGCCAATTGGAGACATGTTAGTAAAAGTGATTCAGGTTAAATCTTGTGACATTTTATAGAGACACCAGACATTAGATTTCCGCTATTCTGGCCCTACATTTGGAATGCAATTCATCGTAAGGTTCAGCAGTTTGCCTTTGGTTGGTCGCATTGTTGGTCGAAAATTGGCAAGGCGGCTAACTGGCATCATATATTCGGCATCCGCGTAGGGTGGGGTATGGGATGTGACATTACTCCCCAATTCACTTCCAAACCTATCGAGTGCTATGATTGCCATAACTTTGGTCATATAGCCGCCGATTACCCAAATAAGAGAAGAGGAAAAGCAAACTATAAAAGGGCAATGAAAACCATGTTAACTGATAGAGAGGAAAAAAATGAAGAGGAAGAAGAAGATGATGATGTTGAGGGAGAAGAGAGCCAATTCTTGGCTTTCACGATCACTACTAATATCCTTAAGAGTTCTTCATCTCATGATGATTGATATACCACAATGTGACACACCAACCACCACTTGACACGTGTAACTACGGGTTAGCTCATGCTCGGTCATTCAGCTCATGCTCGGTTATTCGGCTCATGCTCGGTTTATCGGAGAGGATCCACAAAGACCGAACTCGTATCTATAAAGAAGGTCTACTTTTTCACAAAGCCTACAAGTCTGAACACAAGCCTTCAGTGCAATACATCAATGATCAGACCTTATTACCGCCTTAATATACGCCGAGCAGAGAATAAGGAAACAATCTTCTATATGGAAACCACCACTCGTGGTTATCTCTATTCGATACGATATCCTACAAGGTAACTGCTATCTCCGATGGTGATATCCCTACTTTCATGGCTCCGAATCCTAATCAACTTAGGAATGCCACTGCCTATAAATCAAACCCTAGACGTACGCTCTATTTTCATGCTCATTATTTGGCTTTCATTACAGTCTTTCAATTCAGTTTATTGACTTAAGCATCGGAGCGGCTACCGCCGGAGCCAACCCGGTGGTCCTCTAATCTTCTGTTTTGAGTATTTCACAGGGAGTCGAGCTTGAAGTATATGAAGGCCAAAAAGTGTAGCATCAGTTTGGCGCCGTCTGTGGGAACGACAATCACCAAGTGCTCTACTGATCCAAAGCTCATCCTCTTTTTATCAAAGGATTATGGCTCCCAATCTCCGACCCAGGAAGAATACTCAGAATCCTCAGAACCCTCAGCCTCAGCCGCCTACCGAACGAGGAAGAGGGCGAGTGATTGATCCAGTACAACAAGAGCTTGTCGAAACCAGGCGACAGAACCAGTTGTTGCAAGAGCAGCTTCTGACCATGTCTAGAACTCTGGCGATGTTTACCCAAAATCATGAAGCTAATCCTCAGAATCCACCTGTCAACACAAACACTCAAGAGGCACAGCCTCCTACTACTGTCCACATTCATAGAGACCCCCAACCGTCAGCAGTCGCCGGCAGAGGGGTACCAGCTTTTATCCCAGAAGTTCATTACCGGAGCACCACCAGGGTTCCAATTCCTAGGGCTTCGGGAGCGAACCCTGCACCGCAAGGATCTCAACCTCAAGGGGCTCTTGCCCCTCTAGCCCAGGAAAATCAGAACAACCCAATAATGGGCTGAGATCATCCTACCCATGTAGGCCCTGAAGCTGCAAGGCCTGACTCGCAGCAGCCTATTTTGCCAAGGGGATCAATAAGAGTTGAAGAAATTGCTGAATCAATGGACCGCACCATTATTATGAGGGGTGCTCAAAACCCCCCAAAACAAGACGAATTGGCCAGGTTGCTCGGCAGGTTTGCCACCCTATTCACTAATGCTATCATGGCTGAAGAGAGACCCAAGAAATTCATCGTCCCAAAATTTACCCCTTACGATGGGACAGGGGACCAGGGGACCACCTCTCCCACTACCAGCATACAATGGCCCTACATGGCACTTCCGACGCGTTTTTATGATGAACATTCGTGACCAGCCTCAACGGCACTGCTCTGAAGTGGTTCCACCACCTCCAGCCGAACTCAGTTACTAGTTTCTATGAGCTCGGCAGAAGGTTCCTGGACAGATTCATGACTAGTAAGAGGTTGAAAAAGGGTCCTGAATTCTTGTTAAACATAAAGCAAACAAGGGAAGAGTCACTCAGGGGGTATATTGCGCGTTTCAACGTCAAGCTCACTGAGGTTACAGATTGCAGCCCTAGTTTCCTTGTAGCTGCTTTGGCCTCTGGTCTTGCACAAGGAGGCTTCAGGGACTCCTTGACCAAAAATCCCCCTATGGATATGGCAGCACTCATGGACCGAGCAAGGAAATACATTAACTTGGAAGAGGTCAAGGACACTTCTAGAAAGATCAAGGAACAAGCTCAGAAAGACGACCAGAAGAAAGACAGTCAGAGGAAGGACGACCAAAGGAAGGACCCCAGCTCAGCTAGGAAGAGAGCCAGAAGCCCGGAGAAAAGAGGGGCCCCCAGAACTTCCTATAATTCTGGGCTAAGAGAGTTCAACAACTTTACTCCTCTAAATACCTCTCCGTACAACATATTAAAGCAAGTAAGATCTCGAGAGAACCTGAGATGGCCAGAGCCTTTGAAAGGTGACCCCAGCTACCGAGATCAAACCAAGTATTGTGATTTTCACAAAGACCGAGGGCACATAACTAGCACCTGTAAAGCTCTCAAACATGAGATTGAACAGCTAATTAGGAGAAGACGATTATAGGAGTTCGTCAAGTAGGACGGAGGGCAGAACCCCTACGATGAGCGACCCCAACAAAGGAAGACCGACTACAGGCAGAAACAAAGGGAAGGACAGACAGAAGACCACAGTAACTGAATACATGGTCCTAAAGGCCAAATCTCCCTACAATGTCATAATTGGGAGGCCCTGGCTACATGAGATGGGGGCAGTCACATCAACCCTCCACCAATGCTTGAAGTACATCCACAATCAGATTGTCTACTCTATCAGAGGATGCCAACCAACCTCCTGAGAATGCCATGCTCTTGCGCTCAAGGCCAGGGCCCCCAAATAGTAATTACTGCATGTCCGTGAGTGCGGGGATCCAATCCACTCTTGCTATCACGAGGCAGAAGACTGTCCCTCTAGGATCGACGAGCCACTAAGCCTTAGAGGAAGGGACAGCAGGATCGAGCCCATAGGGGAGCCTATTAAAGTCCTGGTCAGCTCGGAAGATCAGGGGCGTTACTTGCAGATAGGCCCCGACCTGACACTTACCGAGCAGGATGATTTGATCAAATTCTTAAAGGAAAACCTCTCCGTATTCGCCTGGGAAACAAGGGATATGGAAGGAATAGATCCCGACCTCATCACACACAAACTGATGGTGGATCTAGACCATCCACTAGTAAGACAGAAGAGAAGGCCACTCGCTCCAGAATGACATTAGGTTATCAACGATGAAGTCTAAAGACTGCTCAATGCCAACATGATATGAGTAGTATTCTATCCTGACTAACTGGCCAACACTGTTCTGGTCAAGAAGAAGAATGGCAAGTGGAGAGTCTGCGTCGACTATACAGAACTCAACAAAGCATGCCCCAAAGATAACTTTCCTCTTCCGAGGATAGATCAGTTAGTCGATGCTACTGTAGGACACAAGCTTATGAGCTTCATGAATGCCTATTCCGGGTATAATCAAATACAGATGCATCCTCCTGATCAGGAGAAAACATCATTCATAACTGAACGAGATCTCTATTGCTATAGAGTGATGCCGTTCGGACTAAAAAATGCTGGAGCCACATACCAGCGTCTGGTTAACAAGATGTTCAGCCCCTTAATCGGCAGTACTGTAGAGGTCTACATTGATGATATGTTGGTCAAAAGCCTGCGGAAGAGTAGTCATCTCCAGCACCTGGCTCAAACATTTGATATCCTCAGGCAGTACAAGATGAAGCTCAATCCCTCGAAATGCACCTTTGGTGTAACAAAGGGAAAATTCTTGGGGTACATAGTCTCTTAAAGAGGTATAGAGGCGGACCCGACCCAAATTGGGGCCCTGATCGGACTAGAGTCTCCAAAGACCAAGAAAGACATTCAGGCTCTAAATGGTAGAATAACCGCTCTGAGCAGATTTATTTCCAAATCCACTAATCGTTGTCTACTATTCTTCAAAGCTCTGAAAGGTAACAAATCTCTACAATGGACTGACAAATGTGAAAAATCCTTTCAAGAACTGAAGAAGTAATTAGCCTCACCTGAGCTCTTGTCAAAGACAATCCAAGGGGAAAAGTGTCACATCCCGAACCCCACCCTACGCGGATGTCGAGGACGTGACCGCCAGTCAGTCGCGACGCGACCAACCAAAGGCAAATTCTGAACTTTCCGACAAATTGCACTCCAACTGTAGGGTCAGATGCAGCGGAATTTAAAACTTTTTCTTTGTGTCACGGGAATGCAACTCACTTATCCATCATAAGAATATGTATCATAGAGCAAGATTAAATCCAGTCAGTCAACAATTCTAGTCTCAGAGCATATCTAAAATCAATCATATAACAACAGAGCAGATCTAATATCTCTAGAGTACCATTAATTCCATGAGCCATGTCTATCTAGTATATATCAGTCAAGTCAGTCATAACATACCACTCACCGGAATAACCAGGTTCAATCCACAATAAACCAGTCTCTACAATTCAGTGCCGTCAGATCCTTACTTGCGATGCCACTTGGCCTATTCACGTCATGTCATAGTACCTTCTAATCCAATGGAGGTAATTCCTGAAAAATGTCAGAATAATGGGGTGAGCTTAAATAAGCCCAGTGAGTAACACAGATTCCCTATCATGGGTTTCAAAACCAGTTTTTGTGCTTCCAAGGCACATGGATAATTTAGTCATTTCAAAAATAACTATTTTTATAAATCCATTTCATAAGCAGTCTAGTACAATAAAACAGAATCGTATAAACAATACAAACGGATCGGAACATGACATAACCAATCGGTCAAAACAATAACTATTGCTAATATATCGGTCAAGACACAGATTCTTCATTAACGGAACGAATCACAATCGGGACTGAGTAGGAACAATAAGACAGTGAAGACAGGGGCATATTATCAGTGGATAGAACATAGCGGAGTTGAACAAGATCAATCAAGACAAGGCATACCAATAACAGGACGGAAACATAACGGAACTAGACCATCTATCAATCAGGCCAGACATATCATCAACGGACGGAATATAACAGAATCGAACGGAAACAATACATCAGTCAAGCAAAGGCATATCGCGAACGGATAAAATTATAACGGAACTAAACGGAAACAATACACTAATCAAGACACAGGCAATCATGAACAGGACACAACATAACAGAACTGGGTAGAAACAATATAACAATCAAGTCAGGGACACATCACTGTCGGAACTAATCATAACTGGACTGAACAATGTTTCAATCAAGACAGACGTATCATCAACGGACAGTACACAACGGAACTGGACCATATATCAATCAAGACAGACAGATCATCAACAGACGGAACATAACAGAATCGAACGGAACAATACATCAGTCAAAACAAAGACATATCATTAACGGAACTGGACCATATATCATTCAAGACAGACAGATCATCAACGGACGGAACATGTCAGAATCGGACGGAACATAACAACCGAGGCAGACATATTATTAACGGACAACACATAACCGAACTGAACGGAATTCCTAATTCGAAGGATACAAGCACATCACGTGGAATGTGATACAAAGGGCGTACATTAAGTACATACATTTAAATAATATAGCATTCAGACAGTATACTATACAAAGCGGTACGATACAACAAAATGTTGTTCTTTGCCTATATCACATGGTTTATTTAATCGTTTCAGAAATAATGGTTCAATATATCCATCTTATCTCAACAGTTCAAAACGGGCAAAACAGTACGGGATGCTAGCACAGGGATCAGGAATATAGTCAATTATTTAAAAAGACTAAAACCATGTCATAAGTGATATAGTACGGAAAGGCATGCATTTAAATAATTGCACTTAAATAATTGCATTCAAAACAGATCAGTAAATCAAGGGACAGTATCAAAACAGTGTCAGAAGTTACTCACAAACTTTACGCTTATTTCCTTGCATAAATAATCCGATAACCTCCAGGTACGTCAGGCATCTCCATGTATATCCTGAATAATAATCATCAATCACAGACAGATCAGAACTCATCCATTCAGGTCTCATTCGTCATCTTAGGTATCTATCGGATTACCTAAGATAGCCTAGTAGCCTACCGCCCTTCCATTGGGTCTCACCCGAGGCTATTTCATTCTTTAATTAGGCTTAGCATTTATTAGGATTATATCCTAAGTCATTTAGACTTCAATTGTTATCAGTCAGGCACTCATTCAACCTTAGGGGCAAAATGGTAATTTTACCATTCTTGTCCCGGACCCTGTCGCGGTCTTCGGAATAGTCTTTATATCTTAAGTACAAAGTTTTACGTCCTTTGGACTCCAATCGGTATCAGTTAGGTTCTCATTTTAACCATAGGGGCAAAATGGTAATTTTGCCATTCTTATCCCGGACCCTATTATGGTCCTCAGAATATCCCATATATCGTATATATGAAGTTTTAAGTCTTTTAGACTTTAATCGGTATCAGTTGGGTACTTATTTAGTCTTAGGGGCAAAATGGTAATTTTGTCATTTTTGCCCCGGACCCTATCATGGTCCTCAGAACGTCCCATATATCTCATGTATAAACTTGTAAGTCCCTTGGACTTCATTTGGTATCTGGTTTAGATCGTCGGGACACATCGGTCATTTCTCGTTTTATGCGTTGACTGTCTCGGAGTCTTATTTAGCCCTTCAGTGTTCATAATTATCGCTATGATAATTTATCAGATCAGTTTGACCTTTATTCGACCTCTACTTTGCACTTACAGTGCTCAGGGGTATTTTGGTCATTTTACGTTTTGTGTAATTCTGCCCCCAATTCGTCATCTAATCAAGTATACAGTCTCACCAGTGTCTGGGCTCCTACCGGTATCAGTTTCGTCCCAATCGGACTTTGTTTAGGTCTCGTACGGTATCAGGGGTAATTTGGTAATTTTATGTGTCGTATTTTTCGGCACGTCAGTTCATAAAATGGACCTCACCATTGGGTCCAGAGCGTCCAACATAGTGAAATTGGACTGTCTGTTATGTTTAATCGGCTCTGAGTATCATTAAGGGCAATTCAGTCATTTACACTTTATGTGTCTGTATTTTTCGGGACCTCAGTTCATTAAACGGACTTCACCGTTGAGTCCAGAATGCCCGAGATAGTCAAAATAGGCTATCTGATATCTTTATTTGGGTCTGGGTGCCATCAGGGGCAATACAGTAATTTACACCTACGTGTCTGTATTTTTCGGGACTGTATTTCCAAAATCGGACTGTACCATTGAGTCCAGAATATTTGAAATAGTGAAAATACACTATTTATTTACTTAATTTGGACTCCGTTTGACATATTTAATGTCTAGGGGTAAAATTGTAATTTTACCTATTTAATAAAATAATAAAATAATTATTTTATTATTTAATTAATTTATTCAGGGCTTCAATGTATAAATTTTCAAAAGTCTGGGCCACTATGCAATTCTGTCAAACAGTAGGGGTAAATCCGTAATTTTAGGAACTTTAGGGGTCAAAAATGGAATTTCATTAAATTAGGGTTCAAACCAAACGGTTCTAGGGTTAAACTGTTGAACCGGTCCAAATTCCTCAAAACCAATCGGTTCACTAGTCCCTCAGAAAACCGGGATAAGATATCCCTCTCATCCCTAATTGGCCCTTATCCGTAATTAGGATATCCTTATAACCTGATTTCAATTTGTAAAGCCCGTAACCAAACAGGCCAACTCTAGGTTTTAAATTTAAAACATCAAACATCAAAACGGTGCAGTTTTATTAAAACAGTGGCACGGTCTTGAGGCGACACGTGTCCGAGTTGGCCCGGTTGACTCGGCTCAAGGCAGCGAGTCAACTCGGTCGTCTTCTTCATCAAATTACCCTCGGTTGCCCTAGTTTCTGCAGATTTCTTCTTCTATTTCGTGATGTTTCAGGTAGGGTTTTCAACTGCTTTCGGTTCCAATCGGTTTCTGGAAGTGAAGCCAACAATTTGGCATTAATTTCGAGCTTTGAATCCACGGATTAAGCTCTGTATAGCCGATTATCGCACAGAGTTTCAGTTCGGTCGTGGGGCCTCATTCCTCAACCAAATCGCACACGGTTTGGTTCTTTGTGACCCTTAGAACAGGGGCTTAAATTCCCCATTGTTTATTTTCAGTTTAAAAACCTATTTCACATTTTGGGTTCCATGGCCGAGACCTATAGGTTCGGTTTTGAGGGTCCAAATCAGTGCTCTAGGGTCGCGGGTTGGTGCTTTGGAAACTCTCGTGACCTATAGATCAAGTCTCGACCATCCAAACATGGTTTGGTTTTGGTCATTTCAGATTGGTTGCATGCAAGGTCATCCATGGAGGATGGGTCACGGCTTTGGGTTTTTGCTTGAATTCCAAGCAGTTTGATGGTCCATTTCAAGCCTAAATAACCCAGATCTCATCAACTAGTTAGCATGCATGCAATTCTAGTTCTACAATGCACAAAACAGTACCCAAAACTTCAGATCAAGAATTGAAGCAAATTTTGAAAATATACCTCATAACCGACCACTGTCCATGTTCCCATGCTTCGTGGTTCAGTCCTTGGGCACTTCAGAGCTTCAACCATGTCTCAGTTCCTTTTTGGTGCATCTCCAATGAAGACACACACACCATGGACACATGTGTATACACATGCAAGGCCTTCTCTCTCTATAAATTCTCTCTCTAGACAATCAGTCTCACGGCCACATGCAAACCTTCAGCTTTGTCACTCTCTCCATTTCTGATTTACACCCAAGACCTCTTTTTGTAACCCAAGTAAATCACCAATTCTTTATGCATAAGGTATATACACTTATACATATATATCACTATATGTAGGTAGGTCAATGAGGTGATTGGGAATCAGAAAATGGAGTAGCTGGTGGGAGATGATGTAATCCATCATTTGGGGTTTGCATGTAACCTCATTGGTTGCTTTGGGTGGCAAGTTGGGGCAATTCAGAGATATATACAATTAAGTTGTATATATATAGGCACAAAGGTGCTGGATGGCCACCTGGTTAAGTTTTTGGATGGAATTCATTCTCTCCATAGGTCAAGGGTTCAATTCCCCTTGACCACCGATTTGGCCATTTTTCCACATTTTGGGTTAAGGCCCTGTTTGGCTGCACGTTAATTCGGTTTCTGATGTTTGCCTCATAACTTTCATTCCGTAACTCCTTTTTCGATGCGGTTTGTTCCGAGAGTTTCATATTTCAGTTATCTACAGTGTCAGAGGTTCCGTGTCATTTATTAGTCATTCGGGATTTCCGTGGCTAATTAATTCGAATTTCGTCAGTGTTAAATTGACATTATTTCACCTAATTAATTGGTAATTAGGTTCGGGTATTGTACCCTATTCTCGAATATGTTTTAATTGTTCTATTGGTCTAGTGTGACCACCGGGAGATTAAGGTTAATTTCCTTAATTATTCCCTAAGCCGGTACTAATTAATAATTAATTATTTAATTATTAATTATGCAGGGTCGGGGTATTACATCCTACCCCTCTTTAGAGAAGTTTTGTCCTCAAAACTTGATTGGTCATATCTAGGAGATTTTGTCGTCATAATCTCCCCTTTTTTATTTGTCTCTCGGACCGCCGTATTATTCGGGATACTATTTTCTTATCAAAAAGGTATTTTGTATCAGTTCTATACAGACTCCATATCAGATACAGATATTCCCATTCGGTCAGACCTTACAGCCACAATTGTATAATCTCCTCAAGATTCAATTATCAGACTTATCTCATATCAGATCAATCGGGTAGTCATCCTCAAATAAGTGGAAATCATCCACTAGGATCATTTAATCACTTGTGATCCCACAAGTGATTCACTTGCTATCCATAATTGCAAGTGTCAATGTCGGAGTCAACAGACCTACCGTCATTTCCTTTCGGTTGCTATGTCCATAATTATTCGTATGGACATGTCTCTAAGTATCATGAGCCTACAACCTTAAATTACACCAGTTCATATCAGACCCAGAAAATCCCCAGTCCTCAGATACCTCAGAATTACAGGCCTATCATCTATTATGAAGACTTTCATAACTCCACATCAGATCTTCCAAAGTGGAACTTAAGATCTATGGCTCAGGTACTCTGTAGTTCTTAATCCATAACCTAATGCTCTGATATTGCTCTGTGATACTAGTGGAATTCCAAAACTTTACCAACTTCGGTTCTGATAAATCTTAATTATCTTTCAACATTTGCTCTGATACCACAATTGTCACATCCCGAACCCCACCCTACGCGGATGTCGAGGACGTGACCGCTAGTCAGTCGCGACGCGACCAACCAAAGGCAAATTCTGAACTTTTCGACAAATTGCACTCCAACTGTAGGGTCAGATGCAGCGGAATTTAAAACTTTTCTTTGTGTCACGGGAATGCAACTCACTTATCCATCATAAGAATATGCATCACAGAGCAAGACTAAATCCAGTCAGTCAACAATTCTAATCTCAGAGCATATCTAAAATCAAGCATATAACAACAGAACATATCTAATATCTCTAGAGTACCATTAGTTCCATGAGCCATGTCTATCTAGTATATATCAGTCAAGTCAGTCATAACATACCACTCACCGGAATAACCAGGTTCAAACCACAATAAACCAGTCTCTACAATTCAGTGCCGTCAGATCCTTACTTGCGATGCCACTTGACCTATTCACGTCATGTCATAGTACCTTCTAATCCAATGGAGGTAATTCCTGAAAAATGTCAGAATAATGGGGTGAGCTTAAATAAGCCCAGTGAGTAACACAGATTCCCTATCATGGGTTTCAAAACCAGTTTTGTGCTCCCAAGGCACATGGATAATTTAGTCATTACAAAAATAACTATTTTTATAAATCCATTTCATAAGCAGTCTAGTACAATAAAACAGAATCGAACAAACAATACAAACGGATCGGAACATGACATAACTAATCGGTCAAAACAATAACTAATGCTAATATACCGGTCAAGACACAGACTCTTTATTAACGGAACGAATCACAATCGGGACTAAGTGGGAACAATAAGTCAATCAAGACAGGGGCATATTATCAATGGCTAGAACATAGCAGAGTTGAACAAGATCAATCAAGACAAGGCATACCAATAACACGACAGAAACATAACGGAACTAGACCATCTATCAATCAGGCCAGACATATCATCAACGGACGGAATATAACGGAATTGAACGGAAACAATACATCAGTCAAGCAAAGGCATATCGCGAACGGATAAAATTATAACGGAACTAAACGGAAACAATACACTAATCAAGACATAGGCAAATCATGAACAGGACACAACATAACGGAACTGGGTAGAAACAATATAACAATCAAGTCAGGGACACATCACTGTCGGAACTAATCATAACTGGACTAAACAATGTTTCAATCAAGACAGACGTATCATCAACGGACAGTACACAACGGAACTGGACTATATATCAATCAAGGCGGACTTAACATCATTAACGGACGGAACATGTCAGAACCGGACGAAACATATCAATCGAGGCAGACATATCATTAACGGACAGCACATAACCGAACTGAACGGAATTCCTAATTCGAAGGACACAAGCACATCACGTGGAATGTGGTACAAAAGGCGTACATTAAGTACATACATTTAAACAATATAGCATTCAGACAGTATACTATACAAAGCGGTACGATACAACAAAATGTTGTTCTTTGCCTATATCACATGGTTTATTTAATCGTTTCGGAAATAATGGTTCAATATATCCATTTTATCTCAACAGTTCAAAACGGGCAAAACAGTACGGGATGCTAGCACAGGGATCAGGAATATAGTCAATTATTTAAAAGGACTAAAACCATGTCATGAGTGATATAGTACGAAAAGGCATGCATTTAAATAATTGCACGTAAATAATTGCATTCAAAACAGATCAGTAAATCAAGGGACAGTATCAAAACAATGTCAGAAGTTACTCACAAACTTTACGCTTATTTCCTTGCATAAATAATCCGATAACCTCCAGGTACGTCAGGCATCTCCATGTATATCCTGAATAATAATCATCAATCACAGACAGATCAGAACTCATCCATTCAGGTCTCATTCGTCATCTTAGGTATCTATCGGATTACCTAAGATAGCCTTGTAGCCTATCGCCCTTCCATTGGGTCTCACCCGAGGCTATTTCATTCTTTAATTAGGCTTAGCAGTTATTAGGATTATATCCTAAGTCATTTAGACTTCAATTGTTATCAGTCAGGCACTTATTCAACCTTAGGGGCAAAATGGTAATTTTACCATTCTTGTCCCGGACCCTGTCGTGGTCTTCGGAATAGTCTTTATATCTTAAGTACAAAGTTCTACGTCCTTTGGACTCCAATCGGTATCAGTTAGGTTCTCATTTTAACCATAGGGGCAAAATGGTAATTTTGCCATTCTTATCCCGGACCCTGTTATGGTCCTCAGAATATCCCATATATCGTATATATGAAGTTTTAAGTCTTTTAGACTTTAATCGGTATCAGTTGGGTACTTATTTAGTCTTAGGGGCAAAATGGTAATTTTGTCATTTTTGCCCCGGACCCCATCATGGTCCTCAGAACGTCCCATATATCTCATGTATAAATTTGTAAGTCCCTTGGACTTCATTTGGTATCTGCTTTAGATCGTCGGGACACATTGGTCATTTCTCGTTTTACGCGTTGACTGTCTCGAAGTCTTATTTAGCCCTTCAGTGTTCATAATTATCCTTATGATAATTTATCAGATCAGTTTGACCTTTATTCGACCTCTACTTTGCACTTACAGTGCTCAGGGGTATTTTGGTCATTTTACGTTTTGTGTAATTCTGACCCCGATTCGTCCTCTAATCAAGTATACAGTCTCACCAGTGTCTGGGCTCCTACCGGTATCAGTTTCGTCCCAATCAGACTTTGTTTAGGTCTCGTACGGTATCAGGGGTAATTTGGTAATTTCGTGTGTTGTATTTTTCGGCACGTCAGTTCATAAAATGGACCTCACCATTGGGTCCAGAGCGTCCAACATAGTGAAATTGGACTGTCTGTTATGTTTAATCGGCCCTGGGTATCATTAAGGGCAATTCGGTCATTTACCATTTGTGTCTGTATTTTTCGAGACCTCGGTTCATTAAACAGACCTCACCGTTGAGTTCAGAATGTCCGAGATATTCAAAATAGGCTATCTGATATTTTTATTTGGGTTTGTGTACCATTAGGGGTAGTTCGGTCATTTATCACTTACGGGTCTGTATTTTTCGGGACTGTATTTCCAAAATCGGACTGTACCATTGAGTCCAGAATGCTTGAAATAGTGAAAATACACTATTTATTTAATTTATTTGGACTCCATTTGACATATTTAATGTCTAGGGGTAAAATTGTAATTTTACCTATTTAATAAAATAATAAAATAATTATTTTATTATTTAATTAATTACCAGGGGCTTAAATGAAGAAATTTTCCAAAATGTGGGCTACTGTGTAATATTTCTAAACAGTGGGGGCTAATCAGTAATTTCAGAAGACTTTAGGGTTTAAAAATGTAATTTCATAAAATTAGGGGTTTAGGCCATCCGGTTCTAGGGTTCAGGTGGCTGAACCGGTTCAAAACAATTTAAACCAACCGGTTCACTAACCTTTGGAAAACCGGAATAGCATATTCCAGTTAACCCTAATCTGGCCCCTATCCGTGGTTTGGACAGACTTAATCCAGGATTTCAATTTATTAATCATGTTGCCAAACAGTCGGATTTCAATTTAAAATCAAGACAGTAAACCTTAAACGGTGCCGTTCCAATTAATTCGGTGGCATCCCTCTTCGCTCAACACGTGTCCGAGTTGGCCCGGTTGACTCGGCTCAAGGCAGCGAGTCAACTCGGTCGTCTTCTTCATCAAATTACCCTCGGTTGCCCTAGTTTCTGCAGATTTCTTCTTCCAATTTCGTGCTATTTCAAGCACGGTTTTCGGCCTGTTTTGGTTTCAAACATCTTCTGGATGTCATGCCAACAGTTTGGCATCGATTTTATGGATCGAAGCCATGCATGGGGTGTTGTTTGGCTGATTATCGTGCAAAGTTTCAGTTCGGTCGTACGACCCCGTTTCTCCACCAAATCGCACGAGGTTAGGCTTGTTGTGACCGTACCTCCATGGGGATCAACATCCCATTTATAAATTTCGGTTTAGAGGCCTATTTTCGAGTTTGGGTTCCATGGCCGAGACCTATAGGTTCGGTTTTGAGGGTCTACCCGTGTGAGTTTCAGTCGCGGATGGTGATTTTTAAACACCTAATGGGGTCTAGTTCAGGTCTGGGTAACTCAAATCAAGTTCGGTGGAGGTTGATCAGACCCTATTCAGTGCAGGTCCATTAATGGCAGATTTTGTGTTTTTGCTTGAATTCCAAGCAGTTTGATGGTCCATTTCAAGCCTAAATAACCCAGATCTCATCAACTAGTTAGCATGCATGCAATTCTAGTTCTACAATGCACAAAACAGTACCCAAAACTTCAGATCAAGAATTGAAGCAAATTTTGAAAATATACCTCATAACCGACCACTGTCCATGTTCCCATGCTTCGTGGTTCAGTCCTTGGGCACTTCAGAGCTTCAACCATGTCTCAGTTCCTTTTTGGTGCATCTCCAATGAAGACACACACACCATGGACACATGTGTATACACATGCAAGGCCTTCTCTCTCTATAAATTCTCTCTCTAGCAGATCCATCATCACAGGTACAGAGATCTGTTTTGGATTTCTAGTTTCCTCCCCCTCCCCCACGAGACACACAAGACATAATATATACAAGCATAGACATGTATATATTTTATAAATTAACTTGTTGCATGGACTCCCATTGGTGGAGAGGGTGGTCCAATCAGAATTGAATCTCCTATTATATATATATATATATATATATATATAAACATATATTATATATATCATATGTGGGCTGCATGAGACCTCATTGGTCCAATTGGTTGGCAGCTTGGGGCAACTTTGAATATATATACAATTTAGTTGTATATATGTGCACAAAGTAATGGCAGCCCAGTTGATAAATTTTTTGAGAAAAAGTCATTCCCTCAAAGGTGAAGGGTTCAATTCCCTTATCCACCATTTTGGCCATTTTTCACCATTTTTGGTTAAGGCCTTGTTTGGCTGCGCATTAATTCAGTTTCTGATGTTTGCCTCATAACTTTCATTCCGTAACTCCTTTTTCGATGCAGTTTGTTCCGAGAGTTTCATATTTCAGTTATCTACAGTGTCGGAGGTTCCGTGTCATTTATTAGTCATTCGGGATTTCTGTGGTTAATTAATTCAAATTCCGTCAGTGTTAAATTGACACTATTTCACCTAATTAATTGGTAATTAGGTTCGGGTATTGTACCCTATTCCTGAACATGTTTTAATTATTCTATTGGTCTAGTGTGACCACCGGGAGATTAAGGTTAATTTCCTTAATTATTCCCTAAGCCGGTACTAATTAATAATTAATTATTTAATTATTAATTATACAGAGTCGGGGTGTTACACAAGGAGGATGGAAAGCCTTGGTGGGAAGAGATATATCCTAGTCTTGGTATATGACTTCTCTAGATATTCTTTTGTTGATTACTTGAGAGAGAAGACATTATTTTTTTATGTTGTTATAAAAATATGTAATAGAATTCAAAATGACAAAGGTTATGAAATCAATAGAATGAGAAGTGACCATGGGAAGGAATTTGAAAAATCCCCCGTCACTACTTATTCTGATGACCTTGGCATTCAACATGAAGTTTTGACCCTTATTATCTCCAAAAAAAATAAGGTTGTAGAGAGGAAAAACCGAGCCATACAAGATATGGCTAGGGCTATGCTGCATGAAAAAAACATTAGTAGAAGGTTTTGGGCCGAAGCTGTCAACATATCTTGTAACACCATAAATAGAGTGTATCTTAGTCCCAGTTCACACCAAACTCCATATGAGCTTTGAACAGGTAGAAAACTGTCAAAATACTTTGGGGTTTTTAGTAGCAAATGCTATATCCTTAAAGATGGAAGGACTCTAGGTAAGTTTGACCAACGGTGTAATGTTGGTATTTCCTAGGTTACTCCATAAATAGTTGATCCTTTAAGGACTACAACACTAGAAAAAGTGTGTAATGGAGTTAATAAATGTGACCATAGATGATGGTGGGGTAATTCCTAGTGAAGATGAAAGTGTAGAGAGTTTAGAGCCACTAATAGATCAACATTTGGAAAACATCACAAATGATAATGCCAATGACAATGTAAATGACGTGGTTGATGAAGTGGGTAACTTATCTAATCTAGATAGACGTTTACCTCTTTAGGTTAGGAAAGGCCATGACCCAGCCAAAGTTATTGGAAAGGTTGGCAAAGGTATCATAATTAGGTCTCAACTTCAAAATGAAGGAAGCTTCCATTGGTTCACTTCAAAAATAAAGCCCAAAAACATCAAAGAGGTTCTTCAACATGAAGATTGGATACTTGTTATGCAAAACAAATTACTCAAATTTTCAAAACTTGATGTTTTGGAGCTTGTACCTAAACCATCTCACTACAATGTTATAGGAACCAAGTGGATTTTCAAGAATAAATTGGATGAACATGATACAATTATGAGAAACAAGGTTAGGTTGGTTCCTCAAGGTTATACCCAAGTAGAGGGTATTGACTTTGATGAGAATTTTTCCCTTGTAGCTAGGTTGGAGAGTGTAAAACTTCTCCAATCCATGGCATGCCATTTGAAATTCAAGTTTTTCAAATAGATGTGAAGAGTGCCTTCTTTCTTGGCATTCTTAAGGAAGAAGTCTATGTTGAGAAACACAAAGGATTTGAAGATCCTCAAAATCCCACTCATGTGAATCGTTTTAAGAAATCCTTATATGGATTGAAGTAAGCTCTTAAAGCTTTGTATGAGAGGCTTTCGACTTATATCCTTGAAAAAGGTTTTTCAAGAGGGGGAGCCGATAAGATAATGTTTGTGAGAAAGGATGGGAGGGATTTTGTGATCTCTCAATTCTATGTGGATGACACTGTGTTTGGATCCACAAGCACCAAACATACTCCTAAATTGTTTACAAAAATGAAGATATGTTTTGAAATGAGTATGGTTGATGAGCTCACTTACTTCTTAAAGCTTCAAGTAAGGCAATTGGTTGATGGGATCTTGATCTCTCAAACCAAATATACCAAGAAATTAGTTAAGAAGTTTGGGCTTGAATCAGCTAAGCATGCTAGGACTCCCATAAGTATTAGTACTAAGCTTAGCAAGGACACTATTGACAAAGATATGGAATCTACACTCTATAGAAGTATGATAGGTAGTCTCCTTTACCTCACATCTAGTCGGCCCGACATTGCCTTTAGTGTTGGAGTGTGTGTCCATTTTCAATCGTGTCCTAAGGAGTCCACTTAATATCTGTCAAAAAGGTTATTAGAAATGTAAATGGGACCCCAGGATATGGCATTTGGTATCCCTTTTATACCAATGCATCTTTAGCAGCATACTCTGATACCGATTGGGTCAGATATGTGGATTACCGAAAGAACACTTTCGGGGGTACTTCAACTTAGGGAATGCCTTGGTTTTATGGCACAGTAAGAGGCAAAATTCCATTTCACTATCCACTGCCAAGGCCGAGTATATAGCAGTGGGTAGTTGTTGTGCCCAATGGTTTGGATTAAACAAATGCTGATGGATTACTTAATGGAAGTTAGCATGATGACGGTACATTGTGACAACTCGAGTGTCATTAATATATCAAAAAATCCAGTCCAACATTCTAGAACAAAGCATATTGACATCCGACATTATTTTATTAGAGAGTTAGTAAAGGAGGGTGTCATTTCTATGCTTTATGTTCCTACCGAACATCAACTCACCGATATCTTCACAAAATCCTTAGATTCCCTTAGATTCAATTATCTTAGGAATTCTATCGGTGTATGCACTGTTGAGTGAGTGTTCGTTATCTTATAGCTTAGGTTGTTTCATTTGAGTTTATTATTCCGTAGGTTTTTTATTTCACTTTTTGGAATTCTTGTCATTTATTCCTAGTTAGGATCCTTCCTTACTTTGTTATAATCAAATTTCAAAAATATTTTTCTTTTCTTGGCATGGCTAATCTCGATCCCATAAATAAACTTTGATGCAATATAAGTACTTAAGACTATAAAATGTGTTCTTTATTTGATAATTATCTCACATTTAGTCTTGGTTACTTAATTGCATGCAATCTCACTAGCTACTCATTATATCATAGGGAGTTATCATTGTATGAATTCATTTATGAGATTGACTTATTGATTAATTGGATCAAACAGTTTTATGTTTTTCTTCTAATAATTATGGCTAGAAAGATTGACTTAGGATGACATAAAAAAATCCTACAAAAGAAAAAGAAAGAAAAAGGAAAAAAGGAAAATCTTCAAAATAAAATGTAGAAAAATTCAAAAAACAAGACACAAAAGGCTTCCTTTGAGCTAGTATGTATTCTAGCATTGGATGTCATTTGAAAAGAGTTGCCTACTTAATACTGTATGTAGACACCTCATTTTGTGACCCTTGATTGGGTAGGAGAAATTCAGTAATTATGCCAATAAACCAACTTCTAGTAGGATTCACTCTTTTTAGGACTCTCTTGTTAGAGTCCCAGTCCAAGTAGGTCTCTTCTTAAAAGAGTCCTAGTCTCGTTAGGACTCTCTTGTCGAAGTCCCAGTCCTAGTAGGACTCTTCCTATCATAGTCCTATTCCCATTTGGACTTTTCCCATCAGAGTCCCACACATAATAGGACTTTTTCCATAAGAGTCCCACACTTGGTAGGAATCTTCTGCCCATCAGAGGGCATTTTAGTAATTTTGGCACATTTTTGCTAATTAAGGGGATTTTGATAATTTTTGCACAATCCTACCATTGGTAGGGCTCTTTGGTCACTTGAGGAAGACTTTTGTAATTTCCATACCATTTTATCCATCAGGGATTAATTTGGTAATTTCAACCATTTGGTAATAAATTAGGCACATTTTCATGCATTGAGGGGCAATTTGGTCATTTCACATGTCTTGTAGCAATCTAGAGATTTTTCACTAAATTTGGGGCAATTTGGTAATATTACGTGATAGTAGTTTATTTATGCACAATTAGGACTTTCCATTTCTAGAGTTTTCATAAATCTGATTGCTAAATATTTCTTTAAAATGAGAAACATTAAACCGGGGTGTTTGCATTTTAGAGTTTATTTCCAAGTAAATTATATTTTTCTTAATTCCCATTGGGTCATGCATATAGACATCAATTCCATTGGCTCTTGCATTTTCACTCAAGAAATTATCCTAGACCTCCGTTTTAAGGTTTCATTTTAAGCCATTGGATTGAATCTCTATATTTTTCCTATAAATAGAGCCATTTGGTCGTCACTTTTCAACACACAATTCCAGAGCTTTATGTTGTTAGTATAGTTCTTGAGCTATCTTTCTAAGAACTCTCCCTCTTCCAAAATTGAAGCCCTGCCGAAGCGACAATTTTTGAACTAAAGAAGAAGTCGAAGATCTACCCGTTTGAAGACTCTGAATCAGATTTCCTAAACCAAAGTGCTACCCGACTACTACGACTAAATAAGGTACGCATCTCAAACCCTTAACAGTCTTCTTTAATCTAGTTGATCTTGCCTATTTTATCACTCTTGATAAAAAAAAAAAAGGGGGGGTAAATCGGAGAACTACGTGACTCCGATTTCATTTTTAACATGAATACGTAGAAAGCCTTTGGACTTGAATCAAATCTTGAATCTTTTTTTTTTTGTTTATTTTTTTCTTTATGTAAGATCATTTATTCTTTATTGTTTCTATTTCTACACCCTTTTTTCCTAATGAAATAGCCCTGTGAATGTTTGAGGCTGATCTATTCGGATCAGACAAGGTGGGTGCCTAACATCTTCCCACTCTGTACCTTAGCCTCCGGATTGATTTTCTTTGGTTATGCAGATTTAGTGATTTTACTTTATTTAACCCATGTCAGGGGGTTTAGTATGTATTTTGGATCCAAAGTGATGTAATTCACTTAATTTTGTTTCTTTTGGTTTTCCTTTACATGTATTATTCTTTCATAAATTGTAATAGGTTTACTTGTTTAAATTGCCCAAAACAAGCTGGCGACTCCTCATCTTTTCTCTATTTCACATAAGAGGAGATCCTTCCCACCTTCAGGGAAGGAACAAGCTGGGATTCCTTTAAATCCACACAAGGTGGATTTTTTCCAACGGTGGTGCCCACAGTGTGAAAGCCGCCTTGCAAAAGTGAGATTAAAGCAAGATTTCTTGATTATTGAAGTTGTGCTCTTGAATGAAATTAGGTGATAATTCCTTGGGTTAATCACTAGTTGTTTGAGGTTATTGTGGGATGAAACATTCAACACCACAGTGATAACCTTGACATGAAAGTGTTTCATGGATGGACTTAATGTATATATTTAACTCCAATGTGAAAGTGTTTAGAGGGCGAGCTTGTATGTTATGAGGTGTTCTAGGGTTATGTGTGTCATTTTTGTTAAAAACTTTAAATGTCGCCACAACTTTAAGTGTCCTCACAAATTTAAGTTCAATTAAGAAATTGGGATGTTGCTTAGCCATGCTAATTTTAGACATTTCCTTGTCTAATTTTTTATTATATTTCCCCTATTTTTAAGTTGAGTGAAGAAGAGCAAGTGAAAATAAAGCAGGGCACTCTGTTCTGATAAAAGAAAACTTACCTACTTGTGGTCGTTCGAACGAACAAGGAGCTCGTTCAAACAAATGAGCATTTAAATCAGGTGAGAAGTGTGCCTTGTTTGAATGAATCACCCTTTGTTCGAATGAAGGCTTGTTCAAACAAAGACCATTTCATTTGAACAAACGTCAGAACCATTTGAAATTCGCAAACTTCAGATCAGTTCTTCCATTCTCTTCATGAATTCTCTTATTTTCTCTCACTTTCCCCAGTTTTCTTGCTTAATTTTTGTCATCACATTCGCTACTTTTAGTTTCTACTTCGGTTATTGTGATCTACGCATTGAGGGCTACATTGTGATTGTTAAGTTTACTTTTATTTCTCCACCCTAGTGGTAGTAACAAGCCAATTCCTTTCACATGAAATGATCCATTTTAGTCTTTCTACCAAAAAAATATGCGTAACTCATTGGTATATTTAAATGAATATAACAATAACAAATATAGTTGCAATCACGTGTATAATGAAGGTGTAACTTATGTACGCATTGCAAGAACTAAGATTTGCAAAGCGCAAATTATTTTCTGAAATAAGTGCAACTCTTGTAACGTTTGTGCAACTATTTCAAACTTACGGTGCAACTTACTACAACCTTTGGTGCAATTATTATAAATCTGAATATTCCACTTATACAAGATAAGTAAGGTGCAACTCTCGTAACTTTTGGTGCAACTATTTCAAACGTAAAGTGTAACTTCCATACCGTTAGGTGCAACTCTTATAATACTGAATAAATAACTTACACAAACAAAGCAAAACAAAGATATGATGAAGTCATTCTTGCTCTCTTTCTATAAGTGTGTATGAGTATATATGTGTGACGTGTATAACTACACAAAAACACAAATAACACAAGATAGCCACAAGAATCAATATTTTTTTCCTTTTACTTTTTTCACAACTTCACTTTCTTTTTCATGAAAGGTCAAAGAAATAGTACAGGAAATACACAAGTCTTAATGTGTGTGAGCGAGTGAGAGAGGGGGTAGAAGTTAATGGCAAGAGAGGGGGAGAGAAAGACTTACCTATTGGAGGCGACGTCGACGACGATGGAGACAACTTTAATTGGTTAGTGGGATGGTACGACGACAAAGGTTAGGGTTAGAGGAATCACTTGGCTGTCTGAAAATGCATAAGTAAAATAAGGGCAGAGCTTTGAAAGGATATTTTTGTCCTATAAAATGTCAAATAGAAAAGTTGATGTATTTGTAATATTTATGTTCTTTTTCTAATTTAGGTAAAAAACATGACTTATCATAAATTAGACTCTAAACGTGATTGAATCCTAAATATAGGCCAGACTTTTGAGGCGCAATTAAAATTTAGTTAAAATTTGGCTTATATTTAGGATTCAGTCATGGTTAGAGTCTAATTTGGGAAAAGGTCATATTTTGTACCTAAATTAGAAAAAGATCATAAAAAGAACAAATGCATGAACTTCTTCTATTTGACATTTTATAAGACAAAAATACCCTTTCAAAGCTCTGTCCAAAATTTATCCAAATGATTCCCCTAACGCTAACCCTCGCCATCGTACCATGTCATTAACCAACCACAGTCGTTGTCGTTACCATCGCCTCACCGTTACCATCGACTCACCGTTAACTCGTCGTCGCCTTGCCCTCGCCGTCATTGTTGCCTCGTTGTCGCCATCAATCTCGCCTCCAATAGGTAAGTCGTTCTCTCCCACTCTCTTGCCATTAGCTTCTACCCCCTCTCTCACTTACTCAAACATATGAAGACTTGTGTATTTCCTATACTATTTCTTTGACATTCCATGAAAAAGAAAGTGAAGTTGTGAAAAAAGAAAAAAGAAAGAACCTTTGATTATTGTGGCGACCTTGTGTTATTTGTGTTTTTTTGTAGTTATTTGTGATTCTTGTGGCTACCTTGTGTTATTTGTGCTTTTTAATATTGTTGGTGTTTGTAACATACAACATATAGGTAGTTTATATGTAAATGTTCATTAAAAGCCACACCATGAGTGGAACCCTCACAACTTTCAGGAGCAAGCCAGTAATGTTAAGGTGTAACCCACAAAACCTAAGGTACAACTCACGTAACACTGCATCAGGTTGGTACTGGATGATTATTTACACCTAGTGTAACCCTAAAAACTTTAAGGTGAAACCCAGTAATGCTAAGGTGCAATCCACATAACCTAAGATGCAACTCATATAACACTGCATCATGTTGTACTTGATGATATGAAACTAGTGCAACTCTCTCAACTTTAGGGTGCAACCCACTTATTCTAAGGTGCAACCCACACAACTGAAGGTGAAACTCACATAACATTGCATCATATTTGATAACATATTGTTGTCAATTTATAATAGTTTATCTGTGGGTAAATTATGAGTTTGATAATAATTTATGTTTACCTTTGGTTAGCTTTTTCTTTACATACTGTAAAAGGTAGTCTCCTTGCTTGTTCTCTACTGTTAATGGTATTTTTCTTGCTATTTTTCTATTATTAATTCATCTCATGCCCTTATATTGATTTTTTTTTTATCTTTTGAGATTTAATCTACAAAAATTGAAGAAATAAACAGATTTTGTTTTTGAAAAAAAATGGTAAGATACAAAATGAGAGCCAGTAGAAGATTACTTAGTGAGGAAGATGCAAAATCAAGTGGGAAGTCATCCCCTGAACAGCCATCCCCTCCTACAAATGAAGGAGAAAGCCCAATATCACGACGACCACAACAACAGTCCAAGAAGAAACAATCTGGGTGGTTGTTATTCTTGTGAGCTAATTCTCTTATGTATATTTTTTTAATTACTAATGCATTTATTTTGTAACATATTAATTGATGAGTGTTGTATTTGTGGGTAACAGTGCAAAAGTATGTAGTGGATTCGGTCTAAGTAAATATTAGATGAAGTACAATACGTCAGAGGTGCCAACAAAAATCATCAATTAAACACCTAATATATATTAGTTTTATATTAAATTATCAATAACCTATTTACATCAATTTTGTTTATATGTTTGTTACATAGGTTTCTCAATTAGCATCTAAGTGGTGGAGTGAAATGACAGTAGAAGAAAGAACTCCATACATAGATGCAACAAGGAAATAACAAGAAGCCTTTAAGACAACGATTTAAGGTGTTTCGATGAAAAAGATTAAGGTATAGAATTTTACCTTATCATATCCAATTTTAAAAGATTATGTGAAACTTATTTTGGGTATTGATAATATTTATTTCATTTTTCAGGAGCTTTCTTTTCGAACTAGAAGCTCACCAAATATTGTGATCGGGTTGTTGAAGGAAATTAGAAATGATAAAAGAAGGGGGCAACAATAAAAGCGATGGGGTTTGCATCTCTAATGGAGTTAAGATGCCATGCACTTCCTAGAGATTTTATGATGCTTTTACTTGAGCATTTTGACCCAGAGTAGATGGTTCTTCATGTTGACGAGTATAACCCCATTGTTGTCACTGAAGGTGACGTGGCTTTTATCTTAGGTGTTTCTTGTACAAGAAAAGGAATGCCCCGAGAGGTTGAGAAGGTGGATCTATAACGAGTACAGTCACATATCCCTTTAATGTCTTTAAAGGCATTATATGACGTTGTTGTAAATGGTGAAAGGGGCTTGAACTGCAAGCCTATGTTCCTTTTTCTACTTGGGTGCTTTTTCTACCCGACAACAAAGGATGTTGCCAGTCCTCGCCTATTTCTTGCGATATCAGTTGTATCCTCAGCAATGAAGTATAATTGGGCTGAGTTTATACTTGATTGGTCAGTGGGTGAGGTCAAAAAATTAAAATAGTTGGTACAACAGAAAAAAATTACTGGTGGGGTTGGCGGTTGCCCATTTTTCCTTATGGTATATACATCTTACTTATTTTTCATGGTACTCATTTCAACATCTCTTCTATATATATACATTTGAACCAATCTTGACTATGTATTTAAATTATATATATATTTTTTTTATGTAGGAACACATCCAATATATCTGCAAACTTTATGTGATGGATTGGATAATGTATATCTTGAACAAAATTAGAGATCAAGTCTTGGGTCGTGCCCTTAAGGCAAGACGATATGTGAAGGGATGAGTTTGTCAAGATATTATGGGGTTTATGTAATTTGAACAATGTAATTTGGACATGGTGTGAACACTTGTGAGTCTATAATTCATTGGGAAAATGATGTCAATATAAATTTTTTACTTTATGTATGTTTAATTTATTTGAAATATTGTGAATGTTTAGTTAAAATAGTCTAATGATGTGAATGTTTTATAATTGTGAAACAAGTCTAAATAGTAGATTTTGTAATTTTGATGTTGTTGAACTAGGTGCAACTGTATTAACCTAAGGTTCAACCCTATAATAATGGGGAGCAACTTGGTAAAACCTAAGGTACAACTGTATTAACTTAAGGTGCAACCCCATAACACTATGCACCAACTTGTATTGCATGGTCTAAATCAAGCGCAACCCTCACAACCAAGGGAGAGAAAATAGGTAAAACTTGAGGGGTAACTGTATTAACCTAAGGTGCAACCCCATAACATTGTACACCAACTTGCATTTTATGATTTGAACCAGGTGTAACCCACACAACCACGAGGAGCAACTGTGTAAAACCTTAGGTGCAACTATCATTTCCTAAGATGCAACCTTATAACACTACAACATTCTATACCAAGTAACTCATATCAACAGAAGATGCATATTTTTAACTTCTAAATCCAACATACACAAACTAATATTAATAATTGAAAACTACATAATGCTCGTAAGTCATTAAAAGTAGATACATTGAAATGTTCACAATATAACAAAAGTCATTACATAGCATAGCTAAGTTAAAACAATCCTTACGAGCACCAATATAAATTTCAAAAATGGTGTTAAAAAATGGGCAGAACAACAAAGTTTTCGTTCTGAAATAGGTTCTTGCAAATCTTTTGATTGTGACTGGCCTTGTGACAACGAGAACAATAAATAGCCCTCTTATCTTGGTATTGGGACTCAATGTGTTTTTTCTTTGGTCTACCAGGGAGTCTTTTAGTTATCGGTGGCAGCGGAGTCACCTCAATTGTAGTAGACTAGGATAACATCCTAACAATTACTGTTGTGTCAGAGAGCTCCTCTAGGGTCGGCTTATCGTGAGTAGGCATGAGTGGTATCATAAACTGTAGCAAATGTGCTTTCGTTTCATTCTTGAACCAGACATCAATCATATCATACACACTGATACGAGCATGACCAATCACAACCATGGCATGAGGATAAGGAATTCTAGTCATCTGCCACTCCAAACAACTGCATTCATATAATAACAACTTAACTGCATATATTTTCAAATCTCGATCAGTGACAGTGTACTCTGTGGTTAGTGAAAACTTATAACCGAATCTAGTGGACCTTCCTTAACTATCACAAATTTTTTCCTCAATCCTATCTCCTACGGGGATTTTTAACTTCTCAAGGATCATGTAACACCCTAACCCGAAATATGGCACGTAAACCGAGATAGGCCAGATCAAGTAATGTAAAACCAAAATGTAAATCGAACCCGTACTTAATGAAATTACTATGCGATATTATATGACACACATAATATTAAATATCCGATAATCATTTTAGACTATCCCGAGTACCCTAGGACTACTCGTATGGGAAACTCGGACAATATGGAGAATCGGGCACGTATAATCGTACATTTCTCAAATTACGTGCATAGTATAATTACTATACGTACATAAGTATACGCATACGCATACACATGACACTATATTTTATGTATACATATATATCATTATATATATATATATATAAATGTATATATACGATATGTGTATATGTATATGTATAATACATATATATATATATATACAAGTGTTATAAAATAAGTATCAACATATGTATGTATATACAAGCTCATTATATATATATATATATATACAAAATGCATGCAAGGTATGCATGTGGGTGTGTGCTAGAATAAGTGTCGGCAGTGAGAGTGTGTGAGAAATGATGTGTAGCAATGTGTGTATTATAATATATATATATATATATATGTGTATTATATATAAAATATCTAAAACAATTAAATGAAAAGCAACAAAAAAGAAATTAACCGAAAAAGAAAGAAAAGAGGGTCAAAGAATTCGACAAAAATGGGGGGAAGAAAAAGAAGGAAGGTAGGCTGCAAGTTGGTGTGTCAAGTGGAAAATTTGGCTATATATAGGTGAGATGTGTTTAAGAGAAAATCAGAAGAAGCAAGGAGAAATGTGAGAAGCTGAAAGTCGATTTTGATTTAGAGCAGTCAGAAGTGCACAATCAGAAGGATGGAAGGGCAAGTTACTACAAGCAAAAAACCTAAAAATCTCAAATGAGTGAAACAAATTAGTTTTATATTTCTAGTATGATTCATTAGTTATGAAAGTAGGGTCTTGATAAGCATGTAAGGGAGATCATGTTGCAAAAAGAATCAATCAAAATGGTTAAAAGATGAGGTAAATATAGGCAGTTGCAGGTTTTGGAAACAATTCGTGTTTTAAAGATTTATGCATGAAACTTGATTTGAACTCGGGAAAATGTTTCCCTAAAGTGCAGAAAAAGATTTAAGGAAGAAGGGAATGAAAACAGTTAGAAATTAGGCATAAAAAAATTGAAGAAATGAGCTCTCTGGAATCTCGAGTTGGCCAGAACAACCAATGTGGTAGCTTTGTTTGACAGCCAAGATTTACCCAATTCCATTTGTGGAGTGTGGATATGGGATCCTCATGAACTGTAGGTTTGAACGCCATTGAAAGAAGCAATAAATTTAGTCGTCAGCGAGTTGCCGTCGATGGAAGGGATGACCGATGTACGCTGGAGAAGAAGATGAACTGTATAAACGGTTATGGGTTGGGCTTGGTTCGGGTGGGGTTAGACCCAACCCACTAATGTATATAAACCCTGAAGTTGTGTCGTTTAGATTATGTTTTACAAACAAATTGAGAGTGTTTGGTTATGCAGTTAAGAAATCAAATTGGAATTAAAATGGGAATAAGGATAGCCTATTCTAGTTTCATGTTTAGACACTATTTGGCTATTCCAAATTGGAATAGTACAACATGAAATTCTAATTTGACCTAAAAACCTTGTAAATCAAAAGTAGACCCTGAACTTAGGGTAAATTATGAAAGGACCCGCAGCTAAATAAATTAAATATTAATTTAATTAATTCAAAAATAAAAAAAATTACTAAAATACCCCTAAGTCAAATATGAGTCAAACAGACTCCGATTAAAGTAAACGAATAGTGAATTTTTATTATTTTGAGCATTCCAAACTCAACGGTTAAGTCCGATTTGTGAAAAGAGGTCTTGAGAAGTAAGAACAAGTAAAATTAAAAAATGACCGTTTTGCCCTTTCTAGTACAAAAGCCCGTAAAAGCCTAAACTGACTTTGTTCGACGTTACAGATTTAATAGTAAAATCTATTTTAGTAAAAGAGATACCAATAGTAAAATGGTATAAAATTTGATGAATAGCATAGATTATGAAAAGGTAAACTGAGATGTATTATATATGATAAAATAGGAACTTCAAAGAGAAAGGAAACGAGACTTGATTTTATTGGAAAAGAAAGAAAATGATTTAAGAGGTAAGTAAATATCTGATCCCTGCATGTGATACTTCCAGCCATGTCAACAGTTTTTCATATACTATCTATTGTATTCCATACATGCCAAAAAGTTTATTGAGTCCACATTTGATATTATCCTATATTGTGGAAAGTGTTTATTGACTATTATATATCTTGATCATGATTTCTGTACACTCTGTACATAGGCCTCCTAGCACAAGACTTGTGATCTCAGCAGCCCAGTTTACATTGGCCTATTAAAGCAACAGTTTCATTCTCACTACTAAGAAAAGTGTTATTGCATTTACTTTTCATGGGATTTAGCATGATCTCGATATATCATAAAGTGTCAGATTTGTGCTCAGTCACAAACTTCATCTGATGCTTACTAGACCTACGGGTCGAAAAAAGAAAATCTAAAGTGGCAATTAAAATGGCATTTAAAGTGGGATCTGCGAGGTCGAGTACTAAACTGACGGGTTAAGTGCTAGGCTGAGAGATTGAGAAAAAAGGGAACAAAATGAGCTTAGGGGGTATGTTGAGCCCCGAGTTAAAGTGCATCCACATTTGTTGTTATCAGTATCTATTATTGATTTTCATAAATGATCATATTATTTCCATATGAATGATCATGAGATTACATAGCGTTTTATTGAGTGCATATGATTATGCTTGAGACAGCTCATGACTGTAGCAGTATGATTATTGTTATCAGATAGATTTTCATTATTTTATCATTGAGTTTCCTACTATTTGATATTCATTGATGAGTTCTATATTTCTTAACTCGCTATCATGTTTGCATTATCCTAGTTCTTTATGGATTATGCCTTTTTATATTGACCTGCACACAAGGCAGAGTAAAGGAGAATTACTTACTGAGTTTTTATAACTCATACAGATACTACTTATATTTTTAGGCATAGATATCGAAAGCAGACGATAGAGCCTGCTAACTTAGAGCTGGACATTACTTTTTGAAGTTGCAAGTGTAATACATAGTACAGTCTTGTCATCTCCCATGTCATCCACGTCTTGGGGATGTACAATAGTTAAAGAATTTTACAGTCTATATTTTGAGAACCAGATATATATATATATATATATTACATGCAGCTTTTATTTTAAAGTCTTCCGCTGCTTATATTATGATAGTTGTTGCATGTTAGAAGCACAGATTGTGTAGCAAGTTGAGAGATCCGGTTCGGCAATAGTATCGGGTCAGGTTCAGGGTTTGAGATTCGCATAGGGTGGGTCTTGGGTCATGACAGGTCATCTTCTTATCCATTAGAAAAATTGTCAATTTTAGAACTTGGTCTTTCATGAATTGAAAAATGGTAATGTCATGCAAGGGAGATATCTATGAATTGAAAAACTCTACTAGATTACCATACGACCAATCCCAACACTTCAATGGAAACAATGTATTTGCCCAGTGTTCAGGCCTATTATCCTTAACCCATTGAGACATATCAGGACTGAAGTTATACATATTCTAGAAGTAGTGGTCATACATGCATGGATCCCTTGCATATGCAATGTCAATAAGCATTTTTAACTCAGTTTCCCTTCTCTTATTTTTTATCCCTTTACTCTGCATGAAGTTGCTGAAATTTTCTTTCAAATGTGGAAGGCACCATGCATTACACTATGTTCCAAATGTTTGAGATATACCCAACAAAAGGCCATGATTCCTCTCTGTCATGAGTACAGTTGTACGGTCACCTGATATGTGCTTTAACTCTTCCAAAAATCATGACCAGTTCTCATCATTCTTGCTTGATGAAAATGACTATGCTAATGAATACAAGCCATTATTCGCATCCAATCTAGTTGCAAACATCAAAACACCACCATAATAAGTTGTAAGGTGACAAACATCAATGAAAAGTAACAACCTACATGCTGTGCTGAAGCCCACAATTGAACAACCATAAGCCACAAATAACTACTTGAAACGACCATCATCTAATAAAACATAGTTTGCACGGGTACCTGGTATGCAATCTCTATGGCGTTGACACATCTATGTCACATTTTTTAAACTATATTTAGGCATCCCGGTAATACTCCACTTAGCCCACTTTTTTGCAAACCACGCTTGATGATATGACATTTGAATAGATAGAGCCGATTCAAAGTCCTTACGTATTTGCCCAACGAGATACCTAAGAGTCTTAGCTATTTTATCATTTATCATCTTTCCAATATATTTTGAACGAACAATAGGTTTGTAGTTTGCAACATCATTTGTTGTGTGAGAATGAACATTATTAAATTTCTTAACTCTGACAATATCAGAATTCCCTTCACACCCAGCTGTCAACTTCCATTTACACCCCTCAACATTACATACAATCCTGTAGTATGAACGACTATTATTGAGGAACTTAAAAGTAAACTTGTTTGCCATTGCAAAACACGCAACTGCTTGCTTGAACTGAAGTGGAGACTTTCAAATATCTGACCCATTTCAATTTGAAACCGATCGACAAAACTTGGAAAAGTCATCCAAGAAACTTCAGACACTTGAGAATCAATCTGTAAATTCTGATTTGTCTCTTTACTTTCAAGAGCAATACAAGGTCGACTGCAAGGAGCATCATATTCCTCGAATTGGGCAACAATAGTAGGGGTTCGTGCAGATTTTGCAAAAACATTAGATTCCTTGCACATTTGAAAATTTTGAAATATTGAGATCGTTATAGTATAATACCACATTCAAATTGAATCAAACAATAATTAATTATGACAAAAACTAACCTTGTACTTACACTTTGTGGAGTAGTATGTGTACCATCAGTAACGTAAACATCAACTTTATCTTTATTGAAACGACAAAATCAAATGTAACACACGATCATCATGCAATTGAACCAACTTTGCAGGCTTATTCTTACTACTATAATGAAATATCTTCCTTACTAGCTAGATTAATGCCGAGAGCAATGCAAGTATCTTTTAAAAAATCTTCAAAACTAGTGTTGGTGTTCACGACAATTAGGTCAATTACACCTCCTTTATAAATAACATGGCCGTCTTTAACTTTTATTTCTCCACCCTAATGGCAGTAAAAAATCAATTTCTTCCACATGAAATGGTTCATTTTAGTCTTATTACCAAAATAATATGCGCAAGTCATTAGTATATTTAAATGATTATAATAATAACAAATATAGTTGCAATCATGTGTAAGAAAATCATGTGAATAATGAAGATGTAACTTATATATGCATTGCAAGAACTATGAGTTGCACCTTAGGTTGTGTGGGTTGTACCTTAGCATTACTAGGTTGCACCTTAAAGTTGTGAGGGTTGCACTAGATGTAAATAATCATCCAATAGTAACTTGATACAGTGTTACATGAATTGCACCTTAGGTTGTGTGGGTTGCACATTAGCATTACTGGGTTGATCTTGAAAGTTGTGAGGGTTGCACTTATGGTGTGACTTTTAATGACCATTTACATATAAACTACTTATATGTTACATGTTACAAACACCGACAATATTAAAAAGCACAAATAACACAAAATAACCACAAGAATCACAAATAACTACACAAAAACACAAGGTAGTCACGAGAATCAAAGGTTCTTTATTTTCTTTTTCATGAAAGGTCAAAGAAATAGTACAGAAAATATACAAGTCTTCATGTGTATGAGTGAGTGTGAGAAGAGGGGTAGAAGCCAATGGCAAGAGAGGCAACAACGACGGGGATAGCGAGGCAACAACGACGGTGATGGCGAGGCGACGATGATGACGATGACGACGACGACTTTGGTTGGTTAATGGAATGGTGCGACGACGAGGATTCGGGTTAGGGGAATCACTTGAGTAAAATAAGGACAGAGGTTTGAAAGAGTATTTTTGTCTTATAAAATGTCAAATAGAAAAAAATGATATATTTATGATATTTTTTTTTAATTTAAGTACAAAACATAATTTTTTTTTCGAATTAAACTTTGAACAATGACTGAATACTAAATATAAGTTAAAATTTTAATTCCCCTGTTATATATCAACGAAGCACTTGAGTGGCCGGCTTTAAATTCAACATGAGGAGCACTCTCTCAAGTTCTACGATTATAATGCAAGTATTCTCACCTGTGGATTGTGCCTTGCACGTAAGCCCACGTTGTACAACAAAACCTCTGTCTATATATATATATATATATGAAGAGGCCCGTTGTAGCTTCAAACAATCAGCCAGACTTGGCAACCAAAACACTCGCAAGAGATAAAGTCACAATAAGCATGGCTTCTCTTAGAGCCTATGGGAAAGTCAATGACGCCGATCAAGAAAGGCTCGAAGCTGGTCGAAAGACCAGAAAGAGAATCACCATCATAAGCTTATCTGCGATCATCCTTGTCGGGGTTATCGTGGCAGCCGTAGTCGGTACTTCTGCTGGAAAATTCAAAAATGGCGGTTCAGGTGGTGGAACTCAATCTCTCTCTACTTCAATCAAAGCTGTATGTGATGTAAGCTTGTACCCGGAATCGTGTTACAGTAGCCTTGCTCCTCTTTATAATAATTCAAGTCAGATCAATCCTGAAGAACTCTTCAAGCTATCTGTTCGAGTGGCCATGAGTGAGCTGTCAAAAGCTTCCCAGTACTTCTCGGCAGACAATGGAGGATTCAGCTGTATAATAAGAGATAAAATGTGGGTTGCTGCTCTCGAAAGCTGCGGTGAACTCCTGGATCTTGCTTTGGATCATCTCAATAGTACTAGTTCATCTTCATGGGACATGGGCGGCGGCGGCCTCGCGTTACCGGAGGCTGTGGATGATCTCAGAACATGGCTAAGCGCTGCGGGCACATACCAACAGACGTGCATAGATGGATTTGAGAATGCAACGGGAAACCTAAAAGCAACAGTTTTCCAGTACCTTAAAAATTCTACTGAGTTCACTAGCAATAGTCTTGCCATCATCAACGAGTTCTCTATCCTCGCAAATACTTTGAATTTGAACGGACTAAGACGACGACGTCGATTAATGAGCGTGAGGTCCAATTACGATGACATGCCACACTGGTTATCTGCGAAAGATCGGAAACTACTTCAAAGCACGAATTCAATTAAGATCAAAGCTGACGCTGTTGTGGCAAAGGATGGGTCCGGGAAGTACAAGACAATTGGTGACGCCCTCAAGGCGGTCCCTGACAACAGCAAGAAGAGGTTCGTCATCTACTTAAAAAAAGGGATTTATAAGGAAAATGTTAGAGTTGAAAAGACCAAATGGAATGTGATGATGGTTGGTGACGGAATGGATGCAACTCTTGTATCTGGCACCCTCAATGTTGTTGATGGAACTCCAACGTTCTCAACTGCCACATTTGGTACGTACTCGTAATTAACTCATAATTTAAAGCTATCTCATTGTTTTTTTCTCATAAGTAAAGTTAGATCATTGTTAATATATATATATATATATACACACACACACACACACATAGAGAGAGAGAGAGAGAGAGAGAGAGAGAGAGAGAGAGAGATGAAGAGAGAAGTCTACCAATAAATTTTAATTTTAATTTTTGTTTGTATGTATGCAGCTGTGTTTGGCAAGAGATTTATCGGTCGAGATATGGGATTTCGTAACAGCGCTGGTGCAATCAAGCAGCAGGCCGTGGCCTTGATGTCAACTTCCGACCAGTCAGTATTCTACAGATGCAGCATTGACGCCTTCCAGGACACTCTCTATGTGCATTCCAACCGCCAGTTCTACCGCGATTGCAAAATTTACGGGACAGTTGATTTCATTTTTGGAAACTCAGCTGTTGTCCTCCAAAACTGTACCATCCTACCAAAGGTGCCCATGCTTGGCCAACAGAACACCATTACAGCTCAAGGCAAGTTCGACCCAAATCAAAACACTGGCATTTCCATACAGAACTGCACCATTTGGCCAGCTGGGAATCTGTCTTCCATCCAGACCTTCCTAGGCCGGCCTTGGAAGAACTACTCCACAACGGTATACTTGCAATCGATGATGGGGAGTTTGATTGATCCAAAAGGGTGGTTACCATGGACAGGCAATACGGCACCAGACACCATATTTTATGTTGAATTCCAAAACTTTGGGCCTGGCGCTTCAACCAAAAATAGGGTTAAGTGGAAGGGGTTGAAAAATATTACCAGTAAACAAGCTAGTAAATTTACGGTTACCTCATTTATCAACGGGAACAAGTGGATCTCAGCAGCGGGTGTTACCTATAAACCAGGTGTCTGAATTCATGCAATGTTTTTGGAATCTTCCAGTGCCAGATTGTTTGTCTTCCTTCATATTTCTTCCCCCCACCACGCTTTCATTGAAGTAGTATTGATTCATTCAACATGAAAATTTCAAATACTGGTTTTGCAGTCGTCAACGGTCAGATTGTTTCTCTTTCTATTTCTCCACCCCCAACACCACACTTTCATTCAAGTGGTATTGATTCATTCAACATGAAAATTCAAATAAAATCATGAAAACAAGGGTACACTTGGTGAAATTTGACCCCTCTTTGTGGATTACGAATAGCTATAATTAACAGTTAATCACCTACGATGGAAAAATAACATAATAACCGGGTGTGAATTCGGGTTTCCTTTTGTTGTCTAAATTTGCAGAAACAGAAAGAGCATGTCACTTGTGTTACGAGTTTTATCTAATGATCACGAAGGTCACATAGACCTTCTCGTCAATAGATCGGCCACTAGAGTTGCTTACATCATTTTCACAATCCAAATCCCAAAGTCCAACGATGGCAACTTAAGAGAGATGTGGAGCAGACTTGACCGGTTCTTGCTTCATCTTGAGTAGTTAGGGAAATTCAATGTGAAATAGTGGGGTTTTCCAAGATATATATTTGATCATATATATATTTGATCATAGTCCTATTTTATTGATGGAGGATGCTAGATATTGGGGTCTTAGACCCTTAGAATTATAAATGCCTAGTTAGATCATCCTGATATTTTGAAATTTGTTGGTAGTGTTTGGTATAGTTTTATAATGAAGGGTGGGCTGTTTTTCGATTATTAAAAAAATTACAGTGTTTTGAAGAATTCTCTAATAGTATGGAAAAAGGAGGCGTTCGGTAATGTTGACGACAAATTAAGAGATGTTGAGGATCAAATGCATTCTTTGGATTTATGCGTTGAAAGTAACATATTGCAGGAGGTAGATAGAGTTAAGAGACATGAGTCGAAGGTGGAATATTGAAAATTATGCCGGAGTTTGGCTACAAAGTCTAGGCTCAATTGAGAAGCCAACGGAGATCTTAATCCTAGATTGTTTTATGTGGTGGCATTAGGGAAACAAAGAAAGAATATTGTGGATTCACTACAGGTTAATGGTGTACGATTGGAGGAACCAATGGAGGTTAAAAAGGGAGTTTTTAGTTTCTTTAAGCATTTTTTTGATGAAAAATAGGAAAATATTTTGTAGCTAGACCTTTCATTGGGAGAGATTTTGGGAAGACTGTTAGTGAAGAATCAAATTAAGGGCTGACGTACTGTTGTTTTTTCGGAGGCCGAAACATAGGAAAATAGTAAGGATTGTGACCTGAACAAAGCGCCGAAGCCGGAGCCGTATGGGTTTAATCTAGAGTGTGTGAAGAAAGTTTGGAATCGAAAAAGGGGGCCTTTTTCGATTTTTTTGAAAGAGTTTTTCTTAAACGATAAGTTGGTAAAGGGTTTGAATTCATATTTATTAGCTTTGATCTCAAAAGGAGAGAATCCTTCTTCATTAAAAGATTTCAGGCCAATCAACCTAAAAAAGGTGACGCCCGAAATAAATGGTGATGTTCATTCAGCTTTCGTGGGCGGGAAGAACTTTCAAGATGGGGTTATGATCGCAAATGAGATGGTGGATTTTTGGAAAAGGGAAAAGCAGCAGGGTATTATATTTAAGGTGGATTTTCAAGAAGCATATGACACTCTCAATTAGAACTTTTTGTTCAAGATGGCGAAGGGTTTTTGTAACTCCTTGACCTAGTTGTTTGAGGTAGTTATGAATTATGGTGATTATTATTGAAGACTATCCATAAATGGACGATGGGCCATTCGTTTGAGGCAAATAAATATGAGATTGGAGACAAAGGCACACGTGTGTGCCATAGCTATTTAATTAGTGACGATCATTCTTTAAAATGAGATTTGGTGGCATGATCATTACTTAATGTTAATTCTAATTAGTGTTAATCATGAATTAACACATACGCAATTTAGGTGGGTTTTTGCACAAGTACACTTAATTGAAGACTATAGCCCCTAAACTAAATAGTATATAAATGTGATGATTGGAGTTATAATAAAATTAGGAGACATCATATCAAGATGATGGTATGATCAAATGTGAGTGGTCAAGATGAAATAGGAGGGTGTGGTGCACCAACACCACAACCACACACTAGCACATGTATATATACATATAAAATGGATGTGGTGGAATGTTCCACCAAATTCCACAATTTTCCACAACAAATTTAGAATTAAAAGGGGCTGAAAAATTAAGAGATAATTGAAGAGATGAGGTAGCATGGTGTGGCCATGAAGGGTTGGTCAACTTGAGATTTTCAAGCCATTTTTCAGTACCAACTTAATTATCACAAACTCTCTCTCATATATATATATATATGAAACAAATGGTAGCATAGGGGTTCCATGCATTCAAAATGTTCTCAACCTCTCCAATTATGTAAAGAGAGAGAGAGATAGAGAAAGAAGAAAGATCAAGAAAGAGAAATATTCCTACCTACATGTATTGTAACTTGAACCAAGGTCAAGAAAATAAGAAGGTGGGTACAAAATCAGATAGGAAGATAGAAGAATCATAAAAGGGGAAAAAAGAAACCAGAGAGAGAGAGAGAGAGGTTTAACTCCAAGATTAAGCTACAGACTGAGGTAATAGCTCAATATTTCCTTCCTATTCAGATTCTGTATAAACTTTAAGCTAGAATAATGCAACAAATCAGTCTACGGGACCTTGAAAATAGCCATATATAATCAGGTCGCCATAGATAAGGCTTGAAATTTAACCCAGAAAATAAATTGAACAAAAAGTTAGTTTTGATAATTGAATCTTAATCTACACGCAAAATGAGTCACGAATACCCTATCCCGCAACCAAAAAGCTCAACAAGCATAATATATCAAGTTACAAGTTTGAATGAAAATAGAAATTAAATAGAATCAAGCATTAAGCTTAATTTTGAGACCATAGATCAAATGCCCTTAAAAATGGAAAATGATGCAATTTGAACCATCCAATTTGGTTGAAGAACAACCCAGAACCAACTAGATGCAGATCATGGCCATAGGAGCTCAACCGAGCTCCTAAGCCATGCTTAAGGCTCCAAACTAGTCCCAAAATGATCCTTGTAGACCTAAAAGTCAAATGAGGCCCAAAAGAAGTTAAATCAATCGATGAAATTTCATGAGATTGTCACGACCCGAAACCCACCCAATACGGATCGCGTGTCGCGGGGTCGACCTAATGGCCGCCCCTACTTTTTCTCATTCTTCCTTTGTATCAGTATCAATTACCACAATGTAGATAATGTGAGACTTAAACAATACATCAGCGGAAGTCTTAATATAAACCATTGTTTGAAAATGTTAAACATAAACTGACATAAACTTAACATGAACCACTCTTAGGTGGTGAGTACATGGGAGAGACTACATCATTCTATTATGTTCCTTAACTGTCTCCCTATGCTCCTGAACTCCTACTGTGGTTCTGTAGCATTTTCACCTGAAAAAGATAGTAAATGGGGTGAGCTAACAAAGCTCAGTAAGTAAAATCATATCTCAAATACGGGTTAAGGATGACATAGAAGAATATAATTCAAGATAACATGATAGCCAATCATGACAATAGTTAACAGTAAGATGCCACCATGGCCAATGAATAATAAAGCCCAATAACCAGTGTGATTGATGGTGTAACATGAATATGGATAAGGCTCAATAATCATAATCAACATGAATACTGCCATAATAAAACGGTCACGGTCATAGTCAAGTCCAACAAATAGGAACAATTAGTACAGAACTATTCATAGGGAACTGAAAACATCCTATGAATCCAATAAACGTCAATCTAACAATCAAACATGAATGATGCATTTTCTCTGTTCAGGGCACACCCTCGGTCTTTTAGAGCCTGGCATACCCCCCATTTTCATGAATGCATATAAAATACCCATTAAACTCACTACGTAAAAATGTTATCTTTGCCATGTGTCCATTTGACCCGTAGGTCCCATAAATTGACCCGTAGGTCTAGTCAATCAGATAGCATCGGATGGATAATGTGACTGAGCACAAAACCCGACATTTAACATAAATCAAGATTCTATTGTATTCCACATGAAGTGTACAAAGTATGGAACATCCTAACATAAGCATACAATGATAGACATCAATATAATGAATCAAGTCATGAGATATCAATAAATAGGCAACCACCAGATAGAACAATATCCATGGTGGGAATAATAACAATGGATATATATACATGAATACAAGTTTTGACTGTAATAGAAAGATCGTGGCTTGGAAAACCACATATAAGAGATAGGAATCCACTTACACTTTATCCGTATGATCTACCTCAGTATATCCCGTAACTTTTCCCTTTTCCTTTTGAGTTCCCTATCATTCAGTAGACATGTTTTAGTTTTAAACACTATTCATCAAATTTTATGCTTCATTATTATAAGTATCTCTTTTACTAATTTAGACTTTACCATTAAGTTCAGAAGGTTTGAAACAATAAAAATTCACTATTTACTTAGTTTACTTAGAGTCCGTTTGACTGACATTTGACCCAAAGGTATTTTAGTAATTCCTCTCATTTCTAATTTATTAGATAAATATTTAATTTATTTATTTCTTGGGTCATTTCATAATAATCATAAGTCTTGGGTCTATTTTTAATTTTACTAAACTTTGGGCCAAATCAAAAATTCAAATTTTACTAACAGTGATTAAGGCTCTAAATTGAAATAGGTTATCCCTATTCCCAGATTAACCCAAATTGATTTCCAATTCATGTATCCAACCCCTAATCCCATTTTAATTTTAAAAGTCAATCTCAAAGAATTGCACTTACTGCAGTGGGCAATAACTTTATTGGGAAGCTTCTTTGAACTGCTTAACAGCATACCTCTCCTCTATGGCACTCCCAATGATCCCATTAAACATGATTACTCGGTGCTCAAGCCCAAACCTTACAATAAAATAGATCACTCCATAACTTTCCTCAATGCCTTTTCCTTGCCCATTACCATGATCCTCTTCTCGACCTCCTCACTTGCATCCTTCACCGTGTCCTCTAGCGACTTATGGTCACCACCATTAACCTGAACCTTAAGATCACCAACCAAACATGGTTCTGAACCCATCTCATTCCTCCCATTTTTATGAACCTTAACCCTATTCGAATTGGCCAGTAATTTTGGAATCCAATAGTCAACGCAACCCACGATTTTTTATAACCTGTTTGGATGGGGTAGAAACAGAGAACTCTTTAACTGCAGGAACACTACCTGTGTTGAAGGTTTGTAATCTTTAAATTTTGCACTATCATCCTCAGCCATTGGACATTTCTACCATCACACCACTGGTTTGTCACCATTCAGAATCGTTATCAAGTTCGTCGCCAGAATTTCCATCGAAGCCTTCATCATTTTCCAACACCACAACATCACCAGATCGTAGATCTTCATCAGTGTTGAACATCACCATTAGATACCACCACAGTCTTCCATACCATACGACGATCGTAGTCAACCGCCACATCGCCAGAATCAACTTCAACGTCAACACTAGCTACCAGATCTATTTCAGATCTAACCGCTGCTCATTGTTGTTCATCACTGATCATTACTGAATCACAGTCGCAACACTGAAAAATCTATATCAGCTGTTGTTCAGCCACAGAATTAAAATCATCAGATCGCAATAAGTTGCCACGATCCATCATCATCGTTGACCTACAGCAGACCCTCTGTACTTTCCAGACCTTGGTCCAGTCATCGTTATAGGAGTTTCCATTGTCAACATCATGGTTGCTTCACAATCTGTCCAGAATGGTTCGCACGTTTGGTTTCATCCCCTTGGTCCACTGTTCGAATCCCACCAGGTGCAGCGCACCCTTTTTATTTCTGATTTCATTATATATATATATATTATATATATACATATATATATATCATGCCACAATATACACCACAGGACACGCGTGTCCAAGTGGAAAGGAAGGGCTTGGGTCTGAGGGGTCCCAAGTTCAAACCCTAAGAGCAACGGTTCCTCATATTTTTTCTCGATTTTTCAAAGCCAACTCATCTAGGCTATCTTAACCTTGTGTAGGATATTAAATTGGGCCCAACGCGTGTAGCCAATTAGGCTGAATCAGGATTTTAAAAACCCTTAAGTCAAAACAACGTCGCCTCACTTATGCGGTGGCCCTACTCTCGTCATAACACGTGTCTGAGTCAACACGCGTCTGAGTCAACACGCTTAACTCGAATCGAGTTGGCGAGTTGACTCATCGTCTTCTTCATCGACCTATCACTGTTGCCCTAAATCCCGAACTCCATTTCTTTCAATTTCATGTAGTTTGGCTTAATGATTTCTTACTATTTTCATTCAAAATCGTTTCTGAAACATCAAGGGTCATCTTGACATTCATTTTAGAGCTCAAAATTGTCACATCCCGCACCCCACCCTACGCGGATGTCGAAGATGTGATACCAGTTAGCCGCCTTGCCGGTTTTACCGCCGACAATGCGACCAACCAAAGGCAAATTTCTAAACTTTACCATGAATTGTATTCCAAATGTAGGGTCAGAATAGCGGAAATTAAAACCTTTCACATTTCGGGAATGCAACTCTTCTATAAATACCACAAAGGTATGTACCACAAGTAAGTCTATACTAAAACCTGACAACCAATGAGTCTAGCCACAGAGCACATCTATAACTAGACATAACACAGAGCATATCTAATCTTTCCAGAGTACCATTACCATGACCCATGTTCCAATACATCTATTGCGTACAAATAAAGTCAATCGTATCATAGTACTCACCTGAATAGCTAGAGTCAATCCGTTAGAACTCAAGTCTCCACATATTATTGCCATCAGATCCTCACTTGGAAATGCCTCTCAGTCTACTAATGTCATGTCCTTGTGCCTTCTAATCCAATGGAGTTATATCCTGAAAAATGTTAAATAAATGGAATGAGCTTAAACAAGCTCAGTGAGTAACATAGGTTCCTGCCATGGGTATCAAAACCCGTTTAGATATACATGCACGCTCAGATGCAGCTCAAATAGAACAAATGCAGCTCAAACAGATCAGGTCAAAATAGATCAGAACAAACAGAACAAAACAGAACAGAACGGACAGAACAGATCAGAACTGAACTGAACAGAATACCAATTAATCAAAGGCATAGCATCAAATGCCTGAACCTTCCCCAACTGCCCATAAGCGGACGACTTGTGCGACCTCTACCCTCTGGGGTCAGTATTAGAGCGGAACATATCAGAATTGAGTGGGACAGAAACATAATAGAATGCCAATCATATAAACGAGCCTTCCCAACTGCCCATAAGCGAACTACTCGTAGGGCTTCTACCCTCTGGGTCGTGCTCTGGCATAAAACCGCTCAATCCTGTGATGGGCCCAGAGTAGACACAACACAACAAAACAAAATCGAACCAGACTCCAAGGACGGGTAACGAAACAACAGACTCGAACAGGATCAACAAGATATATCAAAAGGTAGAATAGAACAGAATCATGCTACACATAATGCAATACAAGGAATATGCATGAAAGCAGATACATTAAAACAATATAGTGTATAAAACAGTTAAGCATATAAAGTAGTACAGTATACAGAAAATATACACCAAGTCAGGAGTCTAAGTTACTCACCTGAATATACGCGTATCTCCATCCACAATTATCCTCCAGATACATCGTTGGCCATGTCCATGCATATCCTGGGCATTATCCTTCTAATGGCCATCATAATCGATTCAACATCCAGAAGATCATGCTCCACAAATGTGAACATATCCAACCTTTGGAGAATTGCAGTCAAACGTGAACCAAATTGTTGTGCATCTAGAGTTTGAGGTTGATCTTCAGTCCATGGTTCAGCAGTTGAAGAAAACACACCGACAGGTTGATCGAGTCAGCCAGCCATTTTAAATCCAGTTTCATCAACTTCTTCAGTCTTTTTCCCCCAAGTAAATGATAATCTTGCCAGATTCTGTCCTGTTAACATCCCATCCATTAGATATTGAAGAACTTTCCCTTCCTCTCATCAGATTACTGTGCAGAGTCTTCTTAACCTTCTTAGCCAAATACCATAATCCATAAGATATGGTGTCCCACATAGACTGTCAACATAATCAGCAAATGCCTTCAGAACAACAAAGATGTCCCCAAGCTTATGTTGAATCAACCTTTTTGACCAAGAGGTTTCTCTCCATTGCAGCAGCCCCTCAATAAAATCCCCATCAGAAAAAATACAACAATTAGATCAGGCTCTCTCTCTCTCTCTCTCTCTCTCTCTCTCTCTCTCTCTCTCTCTCTCCATCTGAGGCTGAGCACATTAAAATGACATGCCTCTAGCCAACAAGGACAAAATAAGGCTACCTCACATCATAATAGCAACTATTTTGCACAACTTCATATCTTCCTATGCAGGTTCCAGCTGAGAAGGATGTGAACCAACATATAGAAACAGAGCCCTTCCCAGATCTTCCTTATACTGCCTAGCTGCTGGTTCTACTGTCCATAATGTCAAGATACCATTCATGCCAAAAATATTCTTCAGAGACAGTCTTAGAGACTGCCGATGGTTCCCATGTTCTGGTAAAACCACTGCCAATTCTTTTTGCCGCAACTGCTTCCAACAAACTACTCGGAATAAATTTTAGTAAACAAGTTTGGGGAAGCAACATTACCACTTCCAAAACAGATTCTAGGATCACCCCCAACTCTTGACTAATTCCTTCATGTTAGTCATAACCCTCTTAAGATGTAGTCATAACCCTTTTAAGATGTTCCCTTGCCTGGACTGGCCTCCCTGCTTTATGTCATGGAATTATCCATTCTCCAGAGCTAACACCATGAGAGAGTAGCGTCCCAGGGAAACCAGAAAATTAGTTTATCTCTACAGCTCCTGAATTAAACTCTCCAATTAATCCTGCATATTGCCCAACTGGATCAACGAACTTCCCTGTTGCTGAGCACTGTTCTCTCTCCTTGCTGTTGTGCGCTGCTGCTGTTGTTGAAGCATAGCAGCTGCTGCTCTCTTCTTCTCCAAACATGCTGCCACAAATTTCTCAACTCTAAAGCCTCTACCCAATATCCTGTAGCAGCTTCCCCTATTCTCTTAAGACCAATTTCTACACCTGTCTGGACATCTCAGTTGCACAATTTATCTCTCGCCCCTTCTGCATCTTTGTTCTTCACAAGAGGCAACAATGCTAAGGCAGCCGCTACAGAACACCCACATATAAAAATATATACACATACCCTGCTGCAGTTTTCTTTTTCCCTCAATTTAACCACAACAAATCAAGCTACACAACTACAAACAAATACTTATCTCTGTTCCTGATTAGTCGCAGCACCTGGCCACCACGCACACACACTGCGACCTGCTGCACCGCTTACACACATATAACTCCTGCCGCACCGCTACACACAAAATCGCAACGTCCATTCACTCTTCTTCTCCTGCACTCCATCGCTACACAATACACATACATATACCTGCTGCTTAGTGTAATTAATCAGCCCCAAGCCTCTAACGACTCTGCTTCTGCAGCATCCAACCACAACTCTTCCAATAACTCCCATCTTTAACGGCTGAGGCAGCCTGAACCCGAGGTTGGGCAAAGTAGAAGAAAAACCGAGCAGTGAAGAAGGCCTGTTTGGGTTTGAAGATGAGCCAACCGAACCTCGCTGAACCAAAATCCGAGATACTTGCTCTCTTGAATCGATCTCTACATCTTCAATTCCTGCCTTTTCTTGGTGAATTTTTCTAGCAATCAACGGTTACTGTTGCTGTTTGCGTAGGGCTTATTTGACGGAAGACAGGTGAGGATTAGGACATGCGGATCAGGTCATGGGGTTAGAACCAAAATCCCTCAATTTTCCTACGGACAGGGACGTACATAGAGCTGAACCGCCTGAAATTTTCCTGCTCTAGAAGCTTCCTAATTTTTTTCTACAGATAGATATATAAATAGATGGCTTCTTCTAGAATTCTCACGTTTCCTCTCCTGTTTGTCCAAAAGTTTCGGCTGACCTAGAAGCTTCTCCCTCTTTCTATTTTATTTTACCACTTTAAATATATAAGACTATATATAAGCATATTTTTGGATCTACCTTGTACCTCATATTTTATAGAGTATTTTGCCAACCCGTCCGGGTCTAAAATTATATTCATATTTTTATTTTTATTTTATTCTATAATTAATTATTCGTATTGGCTTCATTCATCCCGACACTCATTTGACTGAGTTATCCATTTTCCCGAGCATGAACCATTTTATATCTGAGGACCTTAAATTCCGTTATGGTTTATCGTATTTTGACTATTTTAAATTATTAACGTCAAATAGTATATTTTCCTTAAGTCGGAATACAGTCTGGATTATGTCGGATTTGGGGGTATTACAAAAATGAGTTCCATTATTCAGTTTACAGTTTGATAATCAAACCTGTAACCTAACCATCTACGCTTATTTCTCAACCAAATCTCATGGGATTTCGTTTGTATTGGTCCATACATCTTGGGGTTTTATTTCCCATTCATTAAAACATGTTTTGAGGTATAGTTGAAAGGTTGGGTTTAAAACCCAAAACTTGCAAATTGACTTTTGGAAGTCATTCATTTTGGTTCTTGATCGCGATTAAATGTTTTTAACACTCTTAGAGGGTCTAGTTGAGGTTCCAATAAACCAAAAATAGTTTGGTTAACATGTTTTTCAGACCTGTTTCAAGCAAGGTCTGTTCATGGCTGCTTCTCATGGGTTTGATGTTTTCGATCATTTTTAGGTCTCAATTCCATGCTTGAACAAGTTTAAACATGTTTTAAACATCAATATACATAATACAACCTAAATTAGTTACATATACGCAAGTTATTTTAGAGAGAGAAAATAAGGGTTGATGTATTCTCTCACCTTTTTGTCATTGATTCTCCTTCTTCTACCTCTAATTTCCTTCCTTAGCTTCTTGGTTCTACTTCCTCTTGATTCTCTTCATGATGGCAAGCATGCAGTGCATGCACTTGCCCTTATACATGGTTCCGCCGCCATCTCTCATTCCTCTCTCTCTCTCTCTCTCTCTCTCTACATGACCTCATCACCTCCAACCCTTCACTTCTCATAAATTTTCTTACACCCAATTAATTTTACTTATTCTCCTTTTTGCTTTCTATTAAATGGTTGCATGATATTTTGTATATTATATATATATATATATATAATATAACACACACACTAACACATCAAGACACACACACACACTTCCAGCCGACACACATACATTCACACACAGTTCATTAATTGCACACATTGATATAGACCTATATGTATTTTTATACACACACACACACATATATATATATATATACTTTTGTTTTCATGTGTATATATATATATACATATATATATATATATATATATACTTAAATCATATATATACTAAACACACACTTAATGCGTGTATTTTGCTTATTAAAATATACCACTAATAATCATATCTATAAGCATACTATACACATAATATAATGTATATAGACACTTAATTAAATTTGGCACTCTTTAACCCTTGGTTTATTCATAGTTAATTTTTAACTACGGTTTATTACCTTGTAAAGCGTGCCATATGACCCGATATTTGCGTCAGGGTGTTACACTCATTGCTTATTTGAAGCATACTATTATTCCCTAAAGATCACTATTTATTTAATCACCTCAGTTGTTCAAGAATCACCGATTTCCATTATAGCATATAGTCTTTTCCCCCAATATATAGTGTTCATCAATAATAAAACTCTCGATATTGGAACAGTTAGCATGTAGCCCAGGGGTTCTGTTTCTAAGTTCAACTTAGTAGTAAATGCGGGAATTATGGATCACTATGTAGAATCAATATTTAAATAACATATTGGTAAATTGTAAGAAACTGGAAAATACTTACGATTACTGGTACAGTAGCCTGATCACCTCCCAGTGGTGTTTTGAGACATTATCCTTGGTGGACTTTTAGGCAGTTGGGGTATTTAATTATGCCTTTATTGTCATCTTTGACCCTTTTTGGAAATTTCCTTCGCGCCCCATTTTATGGTCTTTACTGGTGCCACTACTTTATTGTAATGGTCACTGCTGAGGCCTAATTCTGAGTAGAGCCTTGGTGACTCTTTTCATAAGGCGTTCTATCCTGTCCAATCGGTCTAACCAATCCATCGTAATCGAAAGATTCCTGGCTATTGGTGTATTGCTGGTGTTAACCATTTCTATAAACGATAACCAGTCAAGGTGTATGTAATTTAACAATCAATGTTTACATAAAATTCTAACTTAGTAAAGTTAGTGTTATCTATTGACTGACTCTTAGACTCTAACAGTTCTAGCACTCTAATCTTGTCTCCCATGACTCGATCCTATCTCCCATGACTCACTAGAACCTAAGACTCTACTCTGATACCAAGCTGTCGCGACCCGAAACCCACTCTAACGGATCTCGTGTCGCGGGACCGACCTAATGGCTAACCCTACTTTTTCTCATTCTTCCTTTGTATCAGTATCAATGACCACAATGTAGACAATGTGAAACCTAAAAAATACATCAGCGGAAGTCTTAATATAAACCATTGTTTGAAAATGTTAAACATAAACTGACATAAACTTAACATGAACCACTTTTAGGTGGTGAGTACCTAGGAGAGACTACATCATTCTATTATGCTCCTTAACTGTCTCCCTACGTTCCTGAACTCCTATTGTGGTTCTGTAGCATTTTCACCTGAAAAAAGATAGTAAGTGGGGTGAGCTAACAAAGCTCAGTAAGTAAAAGCCTGTCTCAAATACGGGTTAGGGATGACATAGAAGAATATAATTCAAGGTAACATGATAGCTAATCATGACAACGATTGTAGTTAACAGTAAGATGCCACCATGGCCAATAAATAATAAAGCCCAATAACCAGTGTGAGTGATGGTGTAACATGAATATGGATAAGGCTCAATAATAATCATAATCAACATGAATACTGCCATAATAAAATGGTCACAATCAAGTCCAATAAATAGGAACAATCAGTACAAAACTATTCATAAGGAACTGAAAACATCCTATGAATCCAATGAACGTCAATCTAATAATCAAACATGAATGATACATTTTCTCTGTTCAGGGTTTGGCAGACCCTCGGTCCTTTAGGGCCCAGCATACCCCCCATTTTCATGAATGCATATAATATGCCTATTAAACTCACTGTGTAAAAATGCCATCTTTGCCATGTGTCTGTTTGACCCGCAGGTCCCATAAATTGACCCGTAGGTCCAGTCAATCAGATAATATTGCATGGATAATGTGACTGAGCACAAAACCCGACATTTAACATAAATCAGGATTCTATTGTATTCCACATGAAGTGTACAAAGTATGGAACATCCTATCATAAGCATACAGTGATAGACATCAATACAATAAATCAAGTCATAAGATATCAATCAATAGGCAATCACCAAATAGAACAATATCCATAGTGGGAACAATAATAATGGATATATATAAATGAGTACAATTTTTGGCACTAATAGAAAGATCGTGGCTTGGAAAACCACGTATAAGAGATAGGAATCCACTTCCCGTAACTTTTCCCTTTTCTTTTTGAGTTCCCTATCATTCAGTAGACATGTTTCAGTTTTAAACGCAATTCATCAAATTTTATGTCTCATTATTATAAGCATCTCTTTTACTAATTTAGAATCTACCATTTAGTTCAAAAGGTTTGAAACAATAAAAATTCATTATTTACTTAGTTTAATTAGAGTCCGTTTGACTCACATTTGACCTAAGGGTATTTTAGTAATTCCTTATGCCTCATTATAATAAGCATCTCTTTTACTAATTTAGAATCTACCATTGAGTTCAAAAGGCTTGAAACAATAAAAATTCACTATTTACTTAGTTTAATTAGAGTCCGTTTGACTCACATTTGACCTAAGGGTATTTTAGTAATTCCTCTCATTTGTAATTTATTACATAAATATTTAATTAATTTATTTCTTGGGTCATTTCATAATAATCATAAGTCTTGGGTCTATTTGTAATTTTACTAAACTTTGGGCCAAATCAAAAATTCAAATTTTAATAATAGTGATTAAGGCTCTAAATTGGAATAGGCTATCCCTATTCCCAAATTGTTTTCCTATTCGTGTATCCAACCCCTAATCCCATTTTAATTTTAAAAGTCAATCTCAAAGAATTGCACTTACTGCTATGGGAAATAACTTTATTGGGAAGCTTCTTCACGAACTGCTTAACAGCATACCTCCACTCTGTGGCATTCCCAATGATCCCATTAAACATGATTACCAGGTGCTCAAGCCTAAACCTTACAATGAAATAGATCACTCCACAACTTTCCTCAATCCCTTTTCCTTGCCCATTACCGCGATCCTCTCATCCGCCTCCCCACTTGCATCCTTCACCATGTCCTCTGGTGACTTATGGTCACCACCATTAACCTAAACCTTAAGATCACCTACCAAACATGGTTCTGAACCTATCTCATTCCTCCCATTTTTATGAAACTTAACCCTATTCGAATTGGCCAGTAATTTTGGAATACAATAGTCAACGCAACCCACGATTTTGTATAACTTGTTTGGATGGGGTAGAAACAGAGGGCTCTTTAACTGTAGGAACATTACCTGATGTTGAAGGTTTGTAATCTTTAAATTTTGCACTATCATCCTCAGCCACTGGACATCTCTACCATCATGCCACTGGTTCGTCATTGTTCAAAATCGTCATCAAGTTCGTCGCCAGAATTTCCATCAAAGCCTTCATCGTTTTCCAACACCACAACATCACTAGATCGCATATCTTCATCAGTGTCGAACATCACCATTAGATACCACCATAGTCTTCCATACCGTATGATGATCGTAGTCAACCGCCACATCACCGAAATCAACTTCAACGTCAACACTAACTACCAGATCTATTTCAGATCTAGCCGCTGCTCATTGTTATTCATCATTGATCATTATTGAATCACAGTCGCAGCACTGAAAAATCTATATCAGCTACTGTTCAGTCACAGAATCAAAACCATCGGATCGCAATACGTTCCCACGATCCATCATCATCGTTGACCTATAGCAAACCCTATGTACTTTCCATACTTCGGTCCAGTCATTGTTACAAGAGTTTCCATTGTTAACATCGTGGTTACTTCACAATCTAGATCCTTTGTGATACGCCAAAAATATGTTAAACTTGCCAAAATCTGACACGTGTCTAGATGTGCTCTGGGCAGATCATAGTCACTAGGTATACTGACCTGACATCAAAAGGGGAAGCCCTGAAGGGGTTCTCCTCTGTAGTGATGATCTCGCCTCCATCACCTCGGTCTGTCGAACTCGTAATAATGGGACAGGCGTTGACGGAAGCAGTGATGCAAATACTCATGATGAGATCGGTTCCGTCTGACAACAGCGCAGCCTAGCCCTGCAAAGAGGCAAAACAGGTTCCTAGCCCTACAAAGAGGGACCTTCACTGGCAGCAGTGACGTACGCAATCATGGTAAAACTACCCCCGTCGCATGACATCGAGGCCCACACTTCATCAGCTTATATATACACCCTTGAAGGTACGTAAAAAAGATATATATATATATATATAGAAAACTTCTTTTAAAATATTAAAAAAAAGTTCCATTTCTCTCCTAATCTAACTTAATCATCGGAGGAGCTACCACCGGAGTCTCCCTCGGTGGCATCCTAACTACATTTCTTCTCAGGTTTTATATCAACAGAAAGCAGAACCCCGATGGATCAAAAGTAACAGCAACAGCTTGGCGCCGTCTGTGGGAACGACTATCGTTCTTTCTAGTTCCATTATCTCCAAATCAACTCCATCATGGCTCCAAACCTCCATCCAAGACAAGTCTCTCGAAGCCAACCTTTAGTTGGAAAAAAGGAGGGGGAAACCCCCAATCTCGTGCAACAGCAGCTCGACCAGATGCAGGCACAACTTTCTGTTATTTCTTAAGTTCTGGCTTCTTTAACCTAGAATCTACCAAGTCACCTTAACTATCTCCCCCCAAACGTCCCTGATGGAAGAGCACGGTCCCTTTCATCTCCAGGCGGAGGGCGTCGAAGAGGCAAGGATCCCATTACCCATCCATCATGCCCCCAAGTCGACGGTCATGCGAGAGACGAACCCCACTCATCAAATGGCCTGGGTGTAGGGATGCCACATCTTCACCTGACTATTCATTATCACACTAGGACAAGGATCCTGAGCCCTACGAATTCGGGGGCCAACCCAACACAACCGGCTATCCAGCCACAACAAGTGTTAGTCCCGCTTCAAAGGCAATCAAACCTCGGTACTCCCAACCAAGAACATCCCTAGCACACGAGACTCGAAGTTATCATGTCAGGACAACATCACTCGATCCCATCCAGAGTACCATCAAGGGCGGAAGAAGTGGCAGACTCAGTTGAACCAACAGCCTCAGCCAGGGAAGGCAACCTTCCCCCCAAGCAAGATGAAATAGCGAGGCTGTTTGGCAGATTCACCACTCCATTCACCTCAGCCATACTGGTAGAGGAGCGTCCTCGGAAGTTCATTGTTCCGAAGTTTACGCCTTATGACGGGTCGGAGGGTCTAAGGGACCATCTTTCTCACTATTAGCACACCATGGCTCTGTATGGGGCCACCGACGCCTTCTTGTGCTGCACGTTCGTGACGAGCCTCAAAGGCACGACTCTGAGGTGGTTCCACAGTCTCCCTCAAGATTCAGTCCCAAGCTTCTATGAACTCAGTAGAAGGTTCCTCGACAAGTTCTTGACGATTAAAAGACTCAAAAAAGGGCCAGAATTTCTTCTCTCAATAAAACAGTAGAAGGAGGAATCACTTCGGGAGTACATTGCTAGGTTTAACGCCGAGCTTACAGAGGTCACGAACTGTACACTGAGCTTCCTGGCTGTAGCCCTCCACGTAGGGCTAAGACCCGGGCGTTTTCATGATTCTTTAACTAAGAATCCTCCTACTGACATGGCTTCACTCATGGAAAGAGCGTGGAAATATATAAACTTGTAGGATACCAGGGCCTCCTTCCTCAAAGCCAGTGAGCAGGCTCAGAAGGGTGACAACACCCAAAAGAAGGCCCTAAATAGCACCCAGAAAAGAGCAAGGAGTCCAGAGGTGAGGACCGCACCCAGGTCTCGAAACAACCTCAACACTGGAAGTTTTGACACGCTCACACCGCTGAATGCCTCCCTCACTCACGTTTATCATCAGGTCAGGACGAATGAGAATTTGAAGGATCTGAAACCTTTACAAAGCCATCCTGATTCCAGAGATCGGAATAAGTACTGTGATTTCCACAAGAATCAAGGACACACCACCGAAACTTGTAGAAACCTCCAACAAGAAATCGAACAACTGATTCGGAGGGGATGCCTAAGGGAGTTTGTTCAACGCGATGGCGGGCAAAATCCCTAGAATCAGAGGCCCCAAAAACAGAGGCAAGACCAGAGGCCCCAACTGCAAAGATAGGGCCAGGGGCCCAAACAGGCAGAAGCTTGGAATGAGTAACCCCGTCAGAATAATCAGGTCATCCTTGTCCTCCATGCCGACAACTCACTGGCCGGCATGTCCAACCGAGCTAAGAAACGTTACGTTTGGGAGGCAAAGGCGAAGCCCGACATCCTCCAGATCTCAACAGTTGAAAAAAGACTGAGGCCCCTACCAAGCATCCAGTTCTCGGAGCTAGAGCTTGCTGGTGTGCACTGTTCTCACAGTGATGCCCTCGTCATTTCACTCAATGTGGCAAATTTTGATACCAGAAGAGTGTTGGTGGACACAGGATGTTCCATGAACATCCTGTTTCACGAGTCGTTCAGACACATGAAACTCCACACCACCGACCTAAGGCCACCACTACTATAATGGTAGGATTTGACGACAATTTGAGCTCGTCGATGGGAGGAATCAATTTACCGACCACAGTGGGAGAAAGAGACGACCAAAAGACACTTATCTCTAAGTATATGGTTGTAGACTCTCGATCCCCATACAACATCATTATTGGAAGGCCATGGCTCCATCAGATGGGGGCAGTCACTTCCACCCTTCATCAGTGCCTAAAGTACGTTCACAACGGGAAGGTCTGTACCATCCGAGGTTCCCAATCAACATCTCTGGAATGCCACGTCGTGGCATTGAAAGGAAAAAAATCAAAATAGAAATTATAGCTACCTCGGGAGCCCTTTGACTCTAGGGAAAGCACGGAATGCCCTATCAAAATTGACGAACCACTGAGTCCTAGAGGGAGGGATAGCATGGCAAAGCCAATCTGAGAACCCATCAAAGTACTGGTAACCTCTGAAGGAGAATAACACTACTTACAACTCAGTTCGGACCTGTCCTAGTTGTAACAAGAGGATATGATCGAGTTCTTAAAAAATAATTTATCCGTCTTCGCATGGGAGACCAAAGACATAGAGGGAATAAACCCCTCTCTCATCTGCCACAAATTGACGACCGACCCGTGCCATCCCCCTGTAAGACAGAAGCGAAGAACCTTCACCTTAGAAAAACACAAGATAATCAACGAGGAGGTCCAGAGGTTACTAGATGCCAAGATGATAAGGGAAGTCTTTTACCCAGAGTGGCTCGCTAACACCGTCCTCGTAAAAAAAAAAGAATGGAAAATGGCGGGTTTGCGTCAATTATACTGACCTTAACAAAGCATGTCCGAAGGATAGTTTCCCGCTACCCCCAGAATTGATCAGTTGGTTGACGCCACTGCGGGTCACGAGCAAATGAGCTTCATGGATGCATACTCCGAATACAATCAGATCTAGATACACCCCCTAGACCAGGAGAAGACGTCCTTCATCTCAGAACGAGGTCTTTACTACTATAGGGTGATGCCCTTTGGATTAAAAAATGCCGAAGCCACATAACAGCGATTAGTGAACAGAATGTTCGACCCTCTGCTCGGTAGCACCATAGAGGTTTACATAGATGACATGTTAGTCAAGAACCAGAAGAAAAGTGAGCACATTCAGCATTTGAGGCAGACTTTTGACATACTAAAGAAGCACAAAATGAAGTTGAATCCTTCAAAATGCACCTTTGGAGTCAACAGGGGCAAGTTTCTCGGTTTCCTGATCTCACAAAGAGGCAGACCCCTTGCAGATTAAAGCTTTGATAGAACTAGAGCCACCGAGGTCCAAAAAGGATATCTAGGCACTGAACGGAAGAATCGCAGCCTTGAACAGATTCATATCTAGATTTACCGATCATTGCCTCCCATTCTTCAAAGCTCTGAGAGGGAATAAGGCCCTTGAGTGGACCCCTGATTGTGACAAAGCTTTTTCAGAACTGAAGCAATACATGGCATCCCTAGAACTCTTATCCAAGCCAGTGCGGGGGGAAAAGCTCTTTCTATACGTTACAGTATCCAAGAATGCAGCAAGTTCTGCCCTTATCAGAGAAGAAAAAAGATGTCAGAAGCCCGTATTCTATGTCAGCAAAGCACTCCTTAGATTTGAAAAAAAGATACCCAGAGGTGGAAAAGTTGGCATTCGCCTTGATAGTTTCTGCCCGAAAGCTTTGGCCTTATTTCCAAGCTCACTCGATTGTGGTTCCAACATGCTACCCCCTAAAAGCGGTTTTGCACAAACTTGACACCTTGGGACGCCTGATAAAGTGGTCTGTGGAGTTGGGGGAATTCGATATATCTTACACACCCAAGACTGCCATTAAAGCCCAAGCCCTGGCGGACTTCATCGCAGAATTCACTCTAGCTCTAGAGGGAAACCTTAGAGCAAACACGGGCACAGCGGCATGGTAGCTCCATGTCGATAGCTCCTCCACCGACAAGGGTTCTGGAGTCGGTATTGTACTCCGATCTCCGGATGGAGTTACAATAGAGAAGGCGATCACCTTGAGCTTCAGAGCTTCTAACAATGAAGCTAAATATGAAGCACTAATCCTCAAGATGAGGCTGGCCTTAGAATTTGAGGCTCGCAGCCTTAAAGCATTCTCTGATTCATAGCTAGTAGTGGGCCAGGTCCTTAGCGAATTCATAGCCAAAGATGACTGGATGATCAGATATGCTGAACTGGTGAGCTCCCTAAAGAAGACATTTTCCAATTTCAGTATCCACAAAATTGAAAGAAGTCAGAATGCCCAAGCCGATGCCTTGGCAAACATGGCCTCTCACTTGAAACCTAATGAGGATTCTGAAGTCAGCATTTTTTGTCAAGCGGCACCAAGCATCCAGGAGATCCAACCCATCTACTGTGTGGAACGACCTAAGGACTGGAGGACCCCTATCTCTTGGTACCTGCAAGAAGGGGAGCTACTCGAGGAAAAGAACCAAGATTGAAGTATACGAATCAGGTTAGCACGGTACCTTATTCTAAACAAAAAACTCTACCGCAGGTCCTATACCCAGCCACTCTTGAGATGCTTGTCTCCAGAAGAGTCAGAATATGTCCTAGCCGAAATCCATGAAGAGATATGTGGAAACCACAACGAAGGTAGAACAATCGCACACTGAGCTCTAACTCATGGCTACTATTGGCCTGGCATGCTCGAACACGCCAAAGATTATGTAAAGAAGTGTAATAAGTGTCAACGCTTCGCCTCGTACCAACATCAACTGCATCAGGAGTTCACCCCTATTGCAAGTCCATGGCCTTTTGCCCAATGGGGGATGGATATTGTGGGTCCATTGCCAAAGGGCCCCCAAAACAGAAGATATCTGCTTGTCGCCATCGATTATTTCTCCAAATGGGCAGAGGTGGAACCCCTAACTTACATTATTGAGGTAGAGGTAAAAAACTTTACATGGAAAAATATTGTCTGCAGGTTTGGTGTACCTCGTGTCATCATCTCGAACAACGGCACTCTATTCACCGGGAAAGTATTCGAAAAGTTCTGTACCGACCTACACATTAGCCACCACTTCTCCTGACTTGGGCACCCCAAGCAAATGGACAAGCCGAAGTCACCAATCAAACCATCCTCGACGCCATCAGAAAAAGATTGGAGCAGGCCAAGGGAAAGTGGGTCGAGGAGCTCCCAAGAGTACTCTGGGCATACCGAACCACGAGAAGGACGTCAACTACCGAAACGCCGTTCTCACTTACATACGGTATCGAGGCAGTCATTCTTGTAGAGATCGGCATGCCAACGCTAAGGACGGAGGCCTTCAACCAAGAGGCCAATAATCTCCAACTGGCAGAAAATCTCGACCTACTAGAAGGAAAAAGAGAGTAGGCTGGAATCAGAGCTGAAGAATATCGACGAAGGGTGGCCAAAAGCTTCAATCAGAAGGTGAAGCCCGTGGCCCTGGAGCTCGGTGATCTGGTTCTAAGAAGGATCTTCCCTAACACTAAGGTTCTCACCATGGGAAAGCTATCCCCAAACTGGGAGGGGCCCTACAGAGTTATCAAGATTATCAGGCCTATGACCTATTGGTTAGAAGATAGTCTAGAAAACTAGTTCCGAGGCCCTGGAATATTGAGCACCTAAGAAAGTACTATCAATAAAGCTTCTCCTTATTGTGAATATGTTTCCCAAGTATATAGGCCCCTACGAGCAAGAGCGTTGTAGGCAAGGTCTCAATTCAATGCACAGGTCTCCAGACTTGGTCCATTAAAAGGCCCCTACGAGCAAGAGCGCTATAGGCAAGGTCTCAATTCAATGCACAGGTCTCTAGACCTAGTCCATTAAAAGGCCCCTACGAGCAAAAGTGTTGTAGGCAAGGTCTCAATTCAATGCACAGGTCTCCAGACCTAGTCTATTAAAAGGCCCCTATGAGCAAGAGCATTGTAGGGAAGGTCTCAATTCAATGCCTAGGTCTCCAGACCTGGTCCATTAAAAGGCCCCTACGAGCAAGAGCACTGTAGGCAAGGTCTCAAATCAATGCGCGGGTCTCCAGACCTGGTCCATTAAAAAGGCCCTTACGAGCAAGGGCGCTATAGGCATGGTCTTAATTTGACACACAGGCCCCCAGACCTGGTCCGTCAAGTATTGTTACAAATATTTCACCTCTGGAGCCGGAGAACTTTCTGAAGGCTCACCAGTCATCAGGTCAGAACGTTTATTAAATTAACTTATTTTGTCACAATAAATTCGCCTCTCGATCCACAGTTCTACTTTGAGATTCATTGCATTAAGTTGTTTTTGATTAAGTATTTAACCTTTGGGTCCTTATTAGTGATCAAGTCTAAAAATTTACTATCTTGTTCTGTTACAAGTTTGTCACCTCTAGGTCTATCTTGTTAGGTCTGTTTCCTTATCAAGTAATCAGGTCTAAAAATCTATTAGAATTATCTGGTTCTGTTATTAATCAGGCCGAAACCTTATTTATCAAATTTAAAGTCTGGCTAAAGTCTTGTTAGGTTATTTATTATTTGTCAATGTATTTTGCTTTGGACCCCCGCAGAAGGACAACTCATTCAGATCTAAATTGAGAATAACTGGAATAGGAAAATTCATAAGTATTCCAGATCTGCACAACAAGATGTAAGAGACAGTTGTTCTTATATTAACAGAGGCCCAAGCGGGCTGAAGTTTACAATGAGAAAGTAAAGAAATAAAGTAAATACATAAAGTAAATATATAAAATCTATTTTGGATCAGCGGGGGGAATGGAAGAAAGAGAGACATCATCTTCAATAACGACCTCTTGGGCTGGCTGGTCGGGGGAGTTCGGCATCGACTCATCTACCTTCACATCGTCCAGACTGGAGATGTCTAGATCCGGATATAGCTTTTGAATCCTCTTCCTGCAGAGAAGGTAGCCGGAGTCCACAAACTCCCTCCCCATAGAGTTAACCAACCTCATCAGACTTGCCTTGGTAACCACCCTGGCCTCTGCCTGGGCCTCCTCAATTTTTCGAGCCTCAACTGCCTCAATTTCCTTGAATTTTTTGGTCAACTCGTCTAAGTTCAGTCGGAGCTTATTTCTCTAATTGAACAAAGACTCCACTTCATGCTTCGCCTTTATGTATTGCTCGTTAAGATCCCCACATTTGATCTCCAAAGAGTTTGCATTAGCTCGAGATGCCTCGAGATCGACGCGTGCGGCCCTAAGCTCGGAATGGGCCACCATCAGACTAGACTTGGCGGCGCTAAGTTCGGATTCGACAACCTTCAGATTGGACCGAGCAGCACTGAGTTCGGTCTAGGCTATCTTCAATTCGGCCTGAAGGCTGCTGACCATCTCAGACTGGTCGAAACGATCCATAAGAATGCCTATCGCCCGAAGACCCAACAAACAATAAACGGAAAGTCAGTACAACTAAGACAAACAAATGACGCAACGAAAACCTTCGTCATAGAAATCTTACCCTGGCATGGCCCAGCATGAGATCGGTAATGATCTGCCTCGTGCTCTTGCCTTGAAAGCCTGGAGGAAGTGCTATTTTCAGAGCTGACTTCATGGCCTCTAACCTCGAAGGTTCATCGGCCGGATTGAAAGGGGCTGAGCTGGATCCCTCTTAAGGAGCTGTCGGAGGTGAGGACACAAATGCTTGCACCCCTGAGGCGGCCCCCGCCTCGATCGGCATTGATGTTTCGAGTCGGGGGGCCGCGCTGACTCTGGAGCTGGAGCTCGAGAGGCTTCAGCAAGCTCTGGAACCGGAGCTCAGGGGGTCTCATGAGAGGCTCGGGATATCAACCTCCTCTTCTTCTAAGCCGGGGGACAGCAGTTGACAAAGACGGAACCCCCGCTATCGTCTTCGAGCTCGGGACGTAGCCCGATAGAACAGACTTCTTCACTGCCGCCGTCTCTTCCTTTGTTAGATCTGCCTCCATCAAATTCCGAAGTGAAAGAATTTGATAGTGAGGATGGATGGGTGGCTGTAGAAGGCGACGATACTTGTCCTCGAGCTCGGTATTAAACGAAGGCCTTCTCTACTTCCTTTTATCTACAAAGGAAACACAAAAGGTTGCAGTTAGACAATCAAAACAAGAAGAATAACAAAAGAAAAAGTGACTCAGGTCTGAGTACTTACCCTTCGGGCCGGTGTGCCGAGGAAAGAGGCTTAGATGGTCCTCAAAATTTTTGCGCTCCCAGCCTCCCCCTACAAAGAAATACCACTTCTTCTAAGTTTTTTTGGAAGATGGTACCGAAGTCAGAGGTCTGAACCTCTGATCAAAGCATATTTAATAAAGTCCCTCCAAACTGAGGTACTTCATATCCATCTGACTATGAATAAGGTCCAAATCTACCTGGACCCCATTCTGATAACCTAAAACTATGAAGGCCAATAGCTGCCTCTAACTATTTACATTTAGATCGACAGGGCAAATGTCAAAGTAAGTAAAAAACTCTATTATAAGGGGATGGAAAGGGAAGCGTACGCCTATCTCGAACCATTCGAGATAGGCACAGATCTCCCCTCTCTTGATATCGTAGGGGTGCTCTGAGGGCTTGGGGACCCTACAGGTAACATTTTTTGGGAACCTATATTGTTTTCTAATAGCCTTCAACACTCCCCTAGTCATGGCACTCTCCCCCTCCTCTCTCTGCAATTGGCCAGATGAACTAGCCTCTTTATCACCGCATTCTCGAGTAGATTCGGAGGAAGAAGAAAAAACTGAAGAAGATGAAGAGGAAGAAGAGGGACCCTCATCACCGACTGTTTCTGATTCTACCCTAACCCCTATACCGTCGGAACCAGACACGACTAACCAACGGAATGGGGAAGAATGTGTAAAAAAGAATGAAGAAGGAAAAGATAAAGAGATGAGGAACTAAAAATTACCAGTGGGGGAAGAAATCAAGCGAAGTGGCCAAAAATCGCACGAGGTGCTGAAAATCGCGCAAAGTCGTCAGAAGTCGCCTGAGAGCACTTTGAAACTATTTGAAAGTGGTAAACAAAAGAACGGATGACTATTCCCACTATTTATAAGAGACAGTAGAGGCATCATTTAATGCCTCGAAAACCGAATGGCGGTCAAGTAATAAATAGCATCGATCATTCAAACAGTGACGCGCATAATAAATATGCCAGAAACGGCTGTTTTCCCCTCGAAAAACCAAACGATGCATTAACTGTTGAGCACGTAACCCCTTGAGATACGAAACGATGCACTAATTATCAAGCGCATGATCCTTCATAAGCCCTAGCCCAAGTTCTGTACACGTTCTCAGAACTAGGGCTCGAGGAAGAGTAGCTGATACGCCAAAAATATGTTGAACTTGCCAAAATCTGACACGTGTCTAGATGTGCTCTAGGCAGATCATAAGTCACTAGGTATACCGACCTGACATCAAGAGGGGAAGCCCTGAAGGGGTTCTCCTTTGTAGTGACGATCTCGCCTCCATCACCTCAGTCTGCAGAACTCGTAATGATGGGACAGGCGTTGACGGAAGCAGTGACGCAGATACTCATGATGAGATCGGCGCCATCTGACAACAGTGTAGCCTAGCCCTGCAAAGAGGCGAACAGGTTCCCAGCCCTGCAAAGAGGGACGTTCACTAGCAGCAGTGACGTACGTAATCATGGTAAAACTGCCCCCGTCGCATGACATCGAGGCCCATACTTCATCAGCTTATATATACACCCTTGAAGGTACGTAAAAAAGATATATATAGAGAACTTTTGAAGTATTAAAAAAAAGTTTCATTTCTCTCCTAATCTAACTTAATCATCGGAGGGGCTACCACCGAAGTCTCCCCCGGTGGCATCCTAACTACATTTCTTCTCAGGTTTTATATCAACAGAAAACAGAGCCTCGATGGATCAAAAGTAGCAGCAACACTTTGCATTGTCTTCATCGGAACCCCAACCACGACCATCTAAAAACCCGTTGCAGGATTTTGTTTTTGCCATCAATATAACTATCAATCCCCTTCATCCTCTGATAGCCCATTGCGACACCCAGCCAAAATTGATTAGAACAGAGGAGCACTGAATCCTAGATTCTGTGTTAAAGCATAGTGTCAAGAAGAACAAAAATCAACAGAACATTAGACCCGACTGTTCACCTTTTAGCGTTGGCCAGCCCCTTCTTTTTTTTCTTTTTTTTTCTTTCCCTCTCTCTCTCTCTCTTAGATCTGTACCCACCGCCCCCTTCAGCGCCCACGGTCTCTCTCTCTAATCCTTTTTTTTTTTTGAATTCAAACTCTTAGATCCAGAAAACAAGCCCCTCTCCTTATCCCACTCGTTGGTGTATATGTGTATATATATATATATAGTGCAGTTACTATTTACAAACTCTCATTCCCTTTACTCTGATATTGTTTTCAAGTTAATATAATCAAAATAGAGTGATTAATATATTGCAAGGATTAGTCCTTTCTTGAATATACTTTCCAATTTCATTTTCCCACATAAGGATCGCAAACAAAACCCAATGGAAAGAACCATATATTTCTTAACGTGTAAAAAAAAAAATCCCATTAAGGATGTACATAAAAATTCAAAGTCAGACAAATAAAAACAAACCTCAAATTCACGTCCATACGCATCTTCCTACATATATATTTATATATATTTTTATTATTTTGTTAAATTTTATTTCCTTTTATTTATTATTATTATTATTATTATTATTATTTTTATTTTTATTCTGATATTCGTTCATGGCTTCTTCGAGCATCGCCTGTACATTATCCGTACTTTCGAACTATTGTCATTCCAACCTGTCCATTTTATTCGATATTATGATAAAAAGCCTTGGGGGTTCGGGTTTACAGGGCTCGATCGATTATAGTTTGGGTTAGGGTGTTACAGAAATAGCCTTGGAAGAAGCTAGGGTTTCCAGCTACAGTATCGAACCAATCGGGGACGGTGAAACTGAGTTGAGTTAACTCGTTGATTTAAGGTCGAGTTGCTTGAGCTGACTCTGCCATGTCATAGGTCAGCCTTGAGTGGCATGACATCATTTTAGCTTTCAAAGATGCAAAACTACGTCATTTTACAAGAAGGGTTTTTAAGTTTAAAAACCCGAATGAGTTTGTTTGGTTACACGAATAGCACAATTAATTTAATATTCGTGGTAGGGATGGTGATATCCTCTCTAGGTTAAGCGTCCATATCTGTCGTTTGGTTTTCAAAAACATTGAAAAATAGAATGGGCATTGTTGCGCTAAGGAGTCGACCCCCCAACTTGAAGGATTAAAGCCAAGGACCAAACTAAAGGACCATAATTGTCTTTTTATAACTTATCTTAACTATATATATACATATATATGACAAAAATTATAAAATAAATTATTAAAATTATTTAATACCAATTTTAAGCCAATCAAAATGTAAGGAGGGGCCACCCTAATATTTTTCGATGCTCCAGACTCAATGGCGGAGTCCATTTTGGCAGATGAGATGTCAAAAAATTAAATACATTAAATGAATAATTACAATAGGAAAATATAATTTTCTATTTTGGCTGGTTTTCTACATAATTTTACACTTTTAAGAAAGTATAAAATTTTACACTTTTCACAACTAATGAGTTTTCAATCAATGTGCTTCAAATACTGTTTCTTTTTTCACATTTATTCTACCTTAAAAGCTTTCTTGACAATCCAAACAATTAAAAAAATTCATTTTTTTATGAAAGTGTAAAATTTTACACCCTTCACTAGAAAAGTGTAAACTTTACACTTTTGCTTAGACGATTTTTTATAGTTTTTGAGTGATTTGTTTCTTCAAATTTTCATATTAAATATGGATCTTATTTGATAAATCTCGATAATTGGAATTCAAATATATAAATTTTATTAAAAATAGATTTATAAATTACGAGTTATTGAATTTTAAAGTTGCAAAAAGAATTTAGAGTTGTTTCTAAATTTCACGAGATTGAATAGAAAGGGTATTTTGGGGTCTAAATATTTAAAGGACCGCATGGGTTAATATGTTTAGGCTTGGACTAGATAATAATTTTGCTACATGTCATGGACTTTTGGCCTAACAACCCCAATTTTATATCTTATTTGTTGATATGAGTTGAGCTATGTGTTGATCTACACTTTCAATTGTCGGCTAACCCTGTTGTGAATCTGGCATTTTGCTATCTTGTGCACATTGTTGTGGTTGTTTTGGTTTCCTTTATCTAAATTTGGCAGCTAAAATTTGACTTTAATGATTCAATAATTTGTTGACTTTGTTAGTCAATCATATTTACAATTGAGAACCCTTGTAGATTTGTGCAACTCTGACCTGATGGTATACTTTCTTGAAATTTGAAATCTTGTGATTATCATTTGTTCATATATCCTTTCTTAACCCATGACAGAGTGAAAGATTTCGAAGTTGTTTGGGAAAGCCTTGAAGTGGATTTAGTGGATACAACAATGGTCAGGTCAAAGTTTGGTAACTTCAAAAAACTAACAAACCAATTTTTTCCCTACCTTGTTTTGGACAAAAATAAGTCTACATGTAAAACAAGGGAGGGGTTGTAACACTCCCTCCCAGCAAATTGGGAATCTAAAACAATGTAACATAACTTAGATTAATGAAAAGCCCTTCAGTATCCATAAATAGTGTCAACATGAAGCCTAATCGAGGTAAGTCTAGAACAATCATGAATTGACCTGATTAGTTGAGGTCAACAAAGGACAATTCCCTACAATCCCCAAACATCAAGCCCAAGTAAATAGACACATTGCCAATAATTAATAAATAATAAAATTATTTATTAATTACAAAAAATAGAAAAAAATTGCAATTAAATGCATAAAAATTTGAGAAAAATTAAAGAAAAATACAAAACTTTATGGCTCATCACCATGACCAAAAAAAATACATTGGAGGTCAAATTTCACCCACCAAGTGTGTGTGTGTGTAAAAACATAGAGATGTGTACAAGAAAGTAGTGAAAAAGATAGAAGAAAAATTCAAAAAAGAGAATTAAGCTCTCATGTGACTAGCATATGAGGAGGGAAGCTACTGCACACACAAGAGTGTGTTGTGTGTGTGTGCACATAGCCATATACAAGTATGGGGGGGAAGGGGAAAAAAGTAGAAAAGTGAGGAAAATAAGGAAAAAGGTGAAAAAAGGGTGTGGGGCTTGCTTGTGGGAAGGGGAGACTTAGCCTAAGTACAGTTGCACACTCCAAGCAGCCCATCAACTGCCTTCAATAGTGCCACACCTTACTTGTAGCCTCTTTTGACAAGAAATACACTAAATGCAAGAGAAGGATATCTAACTTATAAACAACACCCACTCAAAACTATAAACACGATTGAAATGAGTGAGAGAAGGAGAGAGATTTCGTGCAAAGAGGAACTAAAGAGACTGTCGGCAGAGGGAGAGAAGGAAGAGAGAAAAATTAGAAAAAATCTAAGATCTGCTCAAACAAGGTAAAAGACTAAACTCCATTGTATTATTTAAGCTTCTGAGTATATTTTTAGCATAATAAGACCCCTAGAAGCAGCTTGGAGCCTCCAGAATGACAAGTTCAAAGGAACCGTCATTAATGGAGCTCAAAAGAACTACCCAGAAAGCGACCACAAAGAAATGAATTTCTAGGAATGGGATCTTACTCTAGATCCAAAATGGTTCATAAAACAAAAATAACTAAGCCATTTAACTCAGAAACGAGCCTGTAACAACCTAACTTAGCAAAGGAGAATAATCGGTCACATTGACCAAACGTGATCTAAGCCCCATATTAAGACCCTAGGATGATTGAGGATCACCCAATGATCAAAATGATCAAAGAATCATTGATTTTGGTGGAGAAATGGCCGAGATCACAATGACTTAAATGGTCATTGAAAAAATGGCTTAGGATTTCCTCTAAGTCTATTTGTAGTGATTTAAGGAAGGAAATTAACCCCAAACAAGTAAAAATGTAGTTTACGAAGATTTAGCATAAAAAACTAGTCAAAACAGTGGAAGAAAAATGGTTTAAAAGCTTAAAACAATTTCCAGATTCCAACGCCAGTGCCGGAGAAGATGACTGGCTGGTCGCCGGAAATGCAATGAAGAAGGAACTGTTCGGTATCGGGTCGGACGGGTCAGATCCAAGTTCAGGTCAGACCCGACCCACGTGGTAGTTAAGCTTTAATAAAACTACGTCGTTTTAGGAAAAGTTAAAAGTTTTTTTTTAATCCATTTTGGGTTGTTTGGTTATAAGGGTAGTAAATTGATTCTTAAGCTAGTCGAAGCAGGGATATCCTACTTCGATTTAATAGACTTATCTGCTATTTGGTTCTGAACTCAACAAAATATATATATATATAAGGGCACGTGTTGCGCTTGGGAATCAAACCCAAGACCAAGCCACTGACTAAGCCCAAAGACCTAAGGGTTGAGCCACTGAGGCACAGCCGAATCTGTGCTCATAAGCCCACCAAGATAATATATATATATATATATATATATTCTAAAGTAATTTCAAAAAAACCTACCTACTGTATTTACACTTAAGCCCTTAAGAATATACTAATTACACTAAAGCCCCACATTTCTGGTAAATTATGAAATTGCCCCCCAAAGATGGTCAAAATAACTTTTTTACCCCTAAACAAATGCAAGAATGACATCTACACCCTTAGAAATTATATTTAGCATAATTAATGCTACACATGACCAAATTAGGATCCGAAAGAACCTGCGTTAAGGTTTTTCAGCATTCTGGATCCAATGGTGGAGTTGGTTTTAACAAATGAATTTTCTAAACATGTAAACAAAAATCAACGAACACATATAGTGCAACTTCACAGATAAAGTTAAGTAGTCAAATAGATGCCAAAAATTACGAGACTTCATACTTAACCTTTTAGGACTATCCCTAACTCAATGACGAAGTCCACATAGCAAAGTGAAACATGGATTAGATAGACCCTATGTAATGTATTCTCTAAACCGTACTTAATAAGTGTTAACTACCTTAATAGGACCCACATAAGTCATGGACGATGTCAAGTGGAAAAGAAAATTCGAATGAAGGCTGAGAGCAATTGCAAGGACATGTGAGGTGGTTAGCTGGAACCCCTTTATCTATAAGGCACCATTTGTTCATAATGGAAGAATGAAAATGAAAGGATTGACCCGAGCACAGTCCTATGGACAAGAAAGCGTGGGTGACAACTTTCTAGAAGTAGAATCACCCGAGAACGAGGAATGTGATAATGGCTACAAGAAAGCCACCACAGAACCAAGTGAGAATAAAACACAAATGTTAGGTAAGTAACCCTGGACCTTGAAGTGGAGAATTCCATCAATTACATCTTTATAGTTTTATAGTGAAGCATGTAGTATCTTACCACTTATGAATATCATATTAAATGTTTTATTGCATGACTCTTTTCAAAATACCGAGATAAATGTTTACATGTTTTAACTACATCTCTTTAAATGCTTTATACAGTATGAATAGTTTAAATGATAAGATTTGCAAGTACACTTAGCATGAATGTATACACCATAAAATGTTCATGATAAATAGTCGTGCCCAGGTGGAGGGTTAAGCCATATTTATGACATAGTTATGCTCGGTTAAGGGGTTAAGCCAGGCTGTGTAGGCCTAGAGCTCTAGATTACACATAGTCACCTAGGTGACTAACCAAGACAAAGAAAAAAAAAAGGGATTGGCATATACGATTTCGTTGCATTGTTACAAATATAAATCATGTTTTCTATGCTCTACTCTTGCGAACTGTTTAGTAAGAAAGCTTGCATAACTTCTTAAATATTAGTAATATGCATGCAATTTCTAAATGATAGTAATTTCAGCATAAATCCATGAGAGTTTATGAAAGAAGTTTCAAAATCCATAATAGGGAACTTGATTTATTCACGATCTTTTCTTAAAGCTCATAGGGTTTTATCATGTGTATTCCTGGTGGAGCCTTAAGTAATGTAGCTTGAAGGAAGAAATTCTAATTACAACGCTTTTAAAGAAACGAAAATTTTGGCCAAAGAGTTGTACTTTTGTAGGAGTAACCAAAAGAAAATTTAAAGTTGTAATATCTAGACATTTTTGTTTAATGAAATTTTAGTTATGCTAAACTATGATTCAGTTTTTGCTACTGTACAAGTATGAATGCATGGAATGTATATACCAGACAAGAGGCATTCAATTAAACATACCATCAATATACTACATTAGAGTTAGTATATTAATGAGGTGCCCAACTAGCCAATCATTGTCCCTAATCCGCACAAGGTGGTTCTGGGATGTGACAGGGGTGGTTTTTGTTGGGCCTGACTGCTCTTTCATCAAAAAAATTTCTTTTCAAAAAATAAAAAATAAAAAAACCAATTGTTCCTCCTAAATCTCATCCATACTCAAAAGACTACAATAATTTGCAAGACCAAGAAGATATTGTTCATCTCTACACCTTTTCGATCTTCGTCTTCTTCAACACAGGTATTATTTTATCATGAAAATAGATCTTTTTTAATGGGATTTAGGGCCTTTAAGATTTGGGTTAGAAGATCTATGATCTTTTTGAAAGGAAATATATATTTTGTTATGGTTTCGAAATTGAAAGGAAGGAAAAAAGAGAAATCTAAACAAAAAATAATAAAGGGATCAAAATTTTTCCATGATATTTTGTACTTGAAAGGGGTTTGAGGGTTTCTATATGTTGATAATTGATTGAAGGTGGGATTTTAAGGAGAAATTGAGAGATGCTGAAAAGAAAGAAGAATATTATCAAATTTGGAATCCACAACCAGAATTAATAGAGGTTGAAATAAAGAGTTTATGTACCAGACTACATCTCATAAAGTTTCTCTCTCTGTGTACTGAGTTTGTATGATATAAAAATGAAGCAATATCTGTGTATGGGTGTATCACTTGAAATAATAAGTGAAAATATAAAATTATAATTCCAATATTTGACAAATAACTTTTAAATTAATACTAGTTCAACTTAAAATCTATATTCATATGAACTAGTTAAGAATAATTGGTTTTGTGTTGAACCGAACCAGATTTTAAGATTCTCAAATAAACCCTTACTGAGATTAAGCCAGTTCGACATAAAATTATAAACAATTTTTCAAGTGATACAAATGGTAAGGGAAAAAGTGAAAAAATTGATAAAGGGAGCTAGTGACATGCATATGGATGACCTTGTTGGTGTACAACTCCAAGACTATAGTATGAATTAAGCTTTATACGAATTGTACTCTTATTAGACAATGTGATAGTGATATCGGAAGATGTTGGCAGACTTATGTTATAATTAATGATGTGATTACAGAATTTGTACTTGGAGAATATATTGTTATTAAATGTTGAAATTATGTTGGTTATGAGATAAGTTGCATTTGTGTAGCTTCCATATTTGTTTTTTTTTTTAAAAAAAAAAATACTTGCAAAGTGTAATTCATTTGATTTTGTACGGCCTATCTAGGAGACAACGTCAATCTTGACCTAGGATTTCGTAGAGGGTGGATTTCGGGTCGTGATAGTTTTGGTTTTATAGAGAAGAGGATTAATTGGATAAAATAGTGTGTTAAATCTACCTCGGCCTCTACTATTGTTAATTGTTCACCCACTGAGCAATTTACAATGAACATGGGGTTAAGGCAAAGTGATCCTTTATCACCTTTCTTATTTAATATTGTTGTAGAAGGTTTGAATATTTTGTTTGAAAGAGTTAGGCAGTTGGGTCTAGTAAATGGGATAAAGTTGGGGCAGATTGAATTACCTTTTTCTCATCTACCGTTTATGGACGACACAATAATTTTCTTCGACGCAGATTGGGGCCAATTAATCAATGCTAAAAGATTATTGCAATGTTTTGAGGTGGTGTCAAGATTGAAGATTAATTTACATAATAGTTCAATGTGTGAGATATATGTAGAGGACCCTTTTATTGATGATGCGGCTTATGTGTTCCGTTGTTTGAAACATGAATTGCCCTTGAAGTATCTTGGCTTGCCCTTGGGAATATGTCCAAGGTTACAAAGGACATGGAAACCAATTATGGATAAATTCGAGTCTTGGTCGGCTTTGTAGAAGTGTAAGTTTTTGTTGTTTGGTTGAAGGGTCACTCTAATGAATTTTGTATTAAGTACTCTGCACATTTACTATTTTTCAATCTTTAAGATCCCCTGATGGAGTTTTGAAGAGGTTAGAAAGCTTTCAGCGAGCCTTAATGTGGGAAGATAATGACTCAAATAGGAAAATGCACATGGTAAGCTGGAATAAAGTTACTTTTAAGTAAGCAACAAGGTGGTATAGGAATACGAAGTTTAAGGATAATGAATGAAACATTGTTACTTAAATGGTGGTGGAGATGGGGTCAAATAAAATAATAGTTTGTGGAAGTTGATAATTTGTGCAAAATCTAGTTGTAATATAAGTAGTTGGTTTCCTATGGTTTTGAACTCTAATAAATTGTTACAGATATGGAAGGATATTGTAAACATTCCTAGCAGATGTAGGGACTTATTTAATTTGTTTAGAAAGAATGTCAAACTGGTTTTGGGTAATAGAAGAGACACCATTTTTTGGTCAGATGTATGGTTTGGTGATAAAACATTGAAGGAAAGTTTTCCTAGATTATTCATTTTGAGCTTTGTTAAAAAAGGGTTGGTCACAAAGATTTTTGCGAATGAAAGTTCAATTACGGGACTCCTTGGTTTTAGGAGAAAAATTTTCACTTAAAAAAATCAGAGGCCCAAAGAATCCTCTTGTTGTTTAGAGATGCTCTGATAATTAATCAAGCAAGGATGAATCGGTTGGATTGGAGTGGCAGTTTTTTCAATGGCTACATTGTTTCTAATTTATATAGGATGTATGTTGAGAAATTGGGCCCTTCAAATAGGGTGGCAACTAACTCATGGAAGAATGTTGTGTCACGACCCGCGACCCCACCCTATGTGGATCTTGTGTCGCGCACCCGATCCGACGCTACTTGTCGAACCAAGGGTCTCAACTTGCTACACAATCAGTGCTACTAACATGCAACAACTAAAATGCAGAAGAAAATAAATAAAAGCTGCATGTGTTATATATAATGTTTACAAAATGCAGAATACAAAATTTCTTAATACAACTGTTCATCCCCAAGACGTGGATAACATGGGAGAGCTATAAGACTGTCTGTACTAAGTATTACACTGCAGCTTCAAAAGCAAATGTCCACCTCTTAGCTATCAGACTCTAGGGTCTGTCCTAGATATCTGTACCTGCATAATGTTGTGTAGTATCTGATAAGCTATGAAAACTCAATAAGTAGTCCTTTACTCTACCATGTGCACAAGGGTATAAAAGAATGCTAGCCAGTCAACGAATATATAACTCAATATCAGATGATGGAAGTCAAAAGATAAGGAAAAGAAACTGTTATGCCAACGATGTCATACTGCTATAGTCATGAGCTATCTCAAGTATGAAATGTAAGCACTGTACTGAAAGCTGTAAAATCTCATGATCATTCAATAACAACATAACATGATCAAGCTATGAATATCAACAATAAAAGATAGTGATATCAACTAAAACTGAGATGCACTGGTGCTGGTAGGGCCCGGCTACCCCTTGAGCTCATATTTAGTTCCAGTTGGCTGTATAAATATTCAGTTCCCATTCGGGCTGTATAAATATTTAGTTCCAGTCGACTGTATGAATACTGCTCTGTGTACACTGTGACTGTACGTCCCATGCCTCGCATAGCAACGTAGTAAATGTTCCACTTGGAACCTGGACCCGAAGGTCCTAAATAGCATCAGAATGGATATGTGACTGAGCACAAATCCGGCACTAATAATATATCAGGATCACGCTATCTTCCACGAGGAGTATAGTGGAATCATAACTGATTCTAGGCAATCTGACGTAACAATAGTTTTCGAGGCTACGGTTACTAGACTGCTTTGAATAAAACTATCTGGCCCTCATGGCCCTAGGTACAAGTGTACATAAAGAAATCTGTGCACAAGTGTACAATCATGATCAAGATATATATATATATATATATAGAAATCAATAACTGTCTCCCACATGAGAGGGCAATATCAATGTGGCTAAATAAATACTAGTGTGGATGTATAGAGTACGAAAGTAATATATGTACAAGAACTGTGACATGGCTTGGAATGTAACACATGCAGAGATCGAATTTTACTTACCTCTTACTGTCTATGAACTAGAAGGATTTAGACTGCCTTCTCGTGTTCCTAAAATTCATGAAACACGTTTCAGCCTATCGCTACTTGAATTATGCTATTCAACAAATTTTATGCTTTTATATCTTAAATTATTCTTTTATGAAAATAAACCCTACCATTGAATCCAGAACGTCGAAGAAAGTCGGTTTAGGCTTTCGCGGAATTCAATTTGGACTTCTATACTAAAAAGGGCAAAATGGTCATTTTGCACTTCTATGAGTCTTTTATTTTTTGGGACCCTGTCTCGCTAAATGGACCTCACCATTGGTCTTAGAATGTCCGAGATAGTTGAAATACACTATTCATACGTTTAATTTGGACATCGTTACTGAAAAGGGTAAAATGGTCATTTATGCATTTATGGTTCTCACTTCTCGAGATCTCTTTTCATAAATTGGACCCCACGGATGAGTCCAGAATGCTCGAAAGAATAAAATTTCACTATTCATTCATTTTAATCGGAGTCCGTTTGACTGCTTTTTGACTCGGGGGTATTTTCGTAATTTTTTATTATTTTAAATTAATTAAATATATTAATATTTTATTCTGGGGCTCAAATCATAATAATTAACAGTTGGGGGTCAGTTTGTAAATTCTGTAACTTTCTAGGTCAAATTGTAATTTTTGAAAATCCTATTCTAAATAGGAATAACCAAACAGTGCACAGTGATAGAACAGGGATAGGATATCCCTATTTTGATTTCAATTTGAATTTCAATTTCTTACACATGCAACCAAACACTCCCAATTTGATTTTAAAACTTTTTAAACTTAAACAAAACTGTGCCGTTTCACTTACCCGTTTTTATTTCGGTCGAGTCCCGACCCGGACCCGAACCCATAACCCGATACCCGAACCCCAAACAGGACCCTTCTTCCCTGTTTTTCCTGTGGAACTCTGGTAGGGTTCCAGCATGAACAGTTCTTCTTCTTCGGCAACGGCAACCGGATTTTGGTCATTTTTAAATGCCTTCCTTTACTGTTTTTCATGGAGATCTCATATCTAGCCCTAGATTTAAGTTTCATTCATTAAATCTCCACAAATATGGCCAAACCTGTGGCTCCGACCAACTGATCATTTCAATTTTCATGCTTGGTTTCTTACTGTTTTCACTTATTTCTTTTTCATTTCATTTTCTGCACTCTATACGATCAGTCCCTTGTAGTTTAAACCAAGTTTTTAGCACAAAAATACACTAACCCGATTTTATCTCATAAACCTGCAACTCAAATTATCTTGGTCATTTTAGCATTATTTCTTATCATTCTTTTTGCATTTGAAAGCTTAAATCATGCTCGTTCAGAACCTCTATTTTAAATTAAACGAATCATGCTAGAAAATTAAAAACAGAATAAACCCACTTACCTCAAATTTCTGTTTTCCTCTCGGTACAGGTTACCTTTTCTCTTCTGTTCCTCTTGGTTCACTCCTGCGTTCTTCTCAATGATTCTCTCAACTTTTAGACAGTGCTCACAGCCCTTGAATCTCTCTGTTTTCCTCCTTACACGACCCACATATACAAACACAACACCACCGACATCTTTCTCTCTCTCTACCCTCTCTCTCTTTCTTTCTCGGTTTCTCCCCATCTAGAGCCCCTTTCTTTGACCTAGGTTCTGATTTCTCTCTGCCAAATGTAACATTGCATTTATGGCTTGGGAGACTTGTGTGTGTATATATATATATTATATTACATGCACCACACACACACATATTGCCCAACCGACACACACACACTGTGCAGACCTGCTTGGCAGTCCCCTTCCTTGCTTCCCTTTCTTTTCTTTTCTTTCTTCTTCTTTTCTTTTCTTGTAGAATATCTTATCATATATATATATATATATATATATGTATTTATCATATATATATATATATATATACACACATATAACACACGCACCACACACACACACGTATACACTGTTACACACACTGCTCCTTACATGCATGCCCTTAGCATGCTGCCTTTCTCTCATTTCCTTTTTCCTTTTTCTCTTTTTAATTCCTTATATATATATATATATATATAATACATCATGTTATACACATGTATACATATAAAATACATATTTTATACGTGTATATATATCCATATGTAGGCATATAAATCTATTTTTAATCATATATACATACACTCATTTTGAACAGGCCACACACATACGTACATGTATGCATGCATTACAAGGCATAATTCTAGGACGCTCGAGAATGGCCCAATACTGGCTATATAACTGATACTATTTACTTTCTATAACCATACAGTACATTTGACATAATGATATAGAGTTTAAACGGTTCGGTTTACAACTATTAGTACACTACCCGACCCGATTTACCTCAGTATACGTGCTAACCCAGGTCAGGGTATTACATGTTGGCCCACCAAAAGTAAAGTTTTTGGGATGGTTGGCATGGAATAAAAGGATGAAAGTGGCTGAACAGTTGATGAAAGTGGCTGAACGGTTGATGAAATTTGGTTTGTTAGATATTATAGATAATAAGTGTCATTTTTTCTGGGGTTGAAATGGAAATTGTTGATCACATTCACTATTTGGTGAAAAATATGGCTAATTTGGTCAGAAGTTCTTTGTTGGTATATGATTTAGTGGGTGTGAGTGCCACTGTTGGAAAAACCCGATTGTCCCCTCCTAGAGGTAGGAGGGAATGTCCTAAAATTAGTGCATGTGAAAAAGAAAGAGGCGCCAACTTATTTTGGGTAAATAACAAACAAATCTATTTACAATCTATGAAGAATACATGTAAAGAAATAGTAAAGAAAATTAAAAATTATAATGCTTTGGTCTTAATTACATTCTAAACCCATTAACATGGTTCAATGGAATAAAGAAAATTAGTCTATAATAAACTAAAAAATTCTAAGTTAGGGAGCACTCCTCTCTATGATAAAAGGAGGGGAGGTAACAGGCTAACACCTATCACTCACTTCTATCAAATAGGGATAGAAGATGGTGACTTGGGTAAGAAAAGGGTGGAGTGAGAGCATGAAAAATAAATAAATAAAATATTAAGGCAAGAAAAGAGAGAATGAATGGACTTGGGCTCGAAAGCTTCCTACATATCCATTTAAATAACAGAATCAAATCCTACGTAGTTCTCCAATTTAACCGCATCTATGAAGAGTGATAAAATGGATTGAATTGGGTGAAAATCGAGAGAAGGGTTCAGGAAGCATACCTGATTATTTGAGTTGAATCCGACATCACTTCGGCTTGAACTCCTTGGCTTTGGATTTTCAGTTGTGCAGTACTCTAGCTTATGTTAGGTAGTACTTCAACTTGTGTAAGATAAAGCTTTGGCTTGTATAGGGCAAAGCTTTAGAAATATAAGAGAGAAATATATATATATATATATATATATATATATATAGAAAGAGAGAGAGAGAGATACAGAGAGAGAGAGAGAGTGAGAGAGAGAGAGAGAAAGAGGCTTAGATTAAGCCTTAATGGTTCACAATGAATCCCATAGATTGAAGGCAAATTTAGTGGCCAAGGGGCTTTATTTATAGGCAAATTTAGAGGTTTTATCCAATGGTTCACAATGAATCGTATCGATGGAAGGCTTAGATTAAGCCTTAATGTGCTAGCATATAAAATTGGAAAGTTTTAATGCACAAGAAATGTAATTTTTCAAGGAATAATAAAGGCAATAAATTTCAATTATAATTACCAAATTGCACCTAATTCGGTCGAGGATTTTGGGACATAGAAATTACCAAATTTCCCTTAAGGCACAAAAAGTCCAATTTGTCCCTAAGGACTAAAATTACCAAACCAACCCCAAAGGGAAAAGTGGCACCAAAATTACAAACTAGGGGTAGGATTTTGCTACCAAAATACCCTCCAAAGGGAAAAGTGACCTAAATACCTTTAAGGGACAAAAAGACCAAAATGCCCTTAAAGGGCGAAATAACCAACATACCTTTAAGGGGCGAAATGACAAAAAATTTCTTAATAAGAAAAATGACCAAAATTCCCTTAGTGAAAAAAATGACCAAAATGCCCTTAAGGGGAGAAATGACCAAAATGCCTTTAGTGGGCAAACTGACCAAAATCCCCTTAAAGGAAAAATGACCAAAATCCCCTTAAGGGACGAAGTGTAAAATTACTAAAATACCCTTAGGTGGGAAATATTATAGTAACTTCTCAAGAGTGATGAAACTACCCCTACACAATCAAGGGTCACAAAATAAGGTATCTATAAAGAGTCCCTAATTGGTGGAGCTTGTAAACAAGTAAACGTCAATACAAGAAAAGGATACCAATTTGGCCTGGACTATGTAATTGATGTGGTTGGACTCATTCTATGTGAGATTCCTACGTATACCCTAAGGCGAATCAGATCGTCTGTAGTTCGTGAATTGTGAAAGGTAGCCAAGAAGGAATGTTATCCATTAAGTTGGGAAGATTACCTAAAAGGAAATTTATCCTAATAGGTTTTCACAAGATCACGTCCTCGATGGATGACTTACCTAAAAGGAAATACAACCTTAATAGGTTTTTATGAGGTTACTTCCTTGAAGGATGGCTTGCCTAAAAGGAAATGCGATCCTAATAGGTTTTTATGAGGTTACATCTTTGATGGGCAGCTTACCTAAAAGGAAATGTGATCCTAATAGGTTTCTTGAACTTGCGTCTTTGGGCGGCTTAAGTAAAAGAAAACTCTATCCTAATAGGTTTTTCATAGGATTGTGACTCTCATGAGTCGAGGGAGTTTACACTTCTCATGTGTTGAGATTTTTTTGATTAGGAATGGTTTTGGATTTTGGTGTCGGATTATGACTCATTGAGGAGATGACTTGGCTTAAGTCCATTAGAGTACGAAACTTTGTGTGACTCCATGGGGGAATTGACTCAAGTGATGTTTACGATTTGAGAAGGCTATTTCATTCTCGAGCAGATTATTTAGTCAGTATTTGTTTACATGACCATTCCAAAAAAGAAGATGAATTGACTGATTTTAACCAAAATGGGCTATGATTCTTACATGTATTTGACCAAAATCGAGTTAACGACCACTTTAGCCTCATGATTAACACCAAATCATGGTAGGCTCATGAATAAATTTGGCAATCAAGATTTAGAATTACCAAGAACAGGCTAAAATTGAGTGAAAATGGGTTGTGAATGGCAAAATGGACCGAAATTGTAAAACGGGCCAAAACAGTCTCTGTGTGCGTATTGGCACACGGAGATGGGGGTTTCAACCCTCTATGTGCCAATTGGTCCCCTATGAGTGTTGATCAACACTCGGGGACCTGGGCACACCTCTTTAAATTTATGTGACTTTTGGTATTTTTTGTTGCATTTTTTAAAAACTTTTTTCTATATACCTTTGCTCATTTTGGACAAACTTGTGAATGACTCAAGCTTGAAGCATTCTACACTTGAACAAACCACTGGGAAGATCGAGCAACATGATTTTTATGCATGAGATCAAGAATAAATAAAGAAAATGATGAGTGAGAGTAATGACGATTTAGATTCCATACTCGACCTTGGTCGAGATTTTGTGGCACCTGCACCAGTACTTGGAATGATCCTACATTACAAACTTCCTCGAGGCACTCAGAATGATACAAACTTGATCTGGGAGCCAACCCATCATTTCACATCTCGAAACCCACCCTATATGGATTAGGGACTACAACTGGTTAGTTAATTACATCGTTCGCATCCACTTTGTGCAGGTGTGAGTAAATGCTATTGGTTGGTCCATCGGTGTGAAATTAACCTAGAAGGGGGGCTTGAATAGGTTTTTACCAAACTTTCATCCATAACACTAACTACAACAAAGAATAACACAATATTTGAATTGAAATTCCAAGCATTTTACAATCAATATGTTCAATTCATCCAATGTAGTTGTAATAAAGTGTTCAACACACAAACCAATTCACCACAAGCCTAATTCATCAACTAATCAATTTCAAATTCCAATTTCACAATTCAATTACAAATTTGATTATGTGATCAATTTTTAATTTCTCAATTCAATTAACAATCCAATTGTTCAATTTTGGTTCTCATTTATTCAACTGATGTACAATGTTAGAGCTGGTAATGGCTACTACTGCTACTACTCATCATCATCATCATCAAACTCATCAAGAGGAGTCATGACATGTGCTGGGGACCTCGAAAGAGTCCTATGAGTGAATGGATTGGGCAGGAGTACGGGAGTGTCAACAGTGAAGAACAGTACATACTGAGTAGTGTATATCCTAGTGATAAGGCTGTCAAATGGTAAAATGGTTGTGCGTCAGGTACCGATGGTCGACGAGTTGATGACTCCCAGAATGTAGGATGGAGCATGGATCAGAATAGTAGCATCAATAACATACAATACTATAGCATGTGAGAGTGTCAGTGTATTCTTATGGCTGACCGGGTGAAAAATGCTACACACTATAAGGTTAAGGATCTTACAACCCTTATGGAGATAACCCAACTCAAGAGTGATGGCCTTTGTATAGAAGTCCATTGGACTGTCAGTGCAGAGGGTGGATGCAATCAGATCAGAAGAATGAGGGATAGTACACTTATAGAAGAGAAAACTAGCCTGCTTAACTCAGGGAATGCCAAGAGTCTAAGCAATGAGGTCTGCGGTGAGTAAAAACTCAACATCGCAAATAGTGACCGGCGAAGTACCTTGGTCATTATGAACACTATAGTTCGAGTAAAACTCTCGAACCACGGTTTCGTCAGCCAGACTAGTGACAAATATGAGGGGTGGCCATCCTCATGACTCAAACATGCTATAAGCGAGTGTCTCACATATATCGTAATGCATGAATACCCTCTCAGCAAGGACAAGATGGGACATGACCGTGCATGCTCGTATCTTGGCAACCTAGGTTGCAAAGCACTCCAAAGTCCAAGGTGCCCTACCAAGACAAATGTGATAAGAGAAATGCTCATAAGACATAGGTACTATCTTAGATTACATGATCGCGTAGTATATATGACATAAAAATATAGGATGATCCTAAGAAGGTACTATATCAAGTGTACTGATCTAGCAATCCATACTAACCCTACTGTCAAGATGATAAATCAAATAAATGATAGGAAAGTGAAAAAGGGGCCCAAGGACTAACCGACTCAATGAACGGTGGGAATCTGAAAATGATTGGTGAAAGTGGAGTCCTCGACGCATAGATCACACTAACCGGAACGAAAAATGCGAATGATGAACACCGGGATCAATATCAAACGGAGAGATATGAGGAATTTGAGAAACAACTAGAAAAGCCTTCAAGAATTTGGTGCAAATGGGCGATTACTCAGGTCATTGAACTAATCAGTCAGTCTTTCGAATGAGGCTTTGTTTGAATGAGTAACAAAATCTGCTCTTCTTTAAAAAAAATAAAGTGTCATGCTTTGTTAAAAAATTCCTCTACTCAATTCAACTAGGGAAAAAAGGGGAAACCTTTTTTTTAAAAAAAAAAAAAACAACTTCAGTTTTTAGGAATAAAACTCTAAAGAGAATGAAAGGTGTTCTAAATTGAATCAAAAGATTCAAGTAATCCTTGAACACTTAAACTCATGCAAACTAACTCTCCACTCGCTTAAACATGGTATTTAGACATATGCAACAACTTCAACCATGAAATTGTCATATGTCAAAGTTGACTCTATGGTGTTAAATGATTTACACATCAATAAGAGAAAATAATCATAGTATATCAACTTACGAAACTTTGACCATTTTCAACCAAAACTCCCCCGCAACTAATGCCAAATTAGCAAACTTGAATTTTTACTTTTCTCACCTTTTGTAAGGCGGGTTTCACACAGTTGAGTAGACTGCTCTTTTCAAAGGATTTTCAATACTAGCAAACAAACTATCTCAAAGGTAGCCCTTTTTTTCTTCTTATTTTAGTATGTGTCATTTTTTTTGCCTTTTCTATTAGGTCCTTTGATTTTTCCAACCTAAGTCAATCTTTCTAGCCATAGACTTATTGAAGTATAAAAATAAAACCATTAAGTCCAACCTATTTACAAGGAAATCTCATGCAAGAAGTATGCAACACCAAAGACAATAAGATCACAAGTAAATTGAAAGATTGTATGCACTCAAGTGATTAAGACTAAGTGAAGATAATTATAAAATGAAGTACACAAATCATAGTCTCAAGCACTCAAAATGCATCTTAATTCATTTTTCTTTTTAAAAAAATGAAATCATCATTAGAAATGAAGATAAAAGAAAATTGTTTTTGGATTTTGTTATTCACAAAGGTATGAAATGAACCTAATTATGAATTAAAATAAAAATTCCAACACAATAAATCATAGACCTAGAATAGATGAAAAACTTTATGCTTACCTAGACTATGGAAAGATGAAAACTTTTTCTCAAGATAAATGATTTTCAAAACACATTGAAGTAAGAAGTATCAAGGAAATTCATAGGGAGACTCTAAGATAAAAGTGAAAATAAGATCCCTAAATTGCTAAACTCTTTCTTAATCATCTAAAAGAAGAATTTGATTTTCCCGAGGAAGAAGCCAATTGGAAATTATGACTTGCACATTCTTTTTCAAGACCTTTCAACTTGTCATTCTTAACCCAAATTTGTTTCAATGGCCTTTTGGGATTAGGTGGGACATTTTGAACCATGGTCTTCTCTCTCTTGGATTGAGAACTAGGAATATTATGAGGCTTCTCAAGGTTATTCATGCCAATAATCTTTTGAGCCATGCTCTTAGATTTTTTAACATGAGTATTCAATTGTTGTTTCAAATAAGCTATCCTAATTTTGTGTTCTAAGGTCATGATATGAGAAATTGTTTGCTTTTTCTTAGCAAGCCCACTTTCCTCCTAGAGTAACCATCAACCTTGCAATAGGAAAAATAAAGTGATCTGGGTTGAAGTTGAACTTGAGGTCAAGCTTAAGGTTATGGTTGAGATTGTGCTTAAGCTTGTGGTTGGGGTTGCATTTGCCTCTTAGGTTGAGGTGTCTCTACACCTTTTAGCTTGGAAGCAACAAATACAACCAGATTGAAAGTAGGAGATTGGTTTTAAGTGGATGTTGAAGGCTTGTTCTTATCCAAGAATTTATCATAGCCTAATCCACTTTTATCATTCTTGATTTGGACAGTATTAAGCATTTTTTATAATTTGTTTGACCTAACCTTAAGAGTTTAACATTCCTTACTTGTTTAAATTCTTCAATAAGAAACTTACTTTTGAAATCAGTTTATTCTTTTCAAGAACACAAGCTTCTAAGGATGACCTAAGTTTCCTTACTTCTTCAACCAACAAATTCTTTTCTTATTTTAAGGATTTTAGATTTTACAAGAGAGAATTGTTTTTCATTAAGTTGTGTCAACAAAGATTGATCAACCTCAAGTGCACATTTCTCTTTCTCACTTGTCTTGAGTTTAGTAGCTAGTTTCATGTTAGACTTCTTGAGATTGATTGATTCATTAAACAATTTTTCATAGGCAATCTCAATGTCATATTCTTCTTCATTTTCATTATCACTAGACATAAGATTCTCATTAGCCTTTTGTTCATCATCCTCGTGGGATGAAGAACCTCTGAGGACATCGGTGATAATCGTGAAAGCCAAAAATTGACATTCCTTTTCTTCATCATAATCATCATCTTCCTCTTCCTCTTCCTCTTCCTCTTCCTCTTTCTCCTATTCCTCACTATCGGTTAGAGTTGTCTTCATTGCCCTTCTATTGTTTGATTTCCCCTTCTTTTGTTTGGGCAATTGACAACTATGTAGCCAAATTTATGACAATCATAAAACTCTATCGGATTACCTAAGATAGCCTAATAGCCTATCACCCTTTTATTGGGTTTCATCTGAGGCTATTACATTCTTTAATTAGACTGAGTAGTTATTAGGATCATAATCTAAGTCATTTAGACTCAAATTGTTATTAGTTAAGTACTTATTTAACCTTAGGGGCAAAATGATAATTTTTCCATTCTTATCCCGGACCCTGTCGTGGTCCTCAAAATAGTCCACATATCTTAAATATAAAGTTTTAGGTCTTTTGGACTCAAATCGTTATCAGATAAGTACTTATTTAACCTTAGGGGCAAAATAGTAATTTTACCATTCTTGTCCCAGACCCTGTTGTGGTCCTCAGAATAGTCCACATATCTTAAATATAAGGTTCTAAGTCTTTGGACTCAAATCGTTATCAATTAAGTACCTATTTAACCTTAGGGGAAAATAGTAATTTTACCATTCTTGTCCTGGACCCTATCATGGTCCTCAGAATAGTCCACATATCATATATATAAATTTTTAAGTCTTTTGGACTCCATTTGGTATCTGCTTTTGATCGTTAGGACACATCAGTCATTTCTTATTTTATACGTTGACTGTTTCAGAGCCTTATTTAGCCCTTCGATTTTTGTAACTATGCTTATGATAATTTATTAGATCAGATTGGCCTTTATTCGGCCTCTACTTTGCACTTACCATGCTCAGGGGCATTTTGGTCATTTTACGTTTTGTGAAATTCTGACCCCAATTCACCATTTAATCCTGTGCACAATTTCACGAGTATCTGGGCTTCTATCGGTATCAATTTCATCCCATTCGAACTTCATTTGGACCTCGTATAGCATTAGGGGCATTTTGGTAATTTTACGTTTTGCAGGATTCTGACCCCGATTCATCATTTAATCCCGTGTATAGTTTCAAGAGTATCTGGGTTTCTATCAGTATCAATTTCGTTCCATTCGAACTTCATTTGGACTTCGTATAGCATCAGGGGCATTTTGGTAATTTCACACATCATATTTTTCGGTACTTCGTTTGCTAGTACGGACTTCACCATTGAGTCCGAAGTGCCCAACATAATCAAAATAGACTATCTTTTATTTTTATTTGGTCCTAGGTATCATTAAGGGCAATACAATCATTTATTATTTGTGTGTCTTTATTTTTCGGGACGTAATTTCCCAAATCGGACTCCACCATTGAGTCCGGAATGCTTGAGATAGTAAAAACGCATTATTTACTTATTTAATTTAGGCTTCGTTTGAGTCTTTAGTGTCTAAGGGTAAATAGTAATTTTACCCAATTAATAAAATAATTATTTTATTATTTATTTGTTTTTCAGGGGCTTATTTGAATTAATTCTTTAAAATCTGGGCCAGAAGAGAAATATTCAAAACAGTTGGAGTCAAAATGCAATTCAGGAAAATACTAGTTTAACTTCTTTTCAATTAAGCCCTTGGACCGTTGGGTTTACCAAGGTAAACCCTAGACCGGCTTAGTAAGCCCTTGAACCAACCAGTTCAAGCTAAGTCAGATAACCAGAATAGGATACCCTTGTTATTCCCCTTATCCATAGTTTGGGTTATCCCTATTCCTAATTCCAATTTCATACGTCTGTAACCAAACAGCCCCAATTGAATTTTAAAATTAAAACATTTTGCCCTAAACGACGTAATTCCATTTGCCTTTTATATCCAGTTGGGTTTCGACCTGACCCAAATTCGATCTGACCCGTGTTCGGTACTGTTCATCATCTTCCTCATGACGATGAACAGTAACCCTAAAACTGAAAATCTAAAAAGCTGAATTCGTTGGTTTTTGGCCATGGATTGCCACTGCTATTCATTCTAAGGTGCTTCTAGAGGCTAAATAAATACTTTGACATTCGTTTAGTGGATTGGAACGAGCTCACAAACTCGATTTCACCATTAATGGCTGACGGAATATTCCCCTTGTACGCGCTCATTTCTCCACCAAAGTTGATGCTTTTTGGCTTGTTGTAACCGTACAGTTATAGGGATTATTATTTCATTCATAAAACTGAGATTGAGGTTCGGTTTGAGATACCCCAAATCAGACCCGTGACCTGCAACTCTAGTTTTAGGGCTCATTTTTTAGTCATTTCACTTGGTTTCTGTTGCGTCGTGAATCATTTCCTTTCTAGTTGAAGTCCTTATCCCTCAGTCGAGGTTTAGCCCCAGTCGAATCAAACCTGCTTTGTCAAGGTCTGTTAATGGCGGTTTCTTAATGGATGGTGTGTTTCGAGCCTCCTAGGCTCTCCCAAGTTGCTTAAAAACCATCCCTTAATGACATTTAAATACATGCATGTAATTATAGGTACTCAAAAGACTAAAACAGTAAGCAAAAGTTAAAAAGGGAAATTCTGGGTTTTGGTATTTATGCCTTCAACCGTGTCTCTTTCTCCTTTCTTATGCTCGATGTGAGGTCCTTGGTTGTTGCCTCAGTTCAGTCGTGTACCTCTCAATTCCTTCCTCTTTTGTGCACCTCTATGGAAACACACCATGCAGACACACACTTTCATTCACTCTCTCTCTCTCTCTCTCTAATCTCTCTTTAGGTCTGCATGAACACACACACACACACATATCTGTTTTGATTTCACACACATACCCCATATGCAGAACACATACATATATGCATATATTAAATCATACATATATATAATTATTTCCCTTTTCCTTTCTTCTTGCATGAAAAGGGATTGGTAGAGGTGGTGGTCCAATTAGGGCTGCCTATTACTCCTGATCCAACAAATCGATACATATATATATATATATATACATATAATTATATTATATATTTTTTTTGGCTGCATGAAATCTCACTGGCCCATTTGGGAGGTGGCCTTGGTTGACTTAAGCTTATCTACAATTCTATTATATATTTAGGCATAAAGTTGTTGGCAGCCCACTTGGTAAATTTTTGGGTGCCATAAGTTTCCCTCACTTGGTCAAGGGTTCAAATCCCCTTGGCCTCACTTTTGGGTATTTTTTTCCTCATTTGGGCTTAGGCTTTGTTTGGTTGGCGCAGAATTCTGTTTTGGCTATTTCCGTTATATTTTCTTTTCCAGTATTCTTTTTACAAAGCAATTTCTTTTGCTCGCTTCCTATCTCGGTTAGCTTCGATGTCAAAGGCCCCGTGTCGGTTATTATTTCTTGTGATTTCCGTAGTTAGCTAATTCAAATTCTTGTAGTGTTAAAATGACATCATTTCACCTAATTAATTGATAATTAGGTTTGGGTATTACACCCTCCTCTCTTGACGTGTTTAATTATTTTATTGGTCTATCGTGACCGTTGAGTGATTCACGATTAACTTTCTTAATTATTCTTTATGTCGGTTCTAATTAATAATTAGTAATCAAGGTCGGGGTGTTACATCCTACCCCCCTTAAAAGAAGTTTTGTCCTCAAAACTTGTTTGGTCATATTTAGGAGGCTTTAACCTCTCTTCATGCTACTCTTATCATCATAGTTTCCCCTTTTTAATTTGTCTCTCGAACTTTCATAGCATTTAGATATTGTTTCTCCATCAAGAAGATACTTTATACAAGTTTCACACAGATTTCATATTAGATACAGGAATCCCCATTAAGTTTGATTTACGACCACAATTATATGATCTCATCAAGATTCGATGATCAGACCCATATCACCATAAATCAAACTGGGCGATCATCCTCAAATAAATAGAAATCATCTACTAAGATCATTTAATCACATGTGATCCCAAAAGTGATTCATTTGATATCCCCAATCATGGTTTACTGTATTTTGGGTTATTTCGAACTATTAATGTCACAGAACCTATTTTTTATTAGGTCAGAATATAGTCCGAATCATGTCGGATTTTTGGGGTATTACAGTAAATGCACAAGTGTACAAAATAATGACCGAGATATATGTCAATCAAATAAGCACTTCCCAAAAGATAGAACAATATCGAAATGTGGATTCAATAAACTTTCTAGCATGTATGGGATACAATAGCTTGTATATGAAAAACTGATGACATGGCTGGAAGTATTACATGCAGAGATTGGATATTACTTACCTCTTTTTGTATCTTTCTAGAAGGTCAGACCGCCTTCTCCTTTCCTTTTTTATGCTCCTATGATTCAATAAATATGTCTCAGTCTATATGTACATAATCTATGCTATTCATCAAATTTTATGTCTCTTTACCATTCATATCTTTTTTACTAAAATAGACTCTACTATTGAATCTGGAACGTCGAACAAAGTTGGTTTAGGCTTTCGCAAACTTCAATTCATACATTTGTACTAAAAAGGACAAAATGGTTATTTTGCACTTTTACGTGTTCTTATTTCTCGAGACCTCTTTTCACAAATCAGACTCCACCGCTGAGTCTGAAATGCTCGAAATAATAAAAATTCACTATTCGTTTACTTAAATCGGAGTCCGTTTGACTCATATTCGACTCAGGAGCGTTTTAGTAATTTTTTATTTTTAAATAATTAAATTAATATTTAATTAATTATTTTATTCTGTGGGTCAAACTATAATAAACTTAAATCTAGGGTTTAATTACAATTTCTTAAACTTCTAGGTCAATTTGCGAATTCAGGAATTACTATTCCTATTGAGAGTAGCCAAACAGTGGCTAAATCCCAAAACAGAGATAAGCTATCCCTATTCCCATTTTAATTAAATTGTAATTTTTTAACCCTATAGCCAAACACCCCAACTTCATCTTTTAATTTAAAACAACACTACACCTAAACAACGTAGCTTTAGTGGTCTGCCCCTCAACACGACAACGTTTAACCATTACTGTTAATCATCTTCTCCGGCCAGTCTCAGGCATCCTCTCCGGCACCGGTGACCTTTTTCGGTTGATTTTTGGGCCGACCTCATTGTGGTTCGGTCTATTTTTTCTCAAGGATTCCATATCCATCCTCCATTGTTGAAGTACGTCTCTGGAACTCTTCGAATAGAGAGAACAAGAACTCCAGTGAGCTTACCCGACTTTTCAGCGAGTTGATTTCTTTCAATTTCGTGCCTTTTTACATGCTGTTTTTGCTTTATTTTTCTCCCATTTCATTTCTGCACCCTAAGAGACCAATTCCCCATCATTTAATCTAAGTTCCATGCATTAAAACCCTAAAACTGATCCTATCCTTCAAGAATTGCAACTAGCCATATCTCTGTCATTTCTATACTATTTTCCTTCATTCCTTTTGCAAAATTTTTCTTTTTTTAGGCTCTACAAGATCCTATATCTTAAACTAACTTTCATGCTCTTAAAAATTAAAAATAGAATTCAATAATACCAACCTTAATTTCAGTTTCTCCCTTGGAGTTTCTTCCTTTCTTCCTCTGATTTTTCACTTCTGAACTCTCTGAATCCTTCTAAAACCCTCTCAGCTTCTATTTTTCTTCCTTGTTTTCTGATTTCTTCTCAAACATCACACGTATATATATAGCTAAATTTTGCCGACTTCTCCCTCTCTCTCTTCCTCCCTTCTTGGACTTTTCTTTTTCTCTTTTCTGCTTCTTCTTTTGTCTTTCCACTTTATATAAGATATTTGTATATATATAATAAATAATATATAAAACACATACTAACACACACTTGGCAGCACACTATGCTGCCAACACCTTTTTGCACACAACTTGCATGCTTATATGTGTATGTATATGATTCTGTATGTATGTATATATGTATACGTTAGCCTATGTATATATACATGTATATATGTTTTATACATTTACTTCACATATATATATATATACTTTCGTATGTCTATATACATATATACTACTATATATATTTACTCATATGTATATACACAATTAATTTTATATATATATACTTGTATATTCACATATAGACATTTAATTACATTGTTTACATATTGGCTATACGCGTATTTTGATACTTGTACCATTCTACGTGCACAACTTTTCGTACTGTCGGATCCCTCGTACAAACGATCCCGAGATACTCAAAATTGCTTGTAATTACTCATCGTGTATTCAATATCGTATATTACTCAATTTGTGAATCGTACTATTTTTCTTGAACTACGTGCCTATTACTGTATATATCTTACTATGATAGCTCGGGTCTATTTTGATATTACATTCATTGGCTCGGTCTGTTCGTATTAAACTTTTCCTAATCTCGTAATTTTCTGAGATCATGGATTCTACTATTTACCTTGGTATGCGCACCCGTCACTGTATATTACTCAGGATGATAGTTTGATATATTTGAGATCTACTATTCTCGGTTTAAGTTGGTCTCGGTTTACTTTTGGTACTACGCTCATTAGCTTGGTCTGATCTCGGTATTATTATTTTACTCTTTAGGATATAAATGGGATTATTCTATTTTATCTAGGTCAGGGTATTACATTCTATCCCCCTTAAACTGAGTTTTGTCCGTAAAACTCAAATGCTTATAATCTAGAAAACTCTATTCTCTTTTTCATCAACCTCTTGGATTTATACTATTCCACTTGAATCTCGTTTTGTAATTACTACCTTTAGTCATGTACTCTATTCTCTTTCATATTGTCTTATATTCCTGTATGAATTCTAACACTGATTATGGGTATAATGTATCTTGTTTTACGTATTGTCCTCTATCATACGTTACATTTTTCTTCAATCATTATTTAACCGACTCCTTTCTTTAGAGAATTTCATTTAATAATACTAGTAGTTCCTATATATACTTCATGTCTTTTCAGGGTCATATAATCACATGGTATACCTTGTCTGAGAGTCTATCAAAATGATTTAAGCTTTCTAAAATAGCTACAGTTCATAATTCCTTACCTTTCACAGATTCTTTCTTCCTTCTATACTAGTAATCATTCTTGTAGTATTTTCTACAATTTCGTATATCATTTTATTTCATGCTCTCTCTAAATGATTTACTACACTTTCAGTCTTTTACAATCATTTAGATCACATTAATCCCTATAAGTTTACTCAAGATTTATCTATCATTTATCTTCAATCAGTTTGACAGAGCATCATCTTTTATTCATGTCAAATCTACTATTCAGATCATTTCTAAGATTTATCAAACCTTTTCTAACACTTACTCATCATATATCAGCCTCTTTTCATAATCATCACATTTCATAATGTCAAATTCTAACCGTCTCTATCATGACCCGAAACCCACCCTATGTAGATCTCGTGTCGCGAGGCCGGCCCAATGGCCATCCCTACTTTTTTCATTCTTAGCATCAATGATAACAATAAACAATGTAACATAATCATTTAAGTGGAGAAGCCTTATTACTATTATTATTCAAAGACTTAAAATAAAACTGACAATAAACTAAACATAAACCACTTTTAGGTGGTGAGTACATGGGAGAGACTATATCATTCTATTGTGCTCTTCAACTGTCTCCCTATGCTCCTGACCTCCTACTATGGTTCTGTAGCATTCTCACATGAAAAATATAATGAATGGGGTAAGGTAACAAAGCTCAATACGTAAAATCCTATCTCCAATACGAGTTAGGGATGACATAAAAAAATATAAATCAAGGTAACATGATAGCCAGTCATAACGACAGTTGCAGTTAACAGTAAAGTGCCACAAAAGCCAAGGAACAGTAAAGCCCAATAACAAGTGTAAGTAATGGTGTAGCATGAATTTGGAATAAAGCTCAATAATCACAATCGACATGAATATTGCCATAATAAGATGGTCACAGTCAAATCCAATGAATAGAAACAATCAACATGGAATTATTCATAGGGAAGTGAAAAACAAACGTTAGTATCACAATCAACATGACTGATGCATTTACTCTATTCAGGGTTTGGCAGACCCTCGGTCTTTTGGGGCCCAGCATACCCCCCATTTACATGAATGCATATAAAATGCCTATTAAACTCATTGCGTAAAAATGTCATCTTTGCCATGTGTCCGTTTGACCCGTAGGTCCCATAAATTGACCCGTAGGTCCCAGTCAATTAGATGGCATCAGATGGGTAATGTGACTGAGCACAAGACCCGACATTTGACATAAATCAGGATTCTAATTGTAATTCCATATGAAGTTTACAATGTGTGGAACAACATGAAATAAGCATACAATGATAGGCATTAGTACAATGAATCAAGTCATAAGATATTAGTCATTAGGCATCCACCAGACAGAACAATATCAATGGTAGGATCACAATAACAGATACATACATGAGTACAAGTTTTGGCAGTAATAAAAATGATGAGGCTTGAAAAACCACGTATAAGATATAGGAATTCACTTACCTTATTAATGCGTCTTAGTATTTTGTGACCTTCCATTTCCCATTTGAGTCTCTATATATCAATAAACACGTTTTAGTTTTAATTCCATTTATCAATTTGAACTCCTCGCTACTCTAAGTATCTCTTTTACTAATTTAGGCTTTACGATTTCCAATTTAAACTAATTTACCCAAGGGCAAAATGGTCTTTTATGTGTCTCTATTTTTTGGGTTCTGTTTTCACAATTCGGACTTCACTGTTGAGTCCAGAAGGTTTGAAATAATAAAAATCTACTATTTACTTAACTCAATCAGAGTCTGTTTGACTCACATTTGACATAGGGGCATTTTGGTCATTTTGGCATTTCTATGGCTATTTTATTTTTTGGGACTCTGTCTCTTGAAACGGACCTCACCATTGAATCCAAAAAGTCCAAAACAGTAAATTTATACTATTTATTTGACTCGTTTGTATATTGAGAATTAATTGAACAATTACTAATTTAATTAATTATTTAATTATTTAATTTAATTAATTGTAACTAATATATATATTAATTGAAGCAAAATGACTACAAGTGCCTCAGTGGCTTAGTGGTCTGTTCATCCCACCCTTCCCCCTTGGTCACTAGCTCAAGTCACTGCCCCTGTACAATGTTTTCTTTAGTTTCATAAGCCAAACAGTGGCTAACAGATTCAAATGTGAATAATATATTCTTATTCTAATTTTAAATTCCTTAAGCCTCCAGCCAAACACCCCCCATTTCTACTTTAAAAACACAATACCATAATGTCACAGTGTCAGGTAGCATCATGCGTAGGTGGATCGGGTCTAACCTAACCTGATTTGGCCCAACCAAAATAACCCACCAGCGTGTTCTTCTTCCCCAACGCAATCCGGTGGTCTCTTCCGTCAACGGTGACTCGCCGGAGATTGATTTTCTTGCGTTTTCCAATGGGGTTTGAACCTACAGGTCATGGGCAACTCAAATCTACCCTCGATTCTGGGATTGGAGCGTCGGATCTCCCCGAAATAGGAAGAAACCGAACCTCTGGTGGAGTTGTGCGATTTTTCAGCCAGCTCTGGCCAGCCGGTTTCTTCCTCATTTTCCACCATTTTCTCCACTGTTTCAATCCCATTTTGTTCTTATTAATTTCCTGTACCTAAGAGGATAAATTCCTCAAGATTTAAACAAAGTTTAATGCACAAACTCACCCAAACCAATTCAAACACCAAAACCTGTAAGTACAGATTTCTCCTTCATTTCTAACTCTTTTTCCTTCATTTTTTTTTAAATGATCCTCATTCCATGCTCATAAAGACCCTACATTCAAATCTATATTTCATGCTTGAAATTTAAAAAGAGAGAAAGTGACCTGACTTACCTAGTTTCGAGTTCCTCTCTGTATTTCCTTCTGAAACACGCCCGCTGCGCCTTCTAGATCTCACAGCCTCAACCTCGGTCTCCCCTCCACTGTTTACTCCTCTCTTTCTAGTATCCAATCAACCCACATATAGATATACACCATCAGTTTGGCTTCCCCCATCTTCAGTACGCCTCACCCTTTCTCTCTCTCTAATCCCATCCGTTCCGAGCCTTATCACCTCATTACTTTGTTTTTTTAAATTGAAACTCCTCCCTTATCTCATGCTATGCATATATATATATATATAACTAAATCTATATTTATATACATACATATACCACCTAATATATAAATATGCATATATATATATATACGGCCCATATTATACACATTTACATATATATTAACACATGCAAAAATATGGCTATATATATACATATAAAAATAAATTATTTTATTTTATTTATTTAAATTTTTATTTATTATTATTGTTATATTATTATTATTATTTTGGCATTCGTTTAGGGCTTGCTCAGGCACTACTCGAGCATTATCCGTACTTTCAAAATTTGAGTTCCCAAACCGTCCATTTATTCAACATTAAAACAAAAAGCCCTAATGGCTCGGGTTTACATGGCTTGTTCGGTTACAACTGGGTCAGGGTATTACATTCTCCCCCCCTTAAATAAGTTTGGTCCCCAAACTTGACTAAATCATGGTGCAAATAAATGAGGATGCTGAGCGTGCATTTCATCTTCTCGTTCCCAAGTGGCTTCCTCAAGTCAAGAGTTCCTCCATAATACCTTTACCAGTGGAATGATCTTGTTCCTTAGGATTTGCTCTCGCCTGTCTAAGATCTATACTGGCTGCTCAATATAACTCAAGTCCTCTTGAACATCTAGCGGCTCTTGCTCGATTATCTGATCTGGAATATGCACACACTTCCTTAGCGTCGAAACATGGAAAACATTATGTACGTGCTAGCTTCGATGGCAAGGCTAACTGATATGCCACTGGTCCAACTCGTCCTTCAATCTTGAACGGTCCAATGTATCGTGGCCCTGATTTCCCTCTTTTTCCAAACCTAACCACTTTTTTCATCGGTGATACCCTCAGGAACACATAGTCACCTGTCATGAACTCCAACTCTCGTCTCCTAGTATCAGCTTAACTCTTCTGTCGACTCTGAGTTGCTAGTAAATGCTGTCTGATCAGATGGATCTTATCAATGATCTACTCTACTATCTCTAGCCCAAATAACTTCCTATCACCTACCTCTGTCCAGCATAATGGGGATCTACATTGCTTACCATATAGTGCCTCATACGGTGCCATATCAATACAAGATTGATAGTTGTTGTTGTACGTGAACTCTACCAATGGCAGCTGATCCTCCCAATTTCCGTTGAAATCCATAACACAGAATCGTAATAGGTCCTCCAATGTCTGTATCGTCCTTTCAGACTGTCCGTCTGTCTTGGGGTGGTATGTAGTGCTAAGACTCAATTCTATACCCATAGCCTTCTGTAAACTCCTCCAGAACTTAGACACAAATCGGGGATCTCGGTCGGATACAATGGATATTGGGACTCCATGTAATCGAATGATCTCCCTAATATAAAGCATGGCCAATCGTTCCAAGGTCTGAGTCATCTTAGTCACAAGAAAATAGGTTGTCTTTGTCAATCTGTCGACGATCACCCATATAGAATCATTCCCACATAATGTCTTAGGTAACCCTGATACAAAATCAATCATAATGTGCTCTCATTTCCACTCTAGTATTGGCAGTGACTGTAGTAGCCCTCCTAGCTTTTAGTGCTCAACCTTAATCCGTTGACATTCTATACATCGTGCAATGTGCCCAGTTATATCCTTCTTCATCCCTGACCACCAGTAAGTGCTCCTCATATTGTGGTACATTTTTGTATTTCCTAGGTGTATAGCAAATCTAGAACTGTGTGCCTCATCAAAAATCTCCTTCCTGATCTCGAGTACATCTGGTCCCTGATCCTGTCATGATAATACAACACCCCATCTTGTATAAAGAAATCTGTATTCCCTCCAATCTCAGCCTCCTGATGAAGCTTAACTAACTTGCTGTCATGAGCCTGCAATTCCCTGATCCTATCAACAATCATAAGACCAATTGTGACATTAGCACACATTGCCCTAGAACCTGGCAGAATCACCTCAACCTCTATGGCCTCTAAATCCTGTAGTAGCTCTTCCTATGTAGTTAATAGGTAAGCAAGACTCCCTGATGACTTCCTGCTAAGAGCATCCGCTACTACATTCGCCTTCTCTAGATGGTACTGTATACTGAGCTCGTAGTCCTTGATCAACTCTAACCAACGTCGTTAGCGCATGTTGATCTCTTTCTACGTAAACAAGTACTTGAGACTTTTGTGATCGGTGAAAATCTCACATGTGGCTCCGTATAGATAATGCCTCCAAATTTTAAGGGCAAAGACAATCGCTGCAAGCTCGAGGTCGTGAGTTAGGTAGTTCTTCTCATGTGGCCTCAGTTGCCGCGAAGCATAAGCCACTACCTTTCCCTGTTGCATTAGAACGCACCCCAAGCCTTGGTGTGAAGCATCACTGTAGATCACAAAACCCTTTGTCCCATCTGGTATTGTCAAGATTGGAGCCGTAACCAATCGGTTCTTCAGCTCTTGAAAACTTTGCTCCTTTTCCTCAATCCAAATGAATGGAACATTCTTTCTAGTCAGCTGGGTAATTGGCATAGCTATCTTAGAAAAATCCTTAAAAAATCTCCTATAATAGCTAGTCAAACCCATGAAACTACGAACCTCCGTGACAGTAGTCGGCCGGGGCCAACTGGTAATAGCCTCTATCCTCTAGGGGTCCACGGAGATCCCATCCTTACTAATCACATGCCCTAAGAATGAAACACTTGGAAGCCAAAATTCACACTTCTTAAACTTAGCGTATAACTTCTACTCCCCTAGCATCTGTAAGACCTTCCTCAAATGCACCTCGTGTTCCACCTGGTTTTTAGAATAAACCAGAATATCATCGATGAATACGATTACAAAATCCCTAGGTACGGCTTGAACACCCTGTTCATTAAGTCCATGAATGCAGCTGGGGCATTAGTCACTCTAAAAGGTATGACCAAAAACTCATAATGTCCATACCGAGTCCTAAACGCCGTCTTTTGAATTTCTGTGGGCCTAACCTCCAACTGATGATAACCAGACCTTAGATCAATCTTTGAAAACACCTGCGCCCCCTTCAATTGATCAAATAAATCACCTACCCTGGGCAGTGGATACCTATTTTTGATGGTAACCTTATTCAGTTCACAGTAATCTATACATAGCCTCATGGTCCTATCCTTCTTCTTGACGAACAGTACAGGTGCACCCCATGGCAATGAACTAGGTCGTATGAAACCCTTGTCTAGTAGTTCTTGTAGCTGGAGCTTTAACTCCTTCAGCTCGGCTAGAGCCATTCTGTAGGGTGTTTTAGATATCGATGCTGTGCTTGGCAGCATATCGATGCTAAACTCAATCTCTCGGTCGATAGGCTTCCTTAGTAGATCATCCAAAAACACCTAAAGGAACTCCCTAGCAATGGGAATCTACTCTAACACTGGTTGCTGTGACTCGGTGTCCTAGTGCTACACAAGAAACCATGGCACCCCTTGCGAAGTAAACGTCTAGCCTGCATAGCAGAAACAAAATAAGGTGGAGCAACCACTCTGGTCCTCTCAAACTCAACGGTCAGGAATCTGGGGCTCTGAATAAGCACTCTCTTAGTCACACAATCTATCGCGACATGGTTTGCAGTCAACCAATCCATTCCCAGAATAACTTCATACCCATAAATTTCTAATGGTATTAGATCGGCAAGTAAAGGTATCTCCATAATCTATATCTCATAGTTCTTATACATGGTTTCCCCTATTAATGATTGCCCCGATGGTATAGTCACATTAAATAAATATCCTAGAGGTTCTGTCAATTTGTTCAACTTAGTAGCATATGCAAGGGATATAAAAGAGTGCATAGAACCAGTATCAAATAAAACATGGGCAGGTTGTGCACAAACTAAAAGAGTACCTGCGACCACGGAAGTCGAAGCCTATTCATCCCCTAGCATTATGGCAAAGACCCGTCCGGCCTGTTGTGGAACATTGCCTTGTCTATTCCTGCGATTCGGTGGCCTGTTCACTATAGTTGTAGACACTAGTGCTGGTGCCCTAGGTGCTAGTGCTGGTGCCCTAACCGAAGTGGCACTAGCAATGGCTCTATTATTCTGAAGGCACTTCCTAGCAAAATGTCTCGTTTGACCGTAATAATAGCAAGCATTACTGTCCTTCAGACACTGGCCCTTATGAACTTTCTAACAGTTGGGGCATTTAGTTGCGGTCCCCTTAGTATTGCTTGGCCTCCTCAGACTGGGCCCTGTAGTTCGGGATCCAGTCCCGAGTCTAGTAAATGAGGGTCCTTGCCTAGGAAAAGAAGACCCTGACCTCTGATTCTAACCTCCTCATGGCTTCTGATTTACCCATCTCTTAGCGAATTCTCTGCCACTCATCTCAATGATTCTGGCAGTGGCCACTACTTTATTGTAGGTAGGTAACCGTTGAGGTCTCAATCTGTCCTTAATGGCCCACCATAGCCCCTCCTCAAACTTTCGGGCCTTAAGATCCTCATTATTGATAACATTCGAGGAGAATCTGGCCAACTCATTGAACGCGGCCTCATACTTCTCTACTGTCATATTACCCTACTGAAGTACCATAAACTCAACAATTTTTTGATTCTTCACTTCCTAGGGAAAGTATTTCTCATTGAAAACCATAGTAATACGGTGCCAGTCCATGTCCAGCTCCCTGACCTCCTCAAGCAGCCACCATTTGTGGGTAGCTCCGTTGAACCGATATGTGGCATATGCCACCTTCTGTGTCTCGGTGCATAGCAGGATATGGAAAATCATGATCATCTCCAAGAGCCACTCCTCTACAGCTATGGCTCCTTAACTGGCTGCTCTTGTCGTACTAGCTGGCTAGTGCCCGTCTGATTCGTACCGGCCTGACTCTGGGGTAAGGCCTCGATAACCCTCTCTATCAACTGTTCCAAACACTCGATACGCTCCATAGCAGCCGCGGTAGTCCTTGTGTTAACCATTGTTGTAAGAAATATTCAATACATTTACATAAGATAACAATCACTAGCCACGTAAGGTTTAACATAAAGGTATCGGTATTACTATCACTTCATTTCTAGACGTAACCGTTCTAGTGTTCTAATCCTATCTTCCATGACTCTCTAGCACCAAAAACTTAGCTCTGATACCAAGCTGTCACAACCTGAAACCCACCCTATGTGGATCTCGTGTCGTAAAGACTATAAATTTATAAATAAAACCAGGTTAAGTTTATGAATACTGAATAATATTTCCTGATTTATAGGATCTTTCACGGTAAAGGAAAAAGAAGTTTGATTCCTGTGAAATGAGGGGAGGCTATTGTAAAGTAAGTAAACTCGAACTCTAACATGTGGTAGTTTCTAGCCATGTTACAGTTTTATTTCCTCTATGCTGCCAATTTGTATTCACGTTATTGATTTCCACAATTTGATGCTTGTTCTATGTTGTGGACTTGATGAGAAATTGATTGCCAATATCCTAATGTGATGATTTTTCCATTTCTATACTTGCTTGGATATTGAAAAATTGCTATGTTTCTCACTGTTGAGAATTTGTTAGTCCACGAATATGTACATCACCTGTGGAATTCTAATGATCATGATAGTACTATGAGTGCATGGAGTTATGATCAGTCACAACGTCCCCCCTAATTTACGGATGCTTGTAGACCTACGGGTCAATGTTTGGGAATAATGCCTAACACCTAGTCCTTAGAGGAGAGGACATGATATATGTACAGAGCTCTAGTACTATCCAGTAACCCGATAAAGGGTAGTGGACCTAGATAAGCACTTTTGAGGGTATGTCGGACCCTATATGTGTGACAGCATCTGCTATGTTTGTATTTCATATCATTTATTGATATTCTGATAATGCACTCATGGATTATTGATATGCTTTGCAAGCCTATCTTTGGTTATGTTGATAATGTACTCTTGATTACAAATACACCTTATGAGTTTGTCCTTGTGTAAAGATCTGAAAAATCATGATAAATTGTAATACCCCGACCCGAGAATGTCGGGTAATGAGGCATGTTTTACGAGGTTATGAAAAAATGAGTGTAAATATTATACCCTTAAGAACATGATAAATTAATTTAATGTAATTAATTTATTAATATGAGAAATTAAGTAATTGTTAATATAAAATGTGATGATTAATTTATAAAATATAATTAATTGAATAACTAATTTGTTAATTAATTAAACATAAGAAATTAATTAAATATATATATGTGTGTGTGAGTGTGTGATATGTATTATATATATATATATATGTAATGGAGGAGACATGAAGTTAAGGGAGGTAAGGTGCCTATGTACAAAATATGTATATTATATGCTATTAGGTGTAGAGGAATGGGAGAAGGGATGACCCAAAATCAGAAAAGTAAGGGAGGCATGGCTGTTGATTGTGATGGGGTATGGGAATGAGAGAAATATACATATATACATATATGATATATACACACTCATGACACACGGACAGAAAGAGAGGGAAAGAGAGAAAGAGATAGGGAGAATTCTGAGAAGAAGGGAAGGAAAGCAGAACAAGAAGAAGGAGAAAAACAGTGGAAAAAGGTAAGAAAATGCAAATTATCATTTTGATCTCTCTCTAGAATTTCATTATGTTTAAACTATTTTTAAGCTTTTATGGTGTATACATGACATGTAGAACATGTTTAGACAAGTTTAAGAATGAAATTTCAGCTTGAAAACAACTAAAAATATCAAACCCAGAAGAACCACCATTGAAGACCTTACTTGAAGCAGGTCTGAACCGACTTCTTCTAAACCCAATTTGGCTTATCAAGGATTCAAGTAGACTCCACAAACATGCCAAAAACCTATAACCGCGATCAAAACTTAAGAGAATTGAAGCCCAAATATCGAGTTATAGGTTCGGGTTCCAAAAACAAATCTCAAAAATATGAGATTAAATCTACCTTCATGAATGAAAACTGAAACTACATGAGAAATGGATCACAAAGAATCAAACCCCAAGGGTTTTGGCTCAGAAATGAGCATGTATGACCGAATTACAGTTCGGATTATCAAGGTTGAAAACGATCAAACGGAACCCTTTTGATTCCTCAAACGAATGCCAAATGAATTGTTTATACCTTAGGAACGTTTTGGGACAAAAACAATGAGGATCCATGGATCCAAACTGTACGAAAATGGAAGGAATGGAATTCGGGAATTAGGGTTACAGGGGAGTCGACGTGGGGAAGAAGAAGACGGGTCAACTCGTTTTTTTAAAATAAGGCTGAGTCAACTCGGACAGGTGGCAGCCTCTGGGCTTGCCACCGAATTAAATAGGACGATGGCGTTTTATATATGTTATAAAATTTTACAACTAGACCGGACTAGTTCATTTAAAATCAAGCTGAACCGTTTGGTTTTCGAATTTTCTTTAAATTAAATAAATCCAACATTTTTCTTATTTACGGATCGACCCCTGAACTTCAGGAAAATTGTACTGTGGCCCAACTAAGGGAAAATTTATGCAATAAGACCCCTGAAGAATAAATTAATAATTAAATAATTAATTTAATTATTTAATAAATAAAGTAAAATTACTATTTTGCCCCTAGGTCATAACTAAGGCAAATGAAGTCCAAATTAAACATACGAATAGTGAATTTCTACTATTTTGAATATTCTGAAGCTAATGGTAGGGTTCGTTTTACGAGATAGGGCCCAAAAAATAAAGACACGTAAAGGAATAAATGACCAAAATACCCTTTGACCAAAATTAACAAGCTATTAGTGTATTCGTACTATCTCGGACCTTCTGTGTCCAATGGTGAGGTCCACAACACGAGACAAGGTCTCAAAAAATTTAAGACACGTAAAAATGCTAAAATGACCAAATTACCCTTGGTACCCCTAAAGCCAAAATGAAAACAAAAAAGGTCTAAATTGACTTTCTTTGATATCCCGGACTCAATAGTGGAGTCCAAATTACGAAACGAAGTACGGAAAAATGTGACACGTAAAACGGTAAATGACCATTTTGCCCTTTTCATATGAAAGTCCGAATTGAATTCTTGGAAAGCCTAAATCGACTTTCTTCGACGCTCTAGACTCAATGGTAGAGTCTATTTGACCAAAAGAAATGTCTAAATAAAAAGATATAAAATTTGTTGAATAGCATCTGTCAGATGACTATAAATTAAAGTAATGCCAAAGTACTAATCTAAGGCGTATACGAGAAAATGAATTACGAAAAGACATGACACGTAAACATGTGAAGTAAATAAAGTTAAATTAAAATTAATGGAGCTACCAGAAGAGTATAAATTCAAATGAATTTAATTTCTAACATGTTAAATTGTGTCATAGGTTAAGAGTACGAGTTAAGTTAAGTACATATGAATTATGAGATCATTTTAGGATCTAATACGATTTAAGCATAAGTTAAGGAATATCGAGATGATATTACAATGAATGTGAAGTTGATGAAATGTTTATGAATTGTTCTTAGGAACTACAAGGAAAGTGGGAAAGCGCATTATTAGCACTAACCCTAAAGGACCAAGGTGAGTAACCCTGTGTTTGAAGTGGAGATTTAACTCCATGGATTTCAAAAGCTTTTAAGTTCAAAAGATATGAAATGTTTAAATTTCAAATTCAGTATTTACATGATTCAGTTTTAAATTGTTCTGTTTTATAACCCTATTGTGACATGCTCAGTGATTGGTTTTCCGCAACAGTTTTTCCTTCAAATATATTTCAGCATGTCTAAATTTTAAATGCAATTATTGTTAAATATTCTGAATTTGAGTATCCCATCATTTCAAAGGTTATACTTCACATGTTTTAACCATTCATAAAAAGGCTTTTATATAAAAGTCACTTGACAAAGATTTTACCAGATAAACAATACGTAAGCACATAGGTAGTGAGGAGGGTTGTTCGAAACTCAACGGACCTATCATGTGCATCATCACATAGGTAGTGAGGAGAGTTGTACGGAACTCAACGGACCTATCATGTGAAATGCCCGGTAGTAGGATCTAATCCCCCAGGCATGAGATACCTCGAGGAACCCTATCTGTTCTGTCAGGAAATGAGTCTTACCTACCTTTTAGGGACCAGGAAGACGATCTTGATCGGTTCAGTTAGGTTATCTCCATTTATACGTAATATGGGAGTCCAGTTCGAAACGGATTCCACTAATGAAAGAGATAAGATGACAAATGAGTTTGAAAATGGAAGCAGGTTTTACCTTCATTTTCAATATGCATATGTTTTGAGTTTTATATACTCTATTTAAGAAATACATGTTATATTATATGTTTTGAAGTTTATATGAAGAAGTATATGTTAGCTTGAATACTTTAAATGTTTCAAAGCTATCTGTTTTATGAAATGCATATGTTTTGAGTTATATACTCTATTTGACGAAGTACGAGTTTAGCTTGAATAATTTAAATGTTTCAAAGCTATCTGTTTTAAGAAATGCATATGTTTTATGTTCAAGTATACGAGCAATTGGCAGTGAATTTTTTACAAACTCTTATGTACTAAAAACCACTGCCAGTTGAAAACCCCATGACGAATGCAGGAATTACTCACAAGCTTAGATTAGCTTACCTGGACTTTGTTTGGATCCCCCTTTCAGGTGATTGACAATAGGGCTGATTGGAAGACGATGAGGATGAGCCTAGCTATTTTTGGAAAAGATATCTAAGTAGTTCTTTGTTAAGTATCATGAACTTAAGTTGTAACCTTTGTTTTAGTAAGGTAGTGAACTGTTATGTATTAAGCCCCAAGGGGCAGCTAAACATGTATCCATTATAAAAGCCTTTAAGGTTTTAGTTATGCTCTGAATGTATGATCATGTGTACCATCGTGAATAGCGGCAGTATCGGACGGATGTGCAAATTTTAAAATGAGAAAAGAAAAGAAAAACTTTTTCACGCTTCCGCAACCACATGAGGCACATCTATTCGATACCGTTGTAGACGCGAGCCTTGTCCCGAAGCCTTTGGGTCTTGAGGAGGCAGTCGCGATCCGGTAATCCGCCTAGGGTGGGTTTCGGGTCGTGACATAAATTTTTCATTTTTGCCGGTAGGCCACTATTCATGCACTATTTGCCTGTAGGACACTATACATGGATCATTTAGGCATAAGTCATGTTTAGAAGCATAATTTGAGTATTTTATAGAAGAGAAATATGCTTATAATGTTAAAATACACTGCCTATAAGAATTTGATCCTAATCAAAGATAGTTTAAAAAATAAACCATAAAGGGCATCCCGGGCCGACCTAGCCACACCCGTCCGCAGGCGAAAATAAGTTTTTCAGAAAAATATCATTTAAAATAATTTTAAAAACTTTGGTTAAAGCATAATGTCGAATTAAGGCGTTTCGGGACGGGTTGCAGTGTAACGGGGTCCCGAACTTATTAAGGGCAAAAGGGTTTTTTCACCCCTTGACCCCTTTACTATAAATAGGATCCTTTCATGTTAAAATCAGAGATTTGGTCTGAGAATTGAGCATCAAGTCATGCATGGAGAGAAAGGTGAGGAAAACTTAGGATTTTTCAACTTTCAACCCTCCAAAACTCATATCTAGGCTTAGATTTTCACAATGCTTCCTTCTAGGAAATTGTTCCCCACGTCAAGGGCTACGTTCTTACTAATTGGTTCGGCTGCACAGAGAGCAAAACTCCCTAGGGTTAAAAAAAACCCTTTTAGGTATGATATTTTGCTAAGTAAAGAATAGGGTTAATTTTAGGAGTGTTTTCATATGTTGATTGTATGACCTACATGATTATTTATTATTAGAGAACCACCTAACTTATAGTTACTTTGAAAACCTAGGGTTGGTACCTTATGTGCCTATGTATCCTTTGGGAATTTTTTGAAGTGATGAACATGTAATATGAGTATATGTATAATTTATTATATTCTAACTTATGTTCATGTAGACAAAGTCTTGTAGTTGAAAAGTTATGATTTATTCAATGTGTTGGTACTTTATGTATTTTATAATCTTTGAAAATTTGGTAAGGTTGTGAATATGTAATATGTTTATATGTGTAATTGATTGGATTACATTCTAGGTTCATGTAAACAAAGTTTTGTGATTCAAAAGTTATAGTTGTTTTATGTATAATGCATTATTTAAGGCATACTCCATGTGTTTGATGAAATGCTTCATTGAAATTGTATAGAAAAATCAAGGCATCTTGGCATACATGAATCTTTGGAAACATAGTATAGGTTGAGTACTTCGGTGCTATGCATTATGAAGGTGTAGATCCTGTGGTGAAAAACTTAAAATTGGCCATTGCATGCCGCTAATCCAACAGGAGTGATCCGTGAAATGGGTATTGGTACTCGCTGATCCAACGAGAGCAATCCGTGAAACGAGACATGGGTTGGCATAGAGTTGCATGGGTGTGTCATGCATATTTTCATTGCATTGCATTGATAAATTGGTAGGCATATAGATTATAAATGTACACTTTGCACATGCCACGCCTTATCTTCGTTCTTTACATTAGCATTATGTCATACTGGGCCGTCGTGCTTACCCTATAAGGGATTACATATTACAGATGAGGCTCCTGGCACTTGAGACTTGATGAAGTTTTAAAGCATAGAGGAGGAAGTGGACTTTGAAGAATATTTGGCCCTTAGGGCAAAGATTTTGGTGTGTAAGGGCATAAGTCCCATGAAATTTATTGTATGTTTAAAACTTAGACCTTGTGTAAGCTATGAACTAAATTTTATGATGGATTGTATGAAATTATGTAGTGAATGTAAATGAGGAGCATGGAGCTCCATGTAGTTACTTATTTTCAAAATATACTTGTGAATGTTAAAATTATACAATTGTATGAATAATTTTCCATTAGGTGTTGTGTTAGTGTTGAGGAGGATGATGAGGAGGAATGGGATGAGAAAATAGGTTACTAAAAAAAAAGAGACTATGGTGAAATTTTTTAAAATATAGCAACTAGATTGAGTAGAGTGGGAGAGCATGCCTAGATTTTCTAAGTAGGGAAATAAATGACTTAAGAAGAAAGAAAAAAAGTAAAGAAATGAAACATAGGGGTGATTAGCTCAAAAATCACCTAAGGTCGAAAAATAAGGAAAAAATGGTAAAATGGTCATTTTACATGTTATTGGGTCCCAATCCAAGTGTGGTAATAAAATAAATTGAAATGGGTATAAAAATGTCAAAACTAAGATTTTTGGACAAAGGTTGAAATTTTGGCACTATAGCAAATCAGCTACTGGAATACTGTAGCGATGAATAGTGAACCAAAAAAATCAGATTTTGGACCAAGGCCACAAGACCAGACAGCTCGCGTGCCCCCGCGTGCAGTGCCTGCCCCTCTGCGCGCACACCTGCACCCCCCTATACGCCCTGCACGTGCTGCAGCCCAGCTTGTTACCTAACAGCCTATGGGCACTCAGCCTTTGCCCCTTGACATTAGCCCTTGGCCACCCTTTTGAGCCATGTTTGGTCACTACTTAGGGAAAATATTTGACCTTTACTTAGGCCATATTGAGCCACCAACCTTGACCATGCTTTGTCATCATTTTAGGCTATGCTAAGCAACCACTTGGACCATGCTTGGTCATCATCTTGAAGTTGAGTTATGAAAGCATCTAGACTATGTTTAGCTTACACTTTAAGACATTATAAGACACGATTTTGGATATTAACAAGTAAAAGTCGATTCAAAATGAATATATTTATTTTATTATTTTATTTTATTATTCTCACTCACTCCCTAAGTTTATGAAAATTCAGGGCGTGACACCTTAGATTATCAGTTGACATACTATTTGATTGATGATATGCTTGCTTACCTATCTTTGGACTCGAATTGTTACCCTGTTATTGTGGCAGCTATTTATTGTACAAGTTGATCCCTATTATTGATTTGTTATTCTACCTTGGGATGTGCCTTTAGGACCTTTAGGTCATTTTATGGATTCACATACTTAGTGATTGGCTATTGTGATGTTCTATCCTTCGCATGCTATTGTGATATAATCCTTTGTTTGTTATTGTCCTTTATCTTTCTTTTGGACTAACCTGGACCCATGGCAGAGCGAGGAGTTTACTTACTGAGCTAAATTAGCTCACTCTAGATATGTTTTTTTTTTTTTCAGGATATCAAGTTGTAGAAGGACCAACATGCATACATATCGAGTAGACGCCACGTTTTGCTACAGGTTGTCCTTTTGCAAGTACAATGGATTTTTTGTTAGTAATGTAATAGACTAAGTACATAGTAGTCTTAGTTCTCCCATGTGTCCACGTCTTGGCTATGCTTTGGTTTTGAGGATCTGTAAACTAAATATTTGTTTTTATTTTGGCAAGTATAAGTATACTCTGATGTTAATATTAGTTCAACCAATGACACGACATGCAATTGATAATTAATTAAGTAATGTTTGAGATCCTTTGGCGGGGGATGGCGTACGAGCCGCTGCCTCCAGTCGTGGGCCCTTGATCCGCACAGGACAAGTTACGGGTCGTGACAGACATGGTATTAGAGCACAAGGTTCTAGTGGTTCATGGGAGATTAGGACTAAAGTACTAAGACTTAAGGAGCCTAAGGGTCCATTATTAAGTAAAACCTGTTATGGTGATTAAGTGCTTACTTAACTGCTAAATAGTGATTCTTTTGTAGTAAATGGTCCACACCTGCAACACTGCTATGGAATCAGATCGACTTGATCGAGTAGAGTGCATACCAGAGAGAATTATGGAGGCTTTGCTCAACCCCTATAGAGGTGGGACCAAACCAGCACTGCAGGACCGTCCTGGCAATCGTGAGGCTCGACAAGGCAATGATTGAGACTAGTCGTACCCATATAAACAGTTTCAGGATCTAAAGCCGTCGACATTTGATGGTATGAGAAGCCTCATAGAAGCCGAGGAATGGCTGTTAAAGACGAACAGAATCTTCTAGATTATGACTTGTACTGAAGAGCAGAAAATGGCTTATGCCATATATATGTTCAAGGGAGCGACTCACAAGTGGTGACTGTTAGAAGAATTTTGAGAGCCTAATATAAGTTGGCAGCGATTTACAAAAGTTTTTAATGAGAAGTACTTTCCCCAAGAGGTAAGAGATTAGAAGATTTTTGAGTTTTTAGTCCTTCAACAAGGGGGAATGACAATAAAAGAGTATGAGGCCAAGTTTACAGAGTTGGCCAGATTCACCCCTAATGTTATCAACACGAACAGTTTGAAGGCTCGCAAGTTTGAGGGAGGTTTAAGATGGGCCATTAAAGACAAAATCAGGCCTCTGTGATTAGCCACATTTAGTGAGGTAGTGGCGACAACAAGAATTATAGAACGCAGCGCAGAAGAGTTTACAAAGAAAAGGGAAACCAGAGGTCACCCAACAGCAGAGAAAGAGGACGGGGATCCTCGCTCTTCAAGTCAGGTGCAAGCTCACGTTGTTCAGGGACGAGGCCTAGTTAGAGAAAGGCCAACCATAATAATGGGGACACACCTAAATGCCCCACTTGCCAAAGATTCCATAGAGGACCATGCTACAAGAACATTCATGCATGTAACAATTGCAACCAAACTGGACAATTCATAAGAGATTGTCCAAAGAGTGGCAGAACGACGATCAGCCCCACACCTGCCTATCAGCTTCTGTCACAGGACCTCAGGACAGGAATGAAGGGTCAAGGAATGATCAACAGCGCCCGGGAAGGGTTTTCTCCGTCACACTAAGGGATGTTCAGGCTACCACCTCAATGGTTGTAGGTACCTTTATAGTTTATTCTCAACTTGCACATGTTCTATTTGATACTAGTTCTATACATTCATTTATATCTCCCAAATTTTTTGCCAAGTTGAACTTAAAAGCTAAACCCCTAGGTTACATGTTGACTGTTTTAATACCTTCAGAGAAATCACTATTAGGGATTGTGATACATAGATCATGTGAGGTAGAAGTTATGGGTACTTAGTTAGTTGCTGATTTGATACCTTTAGAGATCTGTGGATTTGATGTGATCCTCGGCATGGATTAGCTTACTACAAATCATGTTATCATCGATTGTGTAGCTAAGAGAGTCCTTATTTAGAATCCAGGGCAGCCGAGTGTTATGTTTGAGGGGACGGGAGCAGTCTCACGACCCTATTTTGTTTCATCTATCCAGGCTAAGTGTCTACTCCGCAAGGGATGTCATGGTTTCTTGTGTAGCTTCATTGACACTTGTTTGCAAGAACCCACTCTAAATTAGATTCTTGTTGCTAGAGAGTTCTCCAATGTATTCTTGGATGATTTTCTTAGAATACTTGTTGATCGGGAAATTGAGTTCAGCATTGATGTACTTCCTAGCACTTCACCTATGTCTAAGACCCCTTACCGAATGGCACCAATAGAGCTAAAGAAATTGCAGTTGCAAGAATTACTAGACAAGAGTTTTATACGACCCAATTTTTTGCCATAAAGTGCCCTAGTGTTATTTGTTAAAAAGAAAGATGGGACTATAAGACTGTGCATTGACTATAAAAAATTGAATAAAGTCACCATCAAGAACAAGTACCCTTTGCCAAGAGTATATAATTTATATGATCAGTTGAAAGGAACACAGGTCTTTTCAAAGATTGACTTGAAGTCAAGGTACCATCAGTTGAAAGTCACACCTGCAGATATGGAAAAGATGGTATTCAGAACCCGTTATGGGCACTATGAGTTCCTAGTGATGCATTTTAGGGTGACTAATGCCCCAGTTGCATTCATGGATTTAATGAACAGGGTTTTCAAACCGTATCTCGATGACTGTATGATTGTATTCATTGATGATATCTTAGTTTATTCTAAGGACCCAGAAAAGCACGAAATGCATCTAAGGAAAGTTTTGCAAAAGCTATGGGAGTAGAAGTTGTATGTCAAGCTGAAGAAGTGTGAGTTTTGGCTCCCTAGCATCGCATTTCTTGGACACGTGATCACTAAAGATGGGATCTCAGTAGATTCCCAAAAGATAGAAGCCATCGTAAATTGGCCTCGGTCGACTAGTGTTACAAAAGTCCGTAGTTTTATGGGATTAACTAGCTATTACAGAAGATTTGTCAAGGATTTTTCTAAGATAGCAACACCGATCACCCAACTGACTCGGAAGAATATCCCTTTTGTGTGGACTGAAAAAAAGAAAAAAAAAAAGAAAAGAGTTTTCAAGAACTAAAGAACCGTTTAGTGTCAGCACCGATTATGACGGTACCAGATGGGACGGAAGGCGATGGACAGGTCAAGGTCAGGTCTTAGGTCATGGTCAGGTCTTGGGTCAATTCGGGTTCAGGTCGGGACCCGCCCCATCACATAAATGGTTTAAGTGGAACGGTGCCATTTTGACGTTTGAGTTTTAAATTAAAACAGAACCAAGTTTGTTTGGCTACGCGTATAATAAATTTAATTCACTTAACCCTGTTCTGAACAGGGATATGCTATCCCCATTTAATGCCCTATCTGTTGTTTGGTTTTGAAATACTTTGAAAAAAAATATAAGAACCGCAATCAGTGGGTTTTGAACCCTTGATTGTGTGCGTGTGTAGCACCTAACCCAAGTGTGTGAACCACTATGCCACTGAGGCAGTTGGTTAAAATAGGACCTTAATATATATAATATGAAATAATATGATTAAATAAATTTAATTAATAAAATATTCCCGATGTCTAAATAAAATAAAAATACAGTGTAACCTAACATTTTTGAGTATTCCAAACTCAATGGCAGAGTCCAAATTACGAAATTAAATCTCAAAAAATGTGAACAGATGAGCTGGGTTAATCCCAAAAATGCCTTGAAGGCCAAATAATGATATCAAACAACCCCCAAAAATTATGAAAATATGTATCTCAGAGTTTTTTGATGTTTCAGACTCAACGGTGGAGTCCGTTTACCAAATTAAATATCTAAAATACTAATACATGAAATGAGCTATTTTTAGGACACTCTAAAAAAACGACGATGCTACCAAGTGGGGGAAAATAAACCCAGGGACTAAAAATACGACACATGAGGTTTAAAGACAGTAAATTTATAAATAAAATCATGTTAAGTTTATGAATACTGAATAATATTTCCTGATTTATAGGATTTTTCAAGGGAAAGGACAAAGAAGTCTAATTCCTCGTGAAATGAGGGGCAGCTATTGTAAAGTAAATAAACTCGAACTCTAACATGTGGTAATTCCTAGCCATGTCACAGTTTTATTTCCTCGATGCTGCCAATTTGTATTCACATTGTTAATTTCCACAATTTGATGCATGTTCTATTTTATGGACTTGATGAGAAATGATTGCTAATATCCTAATGTGATTATTTGTCAATTTCTACACTTGCTTAGATATTGAAAAATTGCTATGCTTCTCTATGCTGAGAATTTTTTATTCCACAAATATGTACATTGCCTATGGAATTCTGATGATCATAATAGTATTATGAGTGCTTGGAGTTGTGATAAGTCACAACGTCCCCCTTAATTTACGAATGCTTGTGGACTTACGGGTTAGTGTTTGGGAATAATTCCTAAAACCTAGTCCTTAGAAGAGAGGACATGATATATGTACCGAGCTCAAGTGTTATCCAGTAGCCCGATGAGGGGGGAGTGGACCTGGATGAGTGTTTTTGAGGGTATGTTGGGCCCTATATGTGTGAGTGGACCTGGATAAGCACTTTTGAGGGTATGTTAGGCCCTATATGTGTGACATCATATGTTCTGTTAGTATCTCATATTATTTATTGATATTCTGATGATGCACTCATGGATTATTGATATGATTTGCAAGCCTATCTTTGGTTATCTTGATAATGTACTCTTGATTGCAAATACGCCCTATGAGTCTCTTTTTGGATTATCTGTTGAGATACTATTTGATTGATGATATGCTTGCTTACTTATCTTTGGACTCGAATTATTATCCTGTTATTGTGGTAGCTATGTATTGTATAGGTCATCCCTATTATTGATTTGTTATTCTACCTTGAGATGTGCCTTTGAGACCTATAGGTCATTTTCTGGATTCACATACTTAGTGACTGGCTACTATGATGTTCTATCCTTCGCATGCAATTATGATATTATCCTTTACTTGCTATTGTCCTTTATCTTTCTTTTAGACTAATCTTAACCCATGGCAGAGTAAGAAGTTGACTTACTAAGCTAAATTAGCTCACTCTAGATATGTTATTTTTTTTTTAGGATAGCAAGTTGTAGAAGGACCAGCAGGCGTACATATCGAGTCAATGCCACGTTTTGCTACAAGTTGTCCTTTTGCAAGTACAGTGGATGCTTTTGCTAGTAATGTAATAGACTAAGTACAAAGTAGTCTTTTTTCTCCCAAGTGTCCACATCTTGGGTATGTTTTGGTTTTGAGGATCTGTAAACTAAATATTTGTTTTTATTTTAGCATGTATAAGTATACTCTGATGTTGATATTAGTTCAGCCACTGACATGACATGCAATTGATGATTAATTAAGTAATGTTTGAGATCATTTGGCAGCGGACGGCGTACGGGCAGCTGCCTCCTGTCGCGGGCCCCTAATCTGAACATGATGGGTTACGGGTCATGACATTTTCCTTATGGTTCCTATCTCACTAAAATTTTCAATCACTTTAGGGTTGATACTCGAGGAGAAAAAATTGAGAAAACGTAAGGGGATATCATCGAGCATAATTTAACTATTATGAAGGAAATGGTTGAAGTGTATGTCCCTCGTCAAGAAGAGGTTGAGGCCATGGAGGAGGATGACGATGTGTGTGTTGATGAGGAAGACCTTACATCTTCTACGAATGTTCTTCTTCGTATCGATCAACTTAAAACAAAGGTCGACACGCTCTCTCAGAATATTGATGGCCAATTTCACTCCATAGATGATTCTCTTCATGCAATTATGGCTCATCTTAATAATCAGTCACCTAAGTGATGTTTCTTATGACGATAAAAAGGGAGAGATTTCGGGGCATTTGCTTGTTTGTTGTTTAATTCTCTCTCGTAAACATCTTATGATATATGTTGAATAATTATTAAAAACTTGTTGGAAAATAGACATATGGAATCTCTCATTTTTGGGTTTCTTTATGTTATTATAATTTACGCTTATGTCCTTGCTATAAATTGCTTGTATGCTTTGGAAATGATATATTGCTATGACCGGTTATGCTATAAATCTATCCAACTTAGGGGGAAAGCTTTGATTAAAGAAGAGTATATAATTTTATTAAAATGCCTAAATGTTGCCATCATCAAAAAGGGGGAGAATGTTGAGGATAGTTTTGATAAAATATTCATTTCAGATTTTAAACGAATTATATACCTCTAAGCATTGATTCCTAAGTTTTGTCTACATAATTGTATGATATACACACAACACTAATTGTTATTGTAGAGCAAGTTATGTTTAGCTTTGACATGATATGAGGAGATGTTGAAGTCCCAAAGAGCAGAGACTACTAGCTGACCAAATAGGCTATTTAGAAGATTCAAATGATAATGGCTAACCTGAAAGTGATACCGGCTGACTAGGTATGTGATCTTCATTAAAGAACATATGATTCTGGATGACTGAGAGTTTCTACCGACTAACAGGGAACCCTGGTTGAAGAGATTTTTAGGGCAACTTCATGCCGAACTGGCTGACCTGGAAGACTTTCTAGCTGACCAGAAAAAGGTCAACCATGCCTTTTTGAGATTCGTACAATTCCTTTTTGGTCTTCTTTTCAGCCGCCCTATAGATATATTGCATGGGTATCTTCTAGGGTTATTAAACACAGCTACAAACGTGTGTAGAAATTCATTGTGGGGATTCGACCTTTGATTCAAGAACTTATTAGGGGTTTTTCATATTGTTGATTCAATACCCTTTGTGTGAAGAAGAAAGTGTCTTTAGCATTTCTATTATATTTATTCCATGAGAAAAGAGAGGTTTTTCTTCACTTTGTAATTTGATTCTTTGAGTGGAAAGTGTTTATCTTAAGACAAACCAATCATTGTGAAAAGTGAAGTAGTGAACGAGAGTTGCTACATGAGTTGATTGTAACGTGGTAAAGTCATCACCACAACGATAACTTGAGTAGATTTCTAGTAAGAAGATCAAGGATCGTTGCCGAAGAGTGGACGTAGGCTAAATTCATAACCGAACCACTATAAATTCTCAAAACACTATTTACTCTCATTATTGCTTTTTATGGCTTTGATTGAATTATTGTGCTAACACATTGAGGGGAAAATAATTTCATTAAATTAACAGAAAAAATTTTTAACAACCTATTCACCCTCGTCTAGGTTGCCTTTTCATAAATTACCCTTATTATTTCTTTCAGTGGTGCATACCACATTTTTGTATCAACCTTGAAAGTTCTTGGTAGTGCCTTAGTGAATAAATCTACCAAATTGTCATTAGAATGAATTTGATATACATTAATATCACTGCTCTTCTAGAGCTCATGAGTATAAAAGAATTTTGGCGAAATGTGTTTGATTTTGTCTCTTTTATTATAACCTCCCTTAATTTGTGTAATACATGTTGTATTGTCTTCGTATATTATTGTTTGATTGTCCTTAATTGAAGATAATCCACATGATTCCTGAATATGTTGGACCATGGATCTCAATGCATTCTAGACTTGTCTCATGAAGTGCAAGGATTTTAGAATGATTTGAGGAAGTAACAATCATTATTTGCTTTGTAGATCTCCATGATATAGCAATGTCGCCACATGTAAACACATATCCGATTTGTGACCTGACTTTATGAGGATCAGAAAGATAATTAGTGTCTACTTATCTAACTAACGATGATTTGGATCCTTTTGAATAAAAGAAATCCATATCAATTGTTCCTCAAAAATAGTAAAATATATGCTTGATGCCATTCCAATGCCTTCAAGTTAGAGTATAACTATATCTAGCCGACAAATTGATGGCAAATGCAATGTCTAGTCGCGTACAATTTATAAGATACATGAGAGCTCTAATTGTACTAAAATATGGTACTTCAAGACCAAAACTATTCTCATCACCTTCACGAGGGTGAAAATGGTCTTTCTTCACATTAAGTGAGCAAAAAGCCATAGGTGAGGTTAATTGGTGTGCCTTATCCATATAAAATCACTTTAGAATCTTCTTTATATATGCCAATTGATGGAGAAGGATTCCTTCTGGGAAATGCTCGATCTATACGCCAAGACAAAACTTGGTTTTTCCCAAATTTTTCATTTCAAATTCTTGTTTTAAATAAGTAGCAGTTTTTTTTAGCTCTTTAAGAATCCCTACAAGATTAAAGTCGTCAACATATGTTGCTATTACGGCAAATCTAGTACCCTATTTTCTTTATGAAAATGTAAGGACAAATCAGATTATTTGTATATCCTTCTTTTAGTAAATATTCATTGAGGAGATTGTACCACATGCACCTAGACTATTTTAGTCCATATAATGGCCGTTGTAACTTGATTGAATACATGCTACGAGAATGTGAATTACTAGCTTTAGAAACATTAAACTCTTTAGGGATTGTCATGTATATGTCACTATCAAGTGATCCATATAAGTATGTTGTGACTACGTCTATAAGACACATATTTAGTCCTTTTAAGATTACCAGACTTCTTAAAAATTAAACATAATTGTATCTATGATGGAAAAATATGTCTCCCTATAATTAACACCAAGTCTTTGCAAGAAACCTTATGCTACAACTCTGGCTTTGTTTCTAATAATTTCATTTTGTTCATTGCATTTCTATACAAACACCCATTAGTACACTATAGGATTTACGCCTTCAGGTGTTTGGACAATAGGTCCAAATACTTCTTGTTTTGCTAACAAGTCTAACTCAACCTATATTGCCTCTTTCTGTTTTGGCAAATCATTTATACATCAACATTCTTCAATGCTTTGTGGTTCGAGATCCTCATCACCTCTGGTAATTTCAAGTGATATTGCAAAGGTAAATATATGATCAACAATAATATCACTTTGATCCCATATTTCTCTATTAGATACATAATTTCTTAAGATCTCTTTATTTTCAGGTAGTTATGCCTCTTCAGGAGTTACTTGTTTCGTTTCAGGGGATACTACTTCTTCAAGAAGTATTCTCTCTTCAGGAGGTGTTTGTTTACCTTCCTTAGGAAGGATTACTATACCAACGTTGGAATTATCAATCATCATATGATGTGAGGTCTCTTCAGGAGTTGTCACTCCTTTTGTTTCTTGTATGTTCCTCTTTTGGGAAAATTTATCTTCCGCATTAATAGGTCTACCACGTTTCAGCAATGCCATAGATTCATTTGTTATTGTAGTAATGGGTTTTCCTATAGGGACATCGATCCGTGCAGGAGTATTTGTAGTTGATATGTGTGATTTCATGATTTTCTTTGTATTAGTGAATGCATCTGGTAATTGATTGGCAGTACTTTGCAAATGAATGATCATTTAAACTTCCAGTTCACATTGATTAGTACGAGGATCAAAATGAATCAATGTTGGTGCATTCCAAGAAATTTCATGCTAAGCTTCTAGCTTTAGCTTCTCTCCCCCAAATGGTGGGAATATTATCAAAATGACAATCGATAAATCGTGTTGTAAATAAATCACCTGTTAAGGGCAGAAGATATCAGAGTTCGTTCTTGTACTTTGGGAGTTATCTTTTTATAGAAGGAAATCACTCATCTATTTGCGTACTCATTACTATGATGAAGACTAAACCACTAAGTTACATTTCATCAACTCCTTTTCCTATCCTTACTGAGCTTGTCCATTGGAGATTTTAGCTCACTGTTTGGATAGGGAATGTTGTGCATGTTTTCGAATTCCAAAGTTACATAATGAGGCAGCTAGCCTTATCCGTAACTAAGGATCTATCAACATTCTATCATGTACCACTATGCTCTCATACTTTTCTTCATCTAGATATGTACTAATAATTTGTATCATTTATACATATCAATGCATAAACATTCATATCCTTAAGTGAGTCATTTTTTCTCGTCATAGGTACAACAAATCTTAAAGGTTCCATCTATCACTAGGTTTTTCTATCAATGAGTTTTATTAAACTTCAAAAGTCACCAAATCGTCCTTCTAGACTCATCATAATATTCTATCGAATCTTCCCTACAAGGGTTTGACTTACGACTTTAAAATTCATTTAGATCATTGCTTCTAACTTAACCTTAAGCTATCTGCAATAAGTGATCTAATTGACTCCAATAGTGATTCAAATAATCATTTTCTTTCATCTCTCCATCATCCACTTCATAAAAGTCATAACACTAATTTTACACCATTTTCAGTACTCAAGGACTTATGGATTCCAAATTTAAAACCTCTCATCAATTCATACCTTTATTCCCAAGGTTTCATGTACCTAAGGTTCTGATGGTCTCTAATTTCCAAGGATTCCTATGAAACCAACTTCTAACAGTAGCCTAGGTTATGGTGACCTAAGCTCCAATTCACCAACTATGTTTAGCTATTCATGGTTTGGGTAATTCTAACTCTGATGGTTACTTGGGCTCTTGTAACCTTAGTTACCCACTCTGGGTAACTTTTTCTCTGATGTGTCACATCCCGCACCCCACCCTACGCGGATGCCGAAGATGTGATGCCAGTTAGCTGCCTTGTCGATTTCTCAACCGACAATGCGACCAACCAAAGGCAAACTTTTGAAACTTACGATGAATTGCATTCCAATGTAGGGTCAAAACAGCGAAAATTAAAACATTTTCATCTCGAAAATGCAACTCATCAGTCGACCACAATTAGAGGTATGTAGCACAGAGCAAGTCTATAATCAAACAGTTAATAACTCTAAGCCACAGATCACATCTATAACCAGACATATAACACAGAGCATGACTAGTCTCTCTAGAGTACCATTTCCATGAGCCATGTCCAAATACATCTAATACATATCAATGAAGTCAATCATAACATGTCACTCACCTGAATAACCAGAGTCAATCCATTAGAACCCAAGTCTCCACAAATCTATGTCATCGAGACCGTATTTGGGATACCTCTCAGCTTACTAGTATCATCTCCTTGTACCTTCTAATCCTATGGAGATAATCCCTAAAAATGTTAAATAAATGGAATGAGCTTAAACAAGCTCAATGAGTAACATAGGTTCCTGTCATACGTTTCAAAACCATTTCATATATATATATATATATATATATATATATATATATATACATGCATGCTCAAATGCAGCTCGGATAAAACAATGCAGCCGAAGTAGAACAGATACAACTCAAAAAGATCAGAATAGAACAGAACAGAACAGATCAGAACAGAATGCCTGAACCTTCCCCAGCGATGTGGGATGCCGCATAAGATAATACATCAGTCACCCACCCCACACATGGAGGGCCCGCGTCCCCGCAGCACACTTCCAGTTGAGGTCAGTATCAGAGCGGAACAGATAGGATTAAGCGGATGCTGAGTTCTAAGCGTCCCACAAAGCCAGCCATCCATCCACTAATATACTCAATCCCGTAGTGAGCCCAGAGTAAGACTCAACATAACCAAATAGAATCGAACTAGACTCCAAGAATAGGTAACAGAACAACAAACTCCAACCAAATCAGAACAGGAGATATCAAGAAGCAGGATAGAATCATGCCACATGTAATGCAGTACAAAGAGTATGCATTAAAACATATGCATTAAAACAGTACAGTGTATAAAACAGTTCAGCATATAAAGCAGTATAGTATACAAAAAATATACACCAAGTCAGGAGTCCGAGTTACTAACCTGAATATATACTTATCTCTATTCACAGATATCCTCCAGATATGTCGTTAGCCACGTTTATGCATATCCTTGCACTATCCTTCTGATGGCCATCATAATTGATTCAACATCCAGAAGATCATGCTTCTCAGATGTGAACATATCCAACCTTTGGAGAATTGCAGTCAAACGTGAACCAAATTATTGTGCATCTAGAGTTTGAGGTTGATCTTCAGTCCACGGTTCAGCAGTTGAAAAAAACACACCGGCAGTTTGATCGAGTCGGCCAGCCATTTTAAATCCAGTTTCATCAGCTTCTTTAGCCTTTTTTTCCCCCCAAGCAGATGATGATTCTGATAGATTCTGTTTCTTTATTATCCCATCCATCAGATATTGAAGAACTTTCCCTTCCTCTTATCAGATTACTGTGTAGAGTCTTCCTAATCAGTAGCTCCAATTTCTACAAGCAAGGTTAAAACCCATAGCTTCCAACAATTACACCACCGCAAGGCTGAAGCTACAACTAATATTGCATTACTTCCCTCAGTCAATAGGCCCTGCTCAAGCTGTAGATCGCTTAGAAACTGCAGGTGACTCCCATGAAAGCTCTATTGATGCACCATGAAAATATCTCCCTAGATCAACAACAATTGTCCTCAAGCATGCTAAATAGTAAGATAATGAGAACCTGTCCTCCCTGTGGAACAAGGCCCTTATAGTCCTAGCACCCCAAAAAAACCCAAAATACCTCCATACATCTGCATATCCAATTGATCTGGTGCATTGCCCAACTGGATACTTTATGCTGAAAATCCTTCTTCCACGCATTTCATCAAGCATGTTTTCTACTGCTCAGATCATTGCCAACTCCTAGACATTCATGATAAACTTCCATCTCCATCAATGTCCACAATAACCTCATCAAATAAAATAGCCCATCAAATTGCAAGCATGAGTTGCCGCACCCTGTAGTACCAAACTCACCATAATCCCAATTCAGAATTCAAACTCAAGCAATGAAACTTCTTCCTCTTGCCTGAGTATAGTAACCATGTCCAGAACACATAGGACTACTCAACCTCTTACAAAGAATCTCAATAGGACATTTTGCACTTCAGGAAAATACCATTTCAACCAATTCCAAATTCCCACGCCTTAAACATGCACTTGAGAGTGCGCTGCTGTCTCCGCCACATTTCAATGGCGTCCCTGCTTCGTGAAGCAACTTTGGTATAAAGAAGAACCAAACGGCTCTTCACATCAGTCATATCTTCAGTTGCCATTCAAACCCGAACAGTCAGCCTCATCTGTTACAGGATTTTCCCTGTACCAACACGCTGCTACAGAATTCTTTGATTCCTCAATTCCACCCAAATCAGCTCTTCAATTAGCTTGTATCCCTAATGTTCTACACCTTCTCATCCAAGCTCCATTGCTCAGTTTTCAATCCAACTGACACTGTCGCTGCTCTTTCATTTCCTCTATTTTCTCACTCACTTTCTTTCTTAATTTATTCAGAACAAATCTCCGTGAACAGCCCCTGTTCTCAACTGAAAGCGGCATAAACAGAGGAAACCTCACAAAATCGCAATACCCATACACACAATTTCGAGCAACAAAACCATAACACCCACACACATACCTCTATCAATCTACTGCGCAACCGATCTCTCTCTCTTTGTCTCATTTTCTGCAAACCGAGCTACGCACACATACACACACACACATATATATGTATATATATATATATGCATACATTATCCCCTACTGCATCGATTCTCATAACCATAACCCCAGACTTCCACTCACCACAATTTCCTCCTCCCTCACAGCGACTGCATCAGGTCTTCCAACAGCCGTCCCCCTTGCTGTTTCACCACAAACACACATAGATATATATATATATACCTGCTGCGACATCACTCTCTTTTTCCCCCAATTTTCCTACAAAGATATATATATATATATAAATTCCTGCTGCACAACCTAGAAGTTTCCAAATTTTTCCACAAGTTTCCTGTCGCAACGTCTTCCATACACATATATATCAGTCGCACCAATAGAGAATTCTGGAATTCTCTTTTCTTCTCCAGCCATTTCTCCCTCTTTTCTTTATTTCTTTTCTTTGTTTCCAGCTTCTTCAAGAAGCTTCTGCATCCCTCTCTTTTATATATATAATTATATAAAGCTGCCCCTTTTTGCCACGTGCCTTCAGCAGCTTCTTTGAAGCTTAAGTATATACTATATTTTTATATATTATCTATTATATATGTGTCATGTATATTATATATTATTATATCTATATTTTATGTTTGCCACATACCATTTATATGTCATGTACAATGTATATACCATGGCCATATTTTATTTTATATATATGTATATTTTATATTTTACCGTATTAATATTTTATTTCATAAAATATTAATTTATGAAATAATATAGAATCTGCCTTAAAACTGAAACTCGGTATCATAATTATTTATTTTGCCAATATTGGCTCTCATTCATGTCCCATATTATTTTCATTTTATCTACATAATTATTTCACTGTAACGGTTTAATATTTTATTCTATAAAATATTAAATTATAACATGCCGATAAAGTCAAAAATTAATTTTGCCAACATTGGGTCCCTGTCAATGACTTATTTATTTTCACATAATTTTTATAATTAATTACTCGTATTGGCCTCATTTATTTATCTCAGTACTTGGTCGTCTGGGTTATCATATTTGGGGCTATATTGCTTATCACCGTAACGTACCCAAATTTTTTATTAAATTGGGTGCAGTCTAAGACATGTCGAATTTTCGGGGTGTTACATGATGTGTTACTCATCTTAGGTAACATTTGCTCTATACCACTCTATCACATCCCAGACCCTACCCTATACGGATTAGGAATAATGACCGGCCAATTAGGCACCTCACCAATACACTATCCCTTTTATAGTATATTGATAGCATGTTTAACCAAAGGCCTCTTTACATATCCAAGTAGAGTGCAATCAATCATATAAAAGCATGCAGTGAAATCTGAGTCTATAAAAAATTTGTTTGAATGCAATCACACTTGACAGAGTATAAGTAACATTACGTCAGAGTTGCAATAATATGAGCCCAACATTACATTACACATTAGTGTATGAACTATTTACATCATTGATGAACATCATTCACATTCTATTCTTACTCTAAGTTGTCACATCAATTTGGTATCTATCATCTCAGGTTGGTACCTCTATGGCTAAGATATTAGCTAGAGTCTCTATTTATCATAGCTTACTAGCATTTGGATCTATAAACTTCTTAGCCCTTCTTACAAATACACAGGATGAAACCCTATGAGCTTTATGAAAAACTCATGAGTAACATAAATTCCCTATCACGGGTTTATGGAAACCCTCTTTTAAAGCTTTCATAACTTTTATCTCTTTCATGGATAGTAGTTAAAAAGAGTTGTACTAAAAGCTAATAGCATTCTTGAGCGGTGCAAAATTGCAAGTGCACAGTATCGTAGTTTTATAGTAAAGTGATGAGAAGAGTATCATCCTCAGGGATTGGTAACTTACTTTTGACAAATACTGAAATTATGATAATCTCAACTTTATTTAGAAAATTCATTAAGATTTTTGAAAATTACAATTTAAAATAAAATCAACTCAAAGGAAAAGAAAGATGTTGTTCGAAAATCAAATTGATGGGAAAGAAAACTTCTAGGAAATCAATTTTACTTAATCCCTCACTATGCTTTACTCATATAACTAATTGAATTTAATTTTCTATGTTTGTTAGCAAATCTCCAATTCATCCGAAAGCCTCTTTCGACAGTCAATTGGAAACTATTCTTTTATATCATTTTACACAAGAGTATGCAAATTAATAAAGCAAGAATGCAATAAGACCAATGATTTTAATACTACATAGGGTCATATAAGTCTTTCGATCTCTATATTTACCTATGCCAAAATATCCAAGATCTATCCTATAATTCCCTCTTTCGATAGCAAATCACAAGATTAAAATCATCTAATTAGTGGCCAATTAATTAGAAGCAATAAGCTTATAATAAATCAGACAAACATGAAAAAAAATTACTTCAAATTAGCTTAGAAAAGCAAGCATAGTTCGAGACTAGACTACATCATTTTCCTAGAATAAAAAAATTTAGTTCATGCTAAAAATTAATTTCAACATAAACGAATTCACCATAATTTTTCTGAGAGGAAGGAAAAAATTGAACACTAAAAAATACTCTCAGCTGCAGCAGTTTTCTTTCGTCTTTTTTTGCTTCTGCCTTCAGTCGCTGCTCCTTTTCTTTTGTTCTCTGTTTTTTCTTTTCCCAGCGCAGCCCCCTGGTTCTTTTACTCTTTTTTTTTTCCTAATTTGCGCCGCTGCTACTTCTTGGATCTCTAAGCCACCTCTGCTATTTTTTTCCCCAAGCCGACTACTGCTTCAAGCTTCCCAGCCGCAGCGCCTCTCCAAGTCGTTTTTCTTTTCTTTCCTACGCAGTTTTTTCTCTTTCTTTTTTCTTTCTTTCTTTCCCTACACGCCATACAACTTCCTTTCTTTGACTTTTCACTACCGCCTTTTAAATACCCAAACCCTGCTACCCTAGATGATCTCTAGGCTTGCGTTTGTTTTTTTTTTTTCTCTGCCGTCTTTTGAAAATACCAAACCCCTTAAGCCCAAGACGCACGAATGACGCTTCAGGTTCTAGCGTTTCTTCCCCAGGCCTCTTTTTTTCTTGCATTTTTTTTATTGGGCTTTTTAGTTTGACAACTGGCATAAAATAAAGGATCAGTTATCATGGATCAAGCTGTAACACCCCGATCCCGTGTAATTAATAATTAATTAATAATTATTAATTAATACTGACTTACAGAATGATTTACGGAATTAATCATAATCCCGGCGGTCGCCATAGACCGATTAAATAATTTAAATATGTCTGGAGGGAAGGGTACCTCACCCGAACCCGATTACTTATTAATTCGGTGAAATAATGTCATTTTAACACTAACGGAACCCGAATTAGCTAACCCGAAAAATCTCGAACGATTAATAAATGACACGGAACCTCTGACACTGAAGATAACTGAAATATGAAACTCCCGGAACAAACCGTGTCGAAAAAGGAGTTACGGAATGAAAGTTATGAAGGAAATACTGAAACTGAATTTCTGTGCAACCAAACGTGGCCTTAACCGAAAATAGGGGAAAAATGGCCAAATGGAAGGCCAAGGGAATTGAACCCTTGACCTTTGAGTGGAAAGAAACCTCATCCAAAAAATAACCAACTTGGCTAGTGGCATCTTTGTGACCATATATACAATGAAATGTATATACATACAAATCTGAATAGGCCATCTCCCAAGTGACCAATGAACAAGCATGCAACACATCAGCATGCATCACCCTATGCCCCCTAAGCTATCATGCCTACACATCACATGATGACCCCTCCCCCAACCCAAATGCATGCAAGCCAATGATGGTATATCTCACAAATCAATAACCATTTCATATGTGATATATGGTGAGGGGAGATCAGAAATTTGGGGGTTTGATATACTGATACAGAGAAGGTGATAAGGTGAGAATTGATCTGTTAAGAGAGAGAAGCCATGTGAGGTCAAACATGGTGTGGTGTGTACAACTTGGTGTAAACATGCATGTGTATGTCCTCAATGCGATGCAAAAAGAGGAGGACTGAGGGCACGACTGTACTGGAAGGTCCCAGAAACTGGATCCGAACCATGGAGAGGAACAGTGGTCGTTTTATGAGGTAAACACAAAAAACTGTTAAAATTTTCTGTTTGGATTTTTACTACGGTTTTGACTTTATTGAGCCATATAGACTGCATATGTGAGCTTCTGTGAGACTTTAGAACTATTCCGAATTGATTGGGAGTGTCGAATAGGGTAGAAACACCCAAAACCAGTGAACAGCCACCATGGATGACCTCAAAAGTGAAGGTTTTAAACAACTGTCATAAAATAGACTTCTGAACCTTGGGGCATAATCTAGACACCAAGGGGATTCATTTTCAAGTTGAATGGACCGAAATGGTCCAAAAACCAATGAGGAAGAGGCGGTTGCAGGTTCGGTTGGCCGAAATGATAATCTCCCCAACCCAACTGATGCGTGAGTTTTAAATGCACCAAATACTCCCTAAGGGTCCTAGATGGTCTCTCTGATCCGAAAGAGGGGTCGAAACCGATTGGAAATGGTGAAAAAATGGAATTAGAAGCGTCGCCGGAAAACCGGCCTCACCGGAGCCGCGACCTGTAATCCGCTGTTCGACGGCTAAAACTTGGTCGGGGACGGAAACCGACACCGGGGATGGAAAGATCACGAAAATCCCTTTCAAACCCCGTTGGACCGAACCCACGAAGTCACCGGAATTGCCCCACCGGTGCCGGAGAAGACCCCTGCAGCTCACCGGAGAAGACAGAGACCATTTGGTCTCGGGTGGGTCCTGGATCGGACTCGGGTCGGGACCCGACCCGTTGCAAAACCGGATAAGTGGCACGTCGCCGTTTTGAAGTTTACTGTTTTGATTTTAAAATTGAATTCCACCTGTTTGGACGCAGTGATAAGAAATTAAAATCAGGTTATAAGGGTAACCTGAACACGGATAAGGGCAATTTAGGGTTAACTGGAATATGCTAATCCGGTTTTCTGAAAGTAACTGAACCGGTTGGTTTGCTGAGTTTTGGACCGGTTCAATTTCTGAACCCCTGAACCCTCTGGTCTGAACCCTAATTTTCTGAATTTGTATTTAACCCCCCAAATGTTTCTGAAAATTACGAATTTACCCCTGAGAGTTCTGAATATTGCACAGTGGCCCTGATTTCTGAAATTTTGTGCAATCAAGCCCCTGAAAAATTAATTAAATAATAAATTAATTATTTAATTATTTTATTAAATAGGTAAAATTTTGATTTTACCCCTGGACATTAATCATGTCAAACGGAGTCCAAATAAAGCAAATAAATAGTGTATTTTCACTATTTCAAGCATTCTGGACTCAATGGTACAATCCAAATTGGGAAATTATGTACCGAAAAATACAGACACGTAGGTGTAAATTACTGTACTGCCCCTGATGGTACCCAGGCCAACTAAAAATAAAAGACAGCCTATTTTGACTATGTCGGGCATTCTGGACTCAACGGTGAGGTCCGTTTAATGAACTGAAGTCCCGAAAAAAAAAAAAATATACACACACATAAATTGTAAAATGACTGAACTGCCCCTAGTGATACCCAGGGCAGATTAAACATAAAAGATAGTCCAACTTAACTATGTCGGACGCTCTGGACCCAATGGTAATGTCCATTTTATGAACTGGAGTCCTGAATAATTTGGTTACACAACATGTGAAATTACCAAATTACCCCTGATACTGTACGAAGCCCAAATGAAGCCCGATTGGAACGAAACTGATACCGATAGAAACCCAAACACTGGTGAAACTATATACCCGAATAAATGACGAACCGGGGTCAGAATCTTACAAAACATAAAATGACCAAAATACCCCTAAGCACAGTAAGTGCAAAGTAGAGGTCAAATAAAGGTCAAACTGATCTGATAAATTATCATAAGGATACTTATGAACACTGAAGGGCTAAATAAGACTCCGGAACAGTTAACGCGTAAAACGAGAAACGACTAATGTGTCCCGATGACCAAAAGCAGATACCAAACGAAGTCCAAAGGACTTAGAAAATTATGTACAAGATATTTGGGACATTCTGAGGACCATGATAAGGTCCGGGGTAAGAATGGCAAAATTACCCTTTTGCCCCTAAGGCTAAATAAGCACCTAACTGATAGCAATTTAAGTCTAAAAGATTTAGAACTTCATATATAGGATATATGGGATATTCCGAGGACCACGACTGGGTCCGGGACAAGAATGGCAAAATTACCATTTTGCCCCTATCGCTAAAATAAGAACCTAACTGATACTGACTGGAGTCCAAAAGACGTATAACTTTATATTTAAGATATAAAGACCATTCTGAGGACCTTGACAGGGGTCCGGGGCAAAAGTGACAAATGACCGTTTTGCCCCTAAGACTGATAAGTAACCGACTGATAACGATTGAAGTCTAATGACTTAGGTTATAATCCTGATGACTGCTAAGCCTAATTTAAGAATAAAATAGCCCCGGATGAAACCCGATAAGAGGGCGATAGGCTACTAGGTTATCTTAGGTAATTCGATAGACACCTAAGATGACGAATAAGACCTGAATGGATAAACTCTGATCTGTTTGTGATTAATGATGATTGTTCAGGATATACACGGTGATGCCTGACGTACTTGGAGGTTATCAGATTGTTTGTGCAAGGAGATAACCATAACAGTTTGTGAGTAACCCTGACTCCTGAATTGGTGTATAAGCACACCGTCTAGTTACTGTATTTTAAATACTGTACTGTACTGTTTTACCTGATACACTGATTTCATGCCCTTATTCAAATGCATGATTTTTACTGTCTGATTCCTTTGTTCTGTACTGCAATAAATCTATCACTGTTTTTACTGAAAGAACAACTGACTCTTGGTACCACTTCAGTCTTGAGCACTACATGAGCATACCGCACTGTTTAATCTGTGCATACTGTACTGTTTATTTTGTTATACTGTTCTGCTCTGCTCATAACTGATCTGTTCTGTTACTCTGATGTTTTAACTGATATGTTCTGTTACACTGATGTTTTAACTGATCTGTTATGTTACTCTGATGTTTTAACTGATCTGTTCTGTTACACTGATGTTTTAACTGATCTGTTCTGTTACACTGATGTTTTAACTGATCTGTTCTGTTACTCTGATGTTTTAACTGTACTCTTGTTTTTAATACTATTTCAAATGAACGTGTTTAACTATCTGTTATGTTTGATCTGTTCTGTTCTGTTCCGCTCAACACTGACCTGTTCTGTTTGATTTGTCTGACCTGTTCTGTTTGATCTGTTTTGTCCTGACCTGTTCCGTTTGACCTGTCTGATCTATTCAGTCCTGATCTGTTATGTTTGATCTGTTTTGTCCTGACCTGTTCTGTTTGATCTGTCTGACCTGTTTTGTTTGATCTGTTTTGTCCTGACCTGTTCCGTTTGATCTGTCTGATCTGTTCCGTCCTGATCCGTCCTGATTTGTTATGTCTGATCTGTTCCGTCCTGATCCATCCTGATTTGTTATGTCTGATCTGTTCCGTCCTGATTTGTTATGTCTGATCTGTTCCGTCCTGATCCGTCCTGATTTGTTATGTTTGATCTGTTCTGTCCTGATCCGTCCTGATTGATATTGTACCAGTTTGTTCTGTCCTGTTCAATTCCGATATGTCTTGTTCTGATAGATGTATTGTTCCGTTTGTTTCCGACATGTTCAGTTTCGATATGTCTTGATCTGATTGATGTATTGTTTCGTTTTGTTCCGTCATGTTCAGTTCCGATATGACTTGCTCTGATTGATATTGTTTCGTTTGTTTCCGTCATGTTCAGTTCCGATATGACTTGTCCTGATTGATATTGTTTCGTTTGCTTCCGTCATGTTCAGTTCCGATATGACTTGTCCTGATTGATATTGTTTCATTTTGTTCCGTCATGTTCAGTTCTGATATGACTCGTCCTGATTGATATTGATTCGTTTCGTTCCGTTGATGATATACTTGTATCCTTAATTGATATACTGTTTCCACCCAGTTCTGTCTTGTTTCATTCCGTTGATGATATACCTGTATCTCTGGTTGACATATTGTTTCCGCTCCGTTCTGTTATGTTCCGTTTTGTTTTATTTTGATTTGTCAAGTTTTATTTCGTTCTGTTCGGTTATGACTTGTTATGTTCTGTTCCGTTCCATTCTATTATGTTTTATTGTGATCCGTTCTGACCTGTTCTATTTCGACCCGTTTTATTCTGACCCGTTCTATTCTGACCTGTTTGTCTCTGATTGATATATTGGCATCATTTACTATTCTGTTCTGATTTGTTGTGCTTTGTTTCATCCTGTTCTGATTTGTTATGTCCTGCTCTGCTCGGTTCTGCTTCGTCCTGACCTGTTGTGTTCTGTTCTGTACGGTTATACTTGATATGGTCTGTTATGTTCTGTCTGTCCCAATCTGTTGTTTTATTTTGTTCAGTCCTGCTTTATTCTACTGAAACTGCATTTAAAGTAGATTCATAAAACTGCTATTTTAGAAACAACTGAACTACCCTTGTGCTTTGTAAACAACAATGGTTTGAAACCCATGACAGGGAACCTATGTTACTCATTGGGTTTTTCGAAGCTCACCCCATTCCCTAACATTTTTCAGGAACGATATCTATTGGATCTGATGGCACTGATCTGTGGAGACTGGATTATTGAGGATTGAATCTATTTAATCGGGTGAGTGATGTACTATGATTGACTTGACTGATATGTACTGAATATTGATATGGCTCATGGATTTAAAAGGTACTCTAGAGATTATAGTTCTGCTCTATTGTTATATGTCGAATTATAGATATGCTCTGAGGTTGAGTTGTTAGTTGTTGGATTTTAGACTTGCTCTGTGTGATACATATCCTACGGTGGATACATGAGTTGCATTCCCGTGATAAAAAGAAAAAAAAAAGTTTTAAATTCCGCTGCATCTGACCCTACAGTCGGAGTGCAATTCACTAGAAAGTTTAGAAATTGCCTTCGGTTGGTCGCGTGGCGGCTAACTGGCATCACGTCCTCGACATCCGCGTAGGGTGGGGTTCGGGATGTGACACAAGCTCACAGGCCTAATGAACAGGTTGTCTGGCCCAAGTAGTCTATAAACGACGGTCTGCTCCAATTTCTTCAAATCTGAAATAAAATGTAAATAATGACAATGAAGCATAAAATCACCCATAAAATAAATAAAATTAAACTAAAGTTTTAAGTTAAGGAGTGATAAAATATTATAAATTATGCAAGTCATCAAACACCCCCAAACTTAAGACTTTGTTTGTCCTCAAACAAAAACTAGACCCCATAGAAAATATCTCATCATTCACCGAGCCATGATCTGAAATTAGATTTCATCACTAGCATCTTACTCTTTTAACATCAAAGATAACAGGAAAATTAATTAAAGATTTAGCAATTTGTCAAGCAAGAGTTAAGCGTTTACTTCAACCTAAAGCTAAGACCTTGAGTGTGTGTGATATAGTCAATTTAAGTCCAAACCACCTGCAAACTCAAATAAAAGTATAAGAACTGAAACCAGAAGAATTCTCTCAAAACTTAACCCCATAAGTCCAATTTTCAGAAATCCTCTCCACTAATGTAGTCAATACCAAAATTAGAGATCAAAAGGTCTTTAATTAGGTTGTAATGACAGGCCGCAAAGTGAGGGCTATGAAAGAAATGGATATAGAAAATCAAAGCAAACTGGGAAAATACTTGGTGGAAATAACAATAAAATAGAATTCTACAAGATTCAAACCATAACTCTTTCTCGACAATATGCTCATACTCTTTTTTTTCTGCCATGATGGATAAATCACCTCTACATAAAAGACAAACCCAACAAAAATAGCTTCTTCTTTTTTTTCCGTTCACTTTCTTTGCTTTTCTCTTCACTCTTTGATAAAATAGAGCAAACATAATGTGGAT